>JAJOZX010000235.1:0-52500 GCA_023014485.1 Bathynomus jamesi
TATATGTGTGTGTATATATATATGTGTGTGTGGTATATATATATTGTGTGTGTGTATATATATGTGTGTGTATATATATGTGTGTGTGTATATGTGTGTGTATATATATGTGTGTGTATATATATGTGTGTATATATATTATATGTGTGTGTGTATATATATATGTGTGTGTGTGTATATATGTATATATGTATGTATGTATGTGATATATATATATATATATATATATATTAGGGTGTCCCAGCCTCACATGTGAAAATAAAAATTTGCAAGTCAAATCGCACACCCCTTTAGTTAATTACACTTGAAGAAAGGAAAAAATGGGCGAAATTTCATTGGCCTATTCGGAGGGGAAGGGTCCCCTCATTGACCTTGTTTATTCGACCCTATATGAACAAACGTAAATGCCCAGCATTAATCATTCTAGAATGGAAGAATGAAATGTAAATTCTTTCTAATGACTAAATTAAAGGAAATAGAAATTCTTCCTAATGGCACATTTCATTTCGATGGACAGACGATCTTTTTGTCTGCTGAGGGGAACTGCTGGCGGTGGTATTCGACGACTTGGTACACGAGCTGCCGTTCCTCCTCGTTTTTTGTCAGGCCCTCATTGAAATCTTCCGCCAGTTTCACCGCCCGTTCTGCCGCGTCGTTCACAGACTTCAACGATGGTGCACATCCTTCGAGATGTTTGGCGGTTTTTGGAACCGGCAGCTTCAGGCAATGAAAAAGGTTTTGAGTCCTTTTCGTGACCAAGGTGCTCACATCCGACCGTCTCACGGTCAAGACACACTTTCCCTCCAGCCGACGCAGATCTTTTGGGTTTTCGGTCTTCTTGTGCAGGTTTTGGAGCATGGCCGTCTTCTCTGCATCGGTGGTTTTGGAGGAGAACATAGCGAGTCCGGCTAAATCTTCACTTAGGTACCAGAGGTGGCCCCGGAATTTCGTCAATGCGGCGGTACCTACATCATGATCCACCGCCTTGTACCGCTCTAGGTCCTCCAACAGCTCCAGGTCATTGACGGGCGCGTCCGCCGTCAATGGAGCCTCGAACCACCTGTGGAGGTAGATGGTGACGGCAAAGACGTTTATCCTGCGTAGTGACCGGACCTCGTGAGCGGTCAGGTGGAATTGGCTTCGGAAGATGAACATCTTAAGACAGTAAATGCCTTTGGCCATCCACCTGGCCCGGTGGTATGCTCCAGGACGATTGTACCGGAGATCTCGTTTGCCATGACCATCGAGGAAGACCAGAGCGAGGATCAGGAACTCCCGATAATCGTCTCTTGGGTGGCCAACTTCAAGCTGGTCTTCAATGAAGTGGACAATCTGCTCTTTTTTTCAACGCCACCCATTCCGAAAGGATGTCGCTTGGGCCATCGCCGTTGAACGGAGAAGCCTGCTTCTGGTCGATGAACTCCCATTGGGATTTGAAGCGAGCGAACAGCGCAATTTCGGGGCCAGAAGACCTGAAGAACAGGTCAAAGACTGAGGTGATTACCAATTCCATCATGTGGTGTCTGCAAGCCAGGAAAAGAACGCGGCGGTCCATTTGGTCCTAGATAATCGTACAAGCACCGCTGTGAATACCGGTATTCGCCGCTGTTGTGTCGAAGCAGAGACCGGCAATCCATGGTTGAACTTGCGGCCAATCGTCCAGCACCTTCAGAACAGCTCCAGCCATCCGCTGTCCCGTGCTGTCAGGGATTTTTGGGATCGCCAACAACTTCTCAAGATTCTTCCCGCTGACCAGCACTGGTATGCGATCCGATTTCCCTCCATCCGAATCAGGGAGGAGTTTGCCATCAAAGTGGACGACAAGCGGCGTATCAGGATTGAACTCAGTCTTGATTCCGGCTTCCAAGTTCTTCCTGGACTTCTGCAGTGAACGGTGAAGACTTGATTTGGACAAGGTGACCGAGGATAACTCAACTCCCGCGGCAGCGAGTGCTGGAGCCACAATGTGCATCGCTTGGCGTACTGAGGTTCCAGTTCGATCCAGGGCTGCAGCAAAATTGGGATATTGGATGATCCTCCTTGCCGACACTTGGCCGTCCTTGGGAGCGGATCGAGGAGCCGAAGGACCAGGAGAGGAATATTGGACATCATCATTGGATGCTTCGGCCATGGACTCCGAAGAAGAAGACGACCCACTTTTCACCGTTTCTTTTGCTTGCAGTGAGTCTATCTCTTCGCGGCTTTTCTTCTTCCTCTTCTCTTCAGCTGCTCGGCGTTTCTCCAGCTCCGCTGCCCTGCGAGCAAACTCCAGGTCCTCTCCTCCGATGTACATCTTACGCACGGTTCGCTGGTCATTCAGAAAGTCTTGATCTTCGGGGACTTTGATGAGTTTCATGGCGTTGGCATGAGCTGTTTCGAACAGTGTATTCAGGTTGGCTTGGAATCCCTTTTCCCGCTCCAGTTGCTTCTCTCCCCCACGGTTTCGGTTTCTGGCAACCTTCTCGTAGTCCGTGGAGAGGGCCTTGATCCTCTCGACGAACTTGGGCTTGTGGGAGGTCGGAATAGATGCCCGAGCCCACACCGCCATAACCTCATCAGCTACCACATTGGCAGCTTCCGCCGTGGACGTTTTTTTCTTCCGAGTGAAGAACAACAGACGTCGAAGAACATCTCCCACTGTCGGGAGTTGACAGCGTTTCCAGGGGTTCATTTCGCAACACCCCCACCAACCACACAGTCTCCTGCTTTCTTGTATCCATAACCTGAAAAGAAATATGCTACAATTAGTGTAAGGTAGAGAGTAGCCGTTCAGCAATAGTAACACATGGTTTGAGGGGACCCTTAAAATTAGAGAACACGAATGAAATTAATCTTGCTGGCATGTTTTCACGAGTGGAAGAAATTAGGGGGGTGTGCATGACAAACTTCAGGAACAAAAAAAATTGGGACACTCTAATATATATGTATGTGTGTATATATATATATGTGTATATATGTATATATATATATATATGTATGTATGTATGTATATGTATGTATGTATATGTATGTATGTATGTATATATATATGTATGTATGTATATATATATGTATGCATGTGTATATGTATGTATGTATATATGTGTATGTATGTATGTATATATGTATACCGTATGTATGTATGTATATATGTATACCGTATGTATGTATATTTGTGTATATATATATATAATATATTTTTTTTTGTGCGCGTGTGCGTGTATATATATATATATTGTTTGTGTGTATATATATATATATATATATGTGTTGTGTGTGTATATATATATATGGGATGAATTTCACAATTAAACACGTGAAATGAATGAATGCTGCATACCCACAAGGAAAAAGAAAAACGATTCCAAGGCCTTTCGTGTATTCAGAGCTACACCTCGTCAGGGAATGAAGAAGGAAGGCAAGATGCCCATAAATATATACAACGTAGCGGAAACCAAGACAATTAGCACATACTTAACAAGAGTTAATGAGGCAAAAGGAATTTTAACAAGATGATGTCAATTTTATACATTCCCGCACTGTTATTGAAATTGTTTTTATAATGGATAAATGCACATTCTAGTATATTTATTTCTATTATATATCTGTTTACAACAAGCGCTTTAGAACTATCCCACTTGATGCTATGATTATATCTATACATATGGTTAAAAAAAGCATTGGAATTATTAGCTGTTCAACATGCATATTTATGCTGTTTTACCCGAATATCTAACGTTTAAAACGTGTAAAACAGCATAAATATGCGTGTTGAACAGCTAATAATTCCAATACTTTATTTAACCATATGTATAGATGTAATCATAGCATCAAGTGGGATAGTTCTAAAGCGCTTGTTGTAAACAGATATATAATAGAAAGAAATATCCTAGAATGTGCATTTATCCATTATAAAAATTTATCCATTATAAAAACCATTTCAATAACAGTGCAGGAATGTATAAAATTGACATCATCATCATGTTAAAATTCCTTTTGCCTCTCATTAACTCTTGTTAAGTATGTGCTAGTTGTTTTGTTTTCCGCTACGTTGTATATATTTATGGGCATCTTGCCTTCCTTCTTCATTCCCTGATGAGGTGTAGCTCTGAATACACGAAAGGCCTTGGAATCGTTTTTCTTTTTCCTTGTGGGTTTGCAGCATATATATATATATGTGTGTGTGTGTATAGATGTGTGTGTGTGTATATATATATATATATAATATATATATATATATATATATATATATATATATATATATATATATATATATATATGATACACACAGACCGTGCATGGAAAAAGGAACTCTTCTAGGAATATTAAATCCACTATAGTCTGAATAAGTAATGGTAAATGACAAATACTATAGTTTTTCACCATTACTTATTCGGACTATAGTGGATTTAATTTTCCTAGAAGAGTTCCTCATTCCATGCACAGTCTGTGTGTATCATAAAAAACCTCAGGGAACCGTTCTGAGTTCATTCCCATATATATATATATATATATATATATATGTATGTATATAATATATATAAATTAGTGTGTGTGTGTCGTTATATGTTTGGCGGGTTTTTGATTAGTGGACAGATGCTATCGAAAATATATAGAAATCATTTACAAGTGGATGACTTGCGCAAAGATAAACGTTCCATGTAGATCATCTTAGAATATGTTAAATTATTTACAAAGGTTACAAACCGAGGAGAAACTTCTGTTACACAAATACAAGCAGAACTGGTGGTAAACCTGTGTATTTCAATACTTCAAGTCATGTAAATATTTTGCGTGTGAAGTCGACTTTCCAGGGAAGACTAATTAAAAAAAAGAAAATATATATATATATATATATATAGGAACTAATTTCAGAATGTTTATTAGATTCATTTGAAGGAGGTAGGTATTGTCCTGCTTTATAAATGAATGAATCGAGTAGAAAATTTAAATGAATAAATTATTTTTTGTTGAGATTGCAATGTTTATACTATAGCAAAATAAATGTATAAATTTAGTGTATACACAACTATTTTTAAGATTTTTTACATGTTTTCGACACGTTTACTACACATTTAAGCCTCTGCTTCAGCATAAGTATACTGCTGGAGATTACAATAGATGGTATTTTATACTAAAAAAAATAAGCTGCTTCTAACAATTGGATTCTAACAAATACATGATACAAAAGAGGTTCATGTTCTTTTCATCTCATTTGAAGGGTGTTCACCCATAAATTTTAACTGGTCTACAGCTTGAAATAATAATGAAGACTTTATTCGGGTTATTAACATTACAGAATTGGTAGCGATAGCTAGCTTATTCTTAAGTCTACCTGGGTTAGGCCTTTCAGCATAGGTGGAAGAGTTTTATAGTTTCGAAGTTACTGAAGCACCTACAACAAGCCTATCTCGTACGAGAGTAGTCCTTGAGTTTCCAGGATGTTAACCACAGCCTACCTTTTCTTTGAGCACCGATCCGATTATTATTACTAGCACAACCAGAATTTACCACTCCCCCTGAGAGCAATACCACTATACTGCAGGTTAGCTCCTTAATGACTGCTTCGCTGGTCCCAACAGCTTGGAAAAAATCACTGATCCGCATACAAGTCGCAATCGGGTATGAAACACGTTGTAAAGAAAAATAATAATATATATACTTAAGTCACAGATATGAAACAAAAAACACAAAAAACTATAAAGCAGTGTATGAATTGGTTTAGATCGATCCTTTTTTTTGTCTCCTCGAAAAAATCCTTCGATCCTATTCACTGACTCACTGCCACAGCCCTCTCTGGTGCTAGCCCGGGGTAGCTGCCTTGTGGTGGTGGTGGTGGTGGGGGCTTACGTGTTCTGACCCAGTGGGCTACGTCGGCGGGGAAGGGTGAGCCAGGCCGGACAGGCTACTGGGGGAACCGGACTGAGAGCCACACGGATGTCCTCCGGAGGTAGCGTCCATAGGGCGTCACCGTGTTGGTTGGTTGGGTGGCAAAGGTTCCATCCCCCTTGTTGATTGACTTTTGCCAGTTTCCAGTTACCCGAGAAAATCAGGGCAGCTTACCTCCGGTTCCTGGTCCGCCGTCGTCTCTAGATCACGTCGATGTTTTGCTTGCCAGAGGTTCGGACACGTCAGTAAGACGTGTCGCAGTGCACCTTGTATTTGTGTTAACTGCGCGTCCTCGACGCATGGTTATTCCTGTTCTAATCCTCTCCGCTGTGCCAAGTGTGGAAGTGACCATGCCGCCGCCTCTACCTCCTGTCCGATTTACTTATTTGAGCCAGAGGTCTTGTATGTCCTAAAGTCTGACATCATCAGCTTCCAGGAAGTACGCCCCCGTGTCCACTCCCGGTTCATTCGTCCAGGAGTTACCTTTGCTCAGGTTTTACGCTCTTCCCGCCCTGCTACCTCCCTTCCGTCTTGAACTACTGCTGTCCCTTCTGCGCCGTCCCCTTCCTCATCCTTTCGTTTTAGGCTTACTTCGGTCTCGTCTACCCGCTCCCCTCTTTCGACTTCTACATCGACCTTCTCGTCGTCCTCCTCATCCGTGTTCGTTCTCTTCTCCATCCGCCCATTTGCCCAGATCTTTACTGGCGGTCCGAAACCGAACTTTTACTACCACTATTCCCATTTGTTCCACCTCTGCAGCATCTTGTCCGTCTACTCATCCTCCCGAAACCCTTGCTGCCATTTCGACCTACATATCCGCAACAGCTACCTCCTCTGGCTCCTCTTCTCGTTCTTCCGTTAAATGGACCATTGCCAGTCTCCGGCGTTTGGCCCCTTCTGCCAAACTTCTCTCTTCTGTTTCCCCATCCCCTGTTCCTCTTTCCCTCATCCGCCTCTTCTCTTCCTTCTCCCGTGACACATCTCATTTTGTTGTCTCCTTTGGGTTTCCCTTCGTGACCGTCCCATTCTCTTCCGCTCCTGGTCATGGTCGTGCGGCTTCTGAACTTAGAGTTCAGCCTGATATCCACCCTCCTGTTCTCCCTTTGACCTCCCAATGCCCCCGGCATTCTCTTCTCCACCCCTATCTCGGAAATCGGATTCACCCTGTCCCGCTTCGTACCACACTTCTCGCATTCCCTCCCCCAGAAACCCAAACTCCCTCTACCCCATTCTTCTATTCGCTCTTCCTTTTCCTCATTCCGTTCCCTAATTTCGTCTGCTCGTTCTACCGTTCACACTTTTAAGTCTCACTCGATTACGTCCCTCGCCTCCCCTGTTTTTTGTACTTCAATTTCAGTGGAATTGTCTTGGCCTTCTCCCTAATTGGGAGGACTTCCCTTCTCATCCGTGATATTTCCTCGGTATGCCTCTGCCTTCAGGAGACCCAATTTAGGGGTTTGCCCCTTGCGCCGCCTCTGCAGGTTCTCTTCGTACTTCTCCCTCCGATGTAGCCCCCCTGTTTGGGCACGGCCGTCTTCGTTCGGTTCGACGTGACGTCTGCTCCCCTTTCCCTCTTCTCTCCAGGCCGTTGTAGCTCGGGTTTTCCTTCATCGCTTATATACGGTTTGTTCCATATATCTCCTCCGTCACAGAAAGTTTCTCTAAATTATCTTTTTCTCTCCTTTTGCAGCTCCCTCCCCACTTCCTCCTCCTGGGAGACTTCAACGCCCGCCATCCTATGTAGGGTGATACTGTCTGTCACTAATCAGCGGGGTGGCGTTGTGGTCTCCCTTCTCTCGACTCCCGTTTCTTAATACTGGCCAGCCCACGGCTTTTCACCTCCAGATCCGCACGTTTTTCTCCGTAGATCTTTTGCTCGCTTCTCCTTCCTCGATTTATTTTAGTCTGTCATTCCAGACCTCTGGTAGTGACCATTTTTCCCTCCTCCTCCGCTCTTCCTACTTGTTGGTTTCTGGCCAGTGCTGACTGGCCACTCTTCCAGGCTGAATCTCGAACCTTCTCGATTCCGGCTCGACGCTGCATCCACCTACCTCACCGATCACGTCATTTGTGCCGCTCTGTCATCCATTCCTAAGTCAGCATTTCCCCGCTCCTCCACCTCTTCGGTTCCATAGTGGAACCCAGCATGAGCTCTGGCTGTGTGCGCTAAAAAGTCGGCCTTTCGCCGACTTCAGCGCAACCCATCACTTGCTAACTCAATAGCTTTCAAACGCGCGCAGGCTCAGGCCCGTCGCTCGGTTTGTAAAGCCTGCCGATTTTCCTGGCGAACCTACGTCTCTTCCCGTGTCTGGAAGAGGATTCGAAAGATCTCCGGTAAACCTTCCTCTCCCCTTCCCCCAATTGTTATGATAGACGGACGCCGTGTCGTCCCTCACTGCGGTCGCCGAGGTCTTTGCCTCGTCTACGGCTTCAATCTTCCGACACGATCACCGTGATCGCGCTTTTCTCCGGCGTAAGGCTTTGCTTACTCATTCCCCTCATCTTTTCCAAACTTCCAATAATTTCCCAAACAACCGTCTTTTTCCATGTCGGAATTGCATTCTGCGCTGGTTTCATGCGGCAAGTCTGCTCCCGACACCGACGGCATACATTCTGAAATGATTCGCCACCTACACTCGTCGGCTTTCTTCCTACTTACCCTCTGTAATTGGATTTGGGTGGAAGGTAATTTCCCCTCTTGTTGGAGCGAGACAATAGTACTCCCTTTTCTTAAGCCAGGTAAGGACCCGACTTCTTTTAATTACCGTCCTATAGTCCTTATCAGCTGCCTCTCGAAACACCTCGAGAAAATGGCTTATCGTCGTCTGGTGTGGCACCTCGAACGCCACAATTTAGTTTCTCACACGCAGCCCGGTTTTTATATGGACCGTAGCACCACTGACATTTTGGTTTAGCTGGAGACGGCGGTCCGTGTATCATTTGCAGAACTGCGTCACCTCTATGCAGTTTTTTTTTTTTTTTTTTTTTTTTTTGTCTTAGAGAAAGCGTATGACAACCTGGCGGTGTTGGATCTGCTGTAAACTTTATCTCCTGGGTTTCCGAGGTTTTCTCCCTTCCTTCATCTCCATCTTTGTCTTCCCGCTCCTTTCGTTTTCAGGTGAGTACTTCCTTCTCTTCTGTACACTCTGAAGTGGAAGGGATTTCCCGAGATAACGTCCAGAGTGTCATCTGCTTCGCATTGGTGATCGATGACGTGGTGACGGCTCTGCTCTCGGAGATTACGGCCACACACTATGTCGTCGACCTTGCCATCTATTGCTCCGGTTCTCGTTCCGCCTTCCTTGAGCGTCTCCAACGAGCTCTGGATTTGGTTGTCCAGATGGGTCACGTCCCACGGGTTTCGATTTTCTCCTTTGAAGACTGGTGATGCATTCTTGTCGCCGCCGCTGCTGCACTGCCGTCCCACTCCCTTCCCTCTTTCTTTATGGATCACCGCTTCCCACTATCGGCGAAACGATTTCTGGGTCTCCTCCTGGTTTTCCCACCTGAAATCTCTGAAGGCTTCGTGCCTTTAGACTTGCACCCTTCTCAAGTTCCTTTCTCATACCGATTTGAATGCACACCGCCACACCCTTTGGCGGATCCACCACTACCTGGTCCAAACTACGTTGGATTATGGCTGTCAGATCTATTGTTCCGACCCTGTCTCCGCCCTGCGCATGCTGGACCCTATCGGGGCCTATCCGCTCCCTGGGTGTACGCATCAGCACTGGCGCTTTCCAGTCCTCTCCTATTGTTAGTCTTTGTCTTCATGCAGAAAGTGTCCATCTCCCGTTAGATGTCCACTAGCTAAAAGGGCTTAAAATACCTCTTTCACGTTCGACAGTTTTCTTCCACCCCCATCTCCCAGTCCCTCTTCGGTCCTAGTTCGAGCTGCTTTGACTGTCGTCCCCACTTGGTTCGACTGTTTGGTCTTCGCATGGCCCCCGTCCTGTCTTCTCTGGGAGTGGAAGGGCGGGTGCTTCCCTCTCCCCCCTCTACTCTTCCTCCCCTCTGTATCTGCTCCTTCCCTCTCTACTACACCAAAGTTGCAGTTCCATCCTCTCGCCCTCCGACAGTTGTTTCTATCCCATTCCTCTTCTCATTCTAATTCTGTCCCCGTGGTCACTGACGACTCTGCCACTTCGAGTGGGTTGCTCGGCAGCCTAACCATCGCGATTAAATCGCTATCCCTCCCCCAAGTGGCTTCCATTTTCACGGTGGAGCTCTCGGCTATTCTCTTTTTTTTATGCAGGAAGAAGGGCGAATGGGCGTACTCCCAAAGAAAAAGGTGAGCCAAAATCAAGGTCCAGGGTTTTCGAGTTGCTCGGACAATCTGCGTTTGAAAGATTGGAGCTCATAGACAGGGGAAAAGATGGATTGTTCTAGAGTTGACCGGTTGAGCAGATGAAAGACTGAAAATACTGATTAACCCTTGCATTAGAGAGAGCGACAGAAAAGGAATGAGAATGTGTCGAAAGTGGTACTGCGTGCTCTCCTTAAAGGAAGAGGCATGCAGTTAGGGAATTTAGAAGAGTAGTATCCATTATAATAGCGATAGTAAAGAGAGAATGAGGCAACATTGTGGCGAAGAGAGAGTGGTTGAAGGCAGTGAGTAAGAGGCGAGGAACTGTTGAGACGAAAAGCCTTTGATTCCACCTGGTCAAGTAGAGTTATGTGAGTTGAGAAGCATACTCTAAACGGGCGGAGAAGACCCATGTACAGAGACAGCAACTGAGTCGGGGTGAAGAAACTGCGGAGCCGGTACAGCACGCCTAACCACTTGGAATCGGTTTTGGAAGGAGAGTATATGTGATCTTTCCAGGAAAGATCACGAGAAAAGGAAACTCCAAGAATGTTAAGAGAAGAGGAAGGATTGAGTTGTGCATTGTTGAAGATAAGGGGATAGTCGTGTGGAAGTTTGTGACGAGTAGACAAATGGAGAAACTGAGTTTCTGAGGCATTGAAAACCACAAGATTTTCTCTGCCCCAATCAAAGATAGCAGAAAGATCAGAGATCAGGTGTGCCACAGCCATCCTATGCGAATCATGGAGTGAGTGTTGAGAGGGACGCTTTGTGAATCGGCTGGAGAAGTGAAAAGGGTATCATCGGAATTGGAGTGGATAGGACAGGGAGTGCAACTTAATAGATTATCGATAAATAAACGAGAAAAAGAGTGGGTGACTGGACAGGACCCTGAGGAAAACCACTGTTAATAGCTTAAGGAGAAGAACAGTGGCTATCTACAACAGCAGCTATAGATCGGCTAGAAAGATAAGAGATGAAGGCACAGATAGAAGGATAGAAACCAAGGAGGGCAGTTTGGAAAATAAAGATTTGTGCCAAGGTCTATCAAAAGCTTTTGTTATGTCTAGCGCAATAGCAAAGGTTTCACCGAAATTCCGAAAGGAGGACGACTAAGAGTCAGATATATTCAAGAAGATCAACAGTAGAGCGTCCCTTGCGGAACCCATACGGATGATCTGAAAGAAGATTGTGAGAAGAGTTGTTTAAAAATTTTCTTGAAGGTAAATTAAAAAACTTTAGGAAGGCAAAAAATCAAAGCAATTGGACGATAGTTGGAGGGTTGAGAGCGGTCACTCTTTGGGACAGGCTGAATGAAAGCGAACTTCCAGCAGGAAGCAGAAGTACCAGATCAAAGACAAAGGCGAAAGAGTTTGCATGGGCAGGGTGTCAGCACATTTCTTGAGAACAATAGGAGGAACACCATCAGGACTGAACGCTATTCTCGAGTTGAGCCCAGATAAGGCAGAAAGAACATCTTTGGAAGAGATTATAATTTTTGATATAATTAAGTCGGAGGGAGGATGAGTTGGAAGAAGAGCACCGGAATCGTCGAGGGTTGAGTTGCAGGCGAAAGTTTGAGCGAAGAGTTCAGCTTTATCAGGAGAAGAGAAGGCAACTGAGCCGTCAGAATGGAAAAGAGGAGAGGTTCTTAGCTAGATGCCAGAAAGATCGAGAATAATTAGAATTGGATAAGTTTTCACATTTTTTTCTGATGAAGGAACTTCTGGCGAGCTGAAGAACATATTTTGCACGATTCTAGGCAGAAATATAAGCTGAGTGAGAGTCAGGAGTTGGATGTCGTCGGTACCTTCTGAAAGCCTCCTCTCTGTGGCGGATATCATTAGAACAAGCGAAATTAAACTAATGGTTTTTTCATTTATAGTAGGAATAAAATATGGAATGTACAGTCTAGGCCGGGTCGAAATCTAGTCAAAATGATTTTTTTTAGATGGGCACTATGTGGGGTTTATGAAATGATATCCTGACCAACATACTCCAAAAGAAAGTTTATGCTCCCCTCCGTACCACTAGCATACTCCCTCTTATTTTTGGCTCCGCCCCAAATTAAAAATAGTATCATAAATCAAAATGGAGATCATTTAGAGCATTTTTTTTATAGAGATGACCCCCTTTAAAATTGCATAATCATTTAGAGCATTTTTTTATAGAGATGACCCCCCTTAAAATTGCATAATATACCTCATGTGCAATTTTCAGGCAATTATCCAAGAAATTTCAAATCGTTGAAAAATTGCCGCATCCCCAAAAAGTGTTATCAGTATATAGAAAAGGGTGGCATAAACTTTAGTTTGGAGTACTGATTGCCTAGGAGACCAATTCATAAACCTCATATAGGCCTAGTATATTTGTCTGAAAAGAAGACAATTAGTCTATTGTACCATTTATTACACAAAACAGCTTTGAAGTAAAAACAAAATTTAATTTAAAAATTGCCTTTACAATTCACTAATTACTTGTGGATGTGCCTTGGCCCCATTGGCTTTTCCATTCAAACTGTGGCAGTCTTTTTCTTGATTCCAGTTGATTGAGGATAAATTTGTGCCGATTGCCGTAGCCAATCCTTTGTTCTGATGCTTTTGTCACTAAGTTCACTGCACTTTCCACGCTTTGACTGTGGCATGAAAAGGCAGCAATTTTCAAAGGTTCTGTTCTTGTATGCAGTAGCTCTTCATTGCTAAAATTCCTTATCAAAGGTGGAGGATTGATAGCTTCCTTTCTCTAGTCAATCATCTCATAGTAGTCTTTGGAATCGAAATTTAGAGATTTAGGAAGCTCAAAATTTCGTGTGCCACTGAAACGTGTCCGACTGAGAAGTATCTTCTGAAGAGCATCTTCTCTGACATGTTGTCTGCTATCAGTAAGCATTGACAGTAGGATAGCTTCGGGATTGGCAAAATAGGCATTATTACGGAACACCGGTTCCATAATAATGCGATGTTTTTCTTCCAATCCTCGCATCAAGACAATCAAATGAAAAAAATTCCGTGCTCCGTCAGTAGCTCCGTCGATACATATAAACGAAGAATCCGGTTTGCTCGGGTAATCCAGCGAGCATGATGAATGGCACCTGGAGACCTGCGGGCTAGACTTTCAGATACCTATCCAGATTGCACTGCTAGGCATATATCATAGAGATACTTTTGATCACTGCTCAACTCTTTCACGACATTCGGTGGTATATCTTGGACGTTGCCCTGAACTGGTGAAAATGCCACTAAGTCTAAAATGGTTAAATCACATTTTACTTTGGCTCCAATTGAACCTTTAAAGGTATTTGGCCCTGATGTTTTTCCGTCTATGGTTTCAAATATGTGTCTGAAGGGGAGTTCATTCATGTGTAAAAGAGACACGAGCCATTGAACTGATCTATGCAAAAAAATTTCAATCAATTTTATGGTACCAGCAATTCTACCAGTATTGACAGCAGTACCGTCGCATAGCAGAGCATTGAGAGTGTCGATGCTCGCTGAATCAATTAAGAACGTTATAATTTCATCAGCTATACACCGAGCATTTCCTCCGTCAGGGCAGAGATGGTCTACATAGATACCTCCAGGGTCTTTGATCAGCACATAATGTTCTTCTTTCTCTTTTCCATGCTTGGTTAACGTATCATCCTTTCTTCCATCAAACCCTATACATTCAATTTTCACATCTAGATCTAACAATATTTTTCTTGCGTACACGAATTCTCTCTCTTTCTATTTTCTTCCTATCAAGCATGTTAGATTGATCGATTATTCCCATATCTTTCAATGCAGCATTAACAATAGCTGCTGTAGCTCTCGAACTCACACGGTAACGGTCTGCCACCAATGGTAATTCATTGTATGAATACCTATTTTGATCATTTTCAATCAATTCCACATCGGGCACGAATTCTAGCTCATTGTCACAGTCTTCTATATCTTCGCTAAAGTCATCTACTGAAGAAGATGGTACAACTTCCATATCCTCTGCCATTTCCACTTGTGACCTTTGTTGCCTCTCTTGTTCTTCTCTTGCTCGTGAGAGGGATCGTCTCTGGATAGCGGCAGCTTCACGATCAAATGGCCCTAATTGATTTATTCTTTGCTTTTGGCCTACAAATGACTCCCACTCTACCATTGGGATTTTTACTTCGCATCGACAAAACGGCCTTTCTATTCCTTTATCATAACATTTGCAAGTACAAATGTCAAACATTTCATCATATGAAGCAAGTTTTTTAGCAAAATTTTCATTCCTTTGACGTAGAGGAACCTTGTTCAAGGAAAGAGCTGATCTGATTAATCTTTCCACTGCAGAAGAAATAGATCTTTCTTGAATGACAGGGAAAGAACATGGCCCAAATATCTTGAAGATCTTTGGTAACTATATTGTAGCAATCGTTCGCAGTTGCTGATCCCCTTGACTTGATTTTTTTCTCTTTTGAATGAAGAAATAGTGTCTGACAACGTCTGCCTTTGTAGGAATCATTGATCGGCGGAATTCAGTGGCAAAACCAAAAGCTGCATTCGAAGATTTGTTTCTGGTTGACATTTTTTCAACCTTTTTAAAAAATTAAAAATCCAGCTTTTATAGAATCATGCATGGACCATAAGTAAATCTAAAGAGCATAAATTCTTATAATTCCTGTAAAAATATATGATAATTAGAACATGAAATTTATTGGTATTGAATTTGAAATTCAACACACATCTCAGTAAATTGATTACACATAAACGATGTTTTTGTGTAATCAATTTTCTGATATAGCAAATATTTTGAGAAAATACGCCTAGTGAAAATTTTGAGAAATCAAAATTTTTGAGGTAATTGCCTGAAAATTGCACACGAGATATATTATGTATATTATGCAATTTAAGGGGAGTCATCTCTATGAGAAGATGCTCTAAATGGTCTCCATCTTCATTTATGAGACTATTTTCATTTTTGGGGCGGAGCCAAAAATAGGAGGGAGTATGCTAGTGGTTGGTACGGGGGGGAGCATAAACTTTCTTTTGGAGTATGTTGGTCAGGACCCCAATTCATAAGCCCCACATAGTGCCCGATCTGCCCCCAGAAATTCGATCCGGCCTAAATTTGTACACTTCCATGCCGAAAGAATAACCTCCGTGATGCGTTCAGCACACTTGGACGGTCACGGAAGTAGTGATCATTCCATGGATAATCGGAGAAGTACTGCCTAAGGGCCTCCCATTCAGCGGTGCCGAAGTACCAAAGGGGTCTCCTCTTGGGAAGATCCAAGGGCGGAATTGGAGCGATAGGGCAAGAAACACACAAGATTGTGGTCGGAGAAGCCCAACGGAGAAAAAAGTTTCACAGAGTTAGGAGGAGGATGTGAGGTGATAAATAAATCCAGAATGTTGTCCCTGTCTCCAAGGCGATTGCGGATACGAGTAGGGTATTGTACAATCTGCTCTTAGTCATTCATGGTCGAAAAGTTGTAAGCTAGTTCGCCAGGGATGTTAGTGAAATGGGAAGAAAGCCAAAGGTGGTGGTGAACATTAAAATCTCCTTAAATGGAGATTTCAGCAAAAGGAGAGTGGGATAGAATTCGGAGGATTCGAATTCGGGGAATACGAGAACAAGTTAGGTCATTGTAGACATATACGTGACATCTACCTTTGGAGTGAAATTGAGTATAGAGAAAATAGGAGGGTAAAGAAAAGGAGTTGCTGTCATTCTTCCCAGACACCTAATTTCAGTGAGGTTTAGAGGGGAGCTGGTGGTCAACATATTGAAAATTTGAGGAAAGGCCACGAATGTTGCAGAATCTTATGAAAAGTAAATCAGACAGAGGCCCAGAATATCTCGAATGAGCAGTAGCAGATCCAGCCCCACTGCCCTGGTTTGTGTTCCCGGCATCGGTAGCTGGGAAGCCAGAAGTGGGGACATTTATGGTCTTGAAGGTTCTTGAGGCTCTTGAAGTTGTTGCCATTTTTTTTTTAAGATTATGCAGTGTGTAAGATGCATGTATGTGTAGTAAAGAATAGGGAGAGAAGTATGTATTTGAGAGTATGCTGGACTGCTCACAGGGTAGATGAGACACGGAAGATGATCAGCTGAGGAGGACAGTGACAGGAGAAACCGGAGTTCGAGCACTCCCCGTCTTCTGTCTAACGTCCACCTGGGAGTATTTCCCTGGTCGATTGCTGTCTTCAATCTCCTCCTTATATATTTCAGGTACTATTTAAAAGCTGAGATTATTTACAAACACACGATTGGATGAACTCATGGTGTGACATCACGTGACATATCCAGGGGTGTAGTCGAGGGGTAACGTGGTATAACGGCGTTATACTTCCTAAAATTTCAATGAAGTAGCGTTATACTACCTACTGTAGTGGCCATAGCTGAATGCTGAGCACTTACGGAGATTTTAGTCAGATGAATTTAATTAGTACAGATTTGCACTCATACTTAACTGTGAAGAACATATCGTTCTGTATGGAGCCTATTGTAGGCTATATGTAACTGTAGTATCTACTATATCACTATGAAACTGCATTATACCGTATACATACGACTGATACGAGTATCTATGTGTGTGTGCGTTTTATTCAAATTAAAAGTAACTAGAGCATGTACTGTATTTGTAGTTTTATTTACTAAATATATATTTTTTATTTTCGAATTAACTTTTACTATTTTTATACAGTAATTGTTCTATGAAACGCTCTATTAAAGTTTTGCCTGTAGCGTTACCCTTCCTAAAATTTTAGGACGGCACCACTGGACATATCCCACACCTTATTATTGGTTAAACCAGAAAACGTTATATGTTCCAGTAAGAACAAGTTGAGACCCGTTCGGATGCTGAGGTGCAAGAAGCCACATACCCTTTTTTGAGATTTACCTGAGGCTTGCTTAGAATTTATATTGCTGCGGTGGCTGCTTAGGCCGTAGTCCCCAAGTATATGTTTTGTCGAACCACCCAGCACCTTTTCACGTTTCTGGGTTCGGGATAGTCAAGAGACTGGGCAAAGATGTAATCTCCTCTGGTAACTAGGAATGCCTCTCTGGTCAGTGGTTTATTTCCAGATTATTCAGGTCCGACTCGCACGTTAACTGTAAAGGACTTCCCCTAGTGCAGGTGTCTCAATCTGACTCTCCACTGAGTAGGAGACCCAACCACTCAGGGTCCAAGAAAGGGCTAGAATTCAAAGGTAGACCTAATAGAAGTAAACTACTCGTTGTGTTTTTCTCTTTATTATATCTGAAATAAACAACTATTCAGTGTGACAGTATAAACATAACAAAAGGACTGGCAATGAATCACAATTAACAAAACATCTGGAGCCCCAATAACCCTTAGTGAGATTTGGCAGAAAGGATAGAAAACAAGTGGGAGACAAGTACCGGAAATGACTTGCACAGAATGTTAACCCTTGTCCCAGCCTAGCTACCCTCCAAACTTGACCCCCCCCCTTTATGACCTGGGTTCCAATTCCTTTATTGGCTGACTAGTTATTGGGGTTAGGGTCACAGGCCTGATTTCAGGGCAGATCCAGTGGCCAACAGTGGTTGACACAAACTGCGTAGCTCCCACTGGATGGGATCCACAATCCAAGCCTGATGAATCTGGACCACGCGAGTTGAATCCCAACTGGTTGCCTAGACAACACAAAATTATTAGTTACATGCACCAGCACCATTAATCACAATAACAACATAACATAACATAACAGGCAATTAACCACAAACATTAACTGGAATCATGACTTCATAATTGATCACTGGAAAACATAATTTACTGATGAAATCAAAGCACATAAATAATAAATAACCAACATAAAAAAATAATAACTATAAACATTGACAATTATGGCAAACCTATCTCACATGAGGTAATCAACCTATAATCAGTGCCAAATAAGCATGGGCAAAAACCTAATTCTGGAATAATATGACTGGTGACCTATAATAATGATAACTGGTTCTCTAGCTAGTTACATGACAGGGTAGCAAACCTATCTATACTCAGTCACAGTTTCAACAACCTATATATATATGTCTACTTTTAATAATAATAATTAACCATGATAATGATGGTGAAATACAAATGACACCACCACAATAACTAGGAATAAAGATTATGAACAAATCTTTATTCCTATTATACTCTAGCCAAGGATTACAAGGATTACAAAGACCTCATACCTTTAAAGGCTTTCCACACTTCCTTGGCTTCCAACAGGACACATCTGTATTAATAATCATAGGTGGTCTGGATGTTACGCTAGGGTTCTTTTTTAATGATACTAACTAAACTCCTGTGGGGAGAGAAAAACTTGAAGAACCAGATAGGACTTGAAAATTAGGGTGAGGTTTTTTGTGAAAAACTCCACAACCCCCAAAAGGGGAATTTGAAAAATCAAGGGGGGGTTGTGAGAAACTTCACAACCCCCACAATATCATACCTTTCAAATCTTAATCTGTTTTATTTATATCAACATTCTACTACATTTTATGTGTATTATTAGTAAATCACCTATTTTTACAAAACCAACACATTCAAAATGAGCATTGTCCTTGTTGACGAATCTTTTCTGTATACTAAACTGCTTACAAATAGGCATATCCCAACTCTGAGATTCGATGGAAACCAAGACGAATATGCAAATTACTGTCATGTTGAAATAGAAACTTTATCAGGGGTTGATGGTACGGTATATGTGGTATATAACGCTTGTAACTTTCCTTTCACAATTATTATAACTGCTAAACTGAGCAGTTTAGTATTACAATTATAACACGCTGGTTGTGGGTCATTATTATATAACACATTGTCATTTCAGCTAATTTCCTCATCACCTACATTCCTAGAATAAAGAACATTTCCAAGCTTGTGTTCGCATAAATGAACAGTGAAGTACCTCAAAGTGATAGCCGAGGTGAGGCCAGGGATTCCCTTTTGTGTTAGTTGCTGACTGATTGTAATATTTTTATCGTAAACCTTCGTCTTAGTTTTGAGTAATTGTGGGTAGACTGCTTTATTTCCCTCATCGCGAGTTCAACACTTAAAATAACACTTCCATGAACAGCCTTATCGTGTCAAAAAAAAAAACTGCTTTTCTATCTTGGTCTGGTCTTGGAACCGCATTCGCGCAGGAGCTCTTTATGTTGGTATTTCAACCTCCAAATAACTTGCCCAACTTCAGGAAATTTTGGTATTTCCAATTAAAATAATGTATGCAGATTGCCCTTGAACTTGGGACAAAAGGATGTGAAAATATAACATTGAATTGATTATGAAATGCATAAGAATTAAAGAGCATGTACAAAGAACGGTACATTTAAGTACTTTCGTTGATTTAGTCACTTTATTATTAAGAACATTCTCGTTTCATTAATCCAAGCAGATGAAATCCCAGTTTTGAAATTTCAACTCTTATTACTGCCAGTGGATCCAGTTTCCAGGCGCAATTGGTTGCAACCTCATACATTTTTTATTACTAAATATAAGTACTCGGTTAGAATACTATTCAACTTTGATTCAACTACTTCTAATTCTTGTGTTAGTATCTCATTCGGTTATTTAATAGCAGTCTTCAATTAGACCTTTATGAAAGTACACTATTTGTGATATCTTTATTTAGTAGAGTATCTAATTTTCACAAAAGTAAAAAGCAAAGCCATTTTTTCTGTTTGCTATGGAGTTCTTGGTATGTCTCATGGGAACGTTTGGTAATAGCTTATTTAAATGTAGCTTAACTTAGGCTATAAGTTAAAGTAGCCCCTCAGAGCTTGGCCGTACAAGGCTCAGCTGAGATTCTGAACCCAATCAAAATAAATCAAAATTACATGGTCCTTCGAACAGGATTCTAGCCTAAGACAGTCAGCGACTATTTTTTCGGCAACGTTCTGATTGTGCAAATTGTAGCGTAAGTTAGGCCTGGACGGATTTGAGCATAATTGAGTTAAGGTCCTACGGTTGCCATGTGTCCTTTAGTTCAGCTCGTGTGTCCTTGTCCTTTGATAAACTCGGAAAGGACGCCATATGTCCTTTAATTCAGTAATTGACTCTCAAAATTTTATTCATCGCTAAAAATTTGAGACGGAGATGTTTTCAAACTTAATTAATTCGTTAATCGGGAGAGTGAGATTCAACATTCAGATGTGATTTCTAGTAAATCAGAGTTGGCAATCCTGCCCCCATTGTCCGTTGCCACTGTCATCCTTGCTGGAGAGGAACGAGGAAGGCATCGCCCGCTAACATATTTTTTGTGCTTTGCCAAATTGCCATATTAAACCGGCTTCATGAGTTTTTGACGTAATTCTATTTTTTATGAGTTGAAGAATATCTTCAGATGAATACTTAATTATATACTAGGTTTCCCTCTCTTAGAAAGTTAGAAAACATTATTTTACGTGTCGCGCTACTGAAAGTTAAGGTTTGTTCGTGTCTAGTTTTTTTTCTAATAACTTTATGCATTAAAGCGTTCACTCATTACGCATGTCTTAGCGCCTTTTTTAGAAAAATTCACGACCAAAAAACAAAAATATTCTAATTTCTTTACTAATATTATACAAATTATACAAGTGTACGACTTTCTAGACATTTTTTATCTATGAATATAATAAAGAAATTGTAAAAAATATTGCATAAGTAAATTTTTATGATAAGCAATGGAATATACGATAGCGTGCAAGTGTCCTTTATTCAAGATCTGTTGACTTGGCAACCCTAGTTAAGGTCCCAGGGTAGAAAGTTTGGTCGCCCATTTGCGACACTTGGCCGATAGTATGTCGTTGTTTTGAGCCTACATTTTTACCGGTTTGGTTAATTTCGGTTTTATTGTTCGTAGGCGAAGGTTGCGGACTTGAGGGCGCGTTACTTAGGTGGAAAATTTGCTATTCCATACTGGTGGTTGGTCAGTACACCAACCAAGCAATTCAATTTATTTGAAAAGTGGGCAAATTTTGATTTCGATCAGTTTGGTTAAGTATTTTCGCCTATTCAGATTATTTGGCATTGAGCCCAATTGTTGTTTGCATTGAAGATGAGTGCAGCTGGATTGAACAAGTTTAGAAGGAGAAGCGCCTACGAAGGTTTAATTACAAGGGTCATTGCCACTATAGATTCTGCCATAGAGCAAGAGGATTTAAGCTTAGTGACTGCACAACTTTCCATATTAGAAATTAAAAAGGTTGCTCTAAGCGAAGTAAATGTTAAAATTGAGGCTCTTATAGAAGATGATGAAATAGAAAATAACATAATTTACTTTGAATAGATTATTGATGACAATTAAAGTATGCCACAGAGCAAAAGAGTTTAGCAGCTCAGAACAGTTAGAGACCAGGTCTAATAACGAAACACAACCCTCAACAAACAGTGTTTGAGAAGTTAAGGTTAACAGATCTGCAGTTCAATTACCGAGGCTTGTACTCAAAACATTTTCTGGGATGGGCAAGACAGGATGGATGGGCAGACAGTTTTCAATCAGTAGTTCATTCTAGTCAAGTGTTAAGTGCGGTGAAGTTTAATTATTTGCAGTCCCTCTTGGAAGGGGAGGCAGCAAAAACAATAGCAGGACTAGCATTAACAGAGGCTAATTATAATGTGGCTTGGGATATATTAAAGAAACGGTTTGGTAAGCCAGAGATCTTAATTAAAAGCCACCTCCGTGAACGTTTAGCTATACATCCTGTTAATCCCAATAGCGTTATTTTTTATTTATTTATTGGGTTCAGAATCCCAGCTGAGCCGTGAACGGCCAAGCTCTGAAGGGCCAGTCTAACCTACAGCCTAAGTTAAGCTAGACTGAAAACTGAGGGACTTGGAGGTCCTACATCAGGGTAGACTTCAGAATATTTCATAAAATGGTATTGCATAGTAGCTGCCAACAGAAATGGACTAGAGCTGAGGCCAAACAACACTGACTTCATTCTATATGCTTGAACCTTAGGTTCATTTTCCAACAAGTCTTACGTGTCCACCCACAGATACCTTACTGCATCTCTGTCCTCTGGTTTTAACTTTATCCGCAAAAAGGCTTGCTTCACATCTGCAGTCAATGCTACTCTACCAAATCTGAGTCTCAGTAACGAGGAAATAAATCTGCATTTAAATTTGGCCCAGCATCTAAACAGTCGTTCAAGGACACGCCACCTTTGTTCTCCGCTGAGCCATCAAAAACTACCCTCAGTTTGGTGGTGGTTTTGTCTCGCCGTACCACTGCATGGTGTGGCAAACAATGTGCCTCCTGGCTTATCAGCTCACCTTGCACCCTTTCAGCATAGCCCTCCTTTACATAGCTTAGGATGGCCTCATTGTATTTAATTAACAGCTCCTCAGTTTTTCTTAGCCTGTGCAATGAAATCTCCAACCTCCTATTAGCTCGCTGAAGGTTTGAACTGGATTTGCAAGAATCCTTCCAAGGGAGGCCAACTTCATAACAACCATCTCTAAACCCAATTTCTTTTTCAAATTGTTCTCACTGTACTCGCCTGCTTCTGTTTGTCCTTTATGCCAATAGATTCAAGTTCCCAAAAGGCTTTCAAATACCTTTCCGAACTATGGCTGTTCTCCTCAATCTTAACAAAAGGAGCTTTAACCTCCATTTCATTGCAATAGCTACCATGTAGCATCCAGCCTAGCTTACTTTCAATAGCTACTGGACCTCGAGATGTGCGGACAATACTACCAGTGATGAAGTCCAAGTAATAGTCAGCTCCAATCAAAAGACTAATATCTTCTGTTCCTTCAAACTTATTATTGGCCAAATTAATTCCTTTAACTTGCAATTCTTGGACACATGCCATATCTAAACAAGTAGTGACTGGAGCACAAATTCCTCAATAGCTACAGCTTGGACCTTGATAGTGGGACTTTGTGGTAACAACCCCTTAACCAGAACTTCTACCTTCTTAATTTTGGTTCGGTTTTGAACGGAACCTCCAAACCCAGAAATTCTTAAATTTTCTCTCTTCAGTTCTTTGAACTTCAATTTTCTGGAAATTCTCGTCTTAATAAAGCTACACTGGCTACCACTATCAAACAACACTTACAGTAGCTTCTCCATCATTCCCAATTAATAATGATGCAGCTGTTTGCAATAATCTCCCTTTACTTTTACTCCCTTTCATAGCAGTGGCATGTGCCACTGATGTCTCGACTTCAGGGGTAGGCCTACTAGGAGTGTTTTCACACAATAATGGCTGATGCCGGCCATGGCATTTTTTGAATAAAATTTTAAACTTACAAAACCTTGCTCTGCGACCTTTCAAAAAACATTTAAAACATGCTGTGGACTTACTTACCCTGTCCTTTTTCTCCTCAACAGGTAAAGCCTCAGCCACCTCACATTTATATGACTTGTGATTGCCTTCGCAAAATACGCATTCCTTGATTCCCTTTAATTTATCCTCAGAGGATGCATGTAGAGCTGACTGTACCTGGGCTATTCCTTTTTGTAAAAACTTTGGTGCTGTGCCTGCCTTTGTCCCCTTGTTTAACATCCCACTGTGCAAACTCAATTCCCTCTCGTCTTGCTAATTCTGTGCTTAAAAGACTTAACATCTGCTGAAGGGGGATGTACACATGTTCTGTAGAGTGTCCCTTACTTTGTTCAAGCAAAATTGAGCTAGGCAATTTAGACTCCAGTATAGTGACCAACATTCAGTGGCGGCTCGTGACTTTCAGTTATGGGGGTGCTGCCTCAGAAATTGCGAACAATTGTGTTGATTATATATATATATATATATATGAGAGAGAGAGAGAGAGAAAGTCGAATAGATAACTACTCACTACTCAGTCATAAAAATAAGTAAAATAGTATCATAAAATCAATTATAGGGTACTTACGCTTAACGGGTAATTTCGAATTTGCCAAAAATTTTATTTATAAACAAATTCCATTCTTTTGTTTTTATTCTGAGCGAAAAAATATTCTAAGAAATGAAAGCTATATATTGTAAATAATCCAATTATTATATAATTAACTTCAATCTCACGACAAAAAATAAATGATAACGAATCATTGATAAATGCAATTCGGAAATTAAATTTCGAATTAGCAAACGATACAGCAACACAACTACCACGTCAAACAAACAAATCGGCACTGCTCTGTCCACAGTGCTTTGGATCCTCTTAAATCCGCGATTCTGACTCGCTCTTCGTACGTCCGCCACCGAGGTTTCAAGCGTTTCGAACAAAATATGGAACTGTTAAGTATGCAGTTCCACGGGAAGGCTGAAGCTACTTTCGTGATTCATTCGTTCGGCATTGAAATAGTTTAAGGAAAAAAGGATATAATCTGATTTACAAACTCAAAGTTCATTGAAAAAACAATCAGAGGCTATTTTAAATATTTAAATATAAAGATCATGGAGCTGCTGCAGTTCCGCAGTGCCTATCGACGAGCCGCTCCTGCGGCAACATTATACCATACCTTTCCAGGGACCTAGTTCTAACTTCAAATTCATCATATAACTGCGTAACTCGACACTATTGGGATTATTAACAGAAGATATAGCTAAAAATTCGCGGAGGTGCATTTTAATTAAGATCTCTGGCATACCAAACCGTTTCTTTAATATATCCCAAGCCACATTATAATTATCCTCTGTTAATGCTAATCCTGCTATTGTCTTTGCTGCCTCCCCTTCCAAGAGGGACTGCAAATAATTAAACTTCTCCACCGCGCTTAACACGACTAGAATGAACTGCTGATTGAAAACTGTCTGCCCATCCTTGCCATTCCTGAATACTTCCAGAAAATGTTTTGAGTACAAGCCTCGGTAATTGAACTGCAGATCTGTTAACCTTAACTTCACAAACACCATTTGTTGAGGGTTGTCTCTCATTATTAGACCTGGTCTCTAACTGTACTGAGCTGCTAAAGTCTCTTGCTCTGTGGGTGGCATACTTTAATTATATCATCAATAATCTCTTCAAAGTAAATTATGTTATTTTCTATTTCATCCTCTTCTATAAGAGCCTCAATTTTAACATTTACTTCGCTTAGAGCAACCTTTTTAGTTTCTAATATGGAAAGCTACGCAGTCACTAAGCTTAAATCCTCTTGCTCTATGGCAGAATCTATAGTGGCAATGACCTTTGTAATTAGACCTTCGTAGGCGCTTCTTTTTTTAAACTTGTTCAATTGAGCTGCACTCATCTTCAATGCAAACAACAATTGGGCTCAATGCAAAATAAGCTGAATTGGCAAAAATACTTAACCAAACTGATCAAACTCAAATTTTGCTTTTTTTCAAATAAACTGAATTGCTTGGTTGGGGTACTGACCAACCACCAGTATGGAATACCAAATTTTCCACCCAAGTAACTGGCGCATTGAAGTCTGCAACCTTCGCCTCCGAATAATAAACCAAAATTAACCAAACCGGTAAAAACGTAGGCCCAAAACAACGACAGACAAGTGACCAAGTTTCGCAATTAGGCGACCAAACTTTCTACCCTGGGACCTTAACTCAATTATGCTCAACCCGTCTAGACCTAACTTGGGTTACAATCAGTGATGGGCATCGATACATGAAAATCGCTAAAGCGATACCGATACATCGATGCATGAAGAACGTCTTAGGCGATACCGATACGCCGATACTTTCTAGATGTCTTAACCGATACCGATACATGCATCGCCGGTACATTTTTATAATTATTTATTTAATATGTAGGTATTAGATATTATTGTTTATACTAGTAATTTGTACGCACTGTAAGTAAAATCAACGACATTTTAATGGGTTTTATAGGTGTAAATAAAAACAATTGCTTTATTTAATGAAAGTATGTTTTAATTTTGTAGGATACATGAATGACTGAAAATATTACACTAACAATTAAAAGTAATTACTATTACCCTTCAAAAATACCAGCTGGCTAAACATCTGGTCAGACAGTCTATTCCTTTTTGGAGCGTGAATGTGACCAGCCAAACTAAACAACCGTTCTACAGGAGCAGAGGATGGTAGTGGTGTGTTATACTTCAGGAAGACCCGTAGAATTCCTGGGTACTGCCTCAGAGATTGGAGAGAATGACTTCCGTCACCCAGATACTGTAAAACTTCCATCTCAGTGGAATCTTGGGTTGCAGAGACGGTGCTACTGTAGTATGCGGTCTACCTACGATTCGGCGGTCTACCTTTTAATTATAGCTTCTTATCTTGTTTACTAGTTGTTTGTTTACATCCCATTGTCAATCGCCCTTGACGATTGGTTAGGTTTAGTCATGATATTTTCGTTAGTTTTAACGAAAATATCATGACTAAACCTAACCAATCGTCGGTAGACCGCATACTACAGTAGCGTCGCAGACATATTAGTGGAAGCACTCATAACAGAATTATGGTTAATTAATCTCAATAACACAAGTACAAACGTGTTTAAACGTTGCGCCGTACTGTGTGACGTGACCAGTAGAGTAGTACTGTCATTAAATAAATATTTAATATTATTATTATTATTATTTATGTATATTCATAAATATAATTCACTAGTGTAATATTATAACATCTATTTAAAAATTCTTATTAATGTATCGAAGTATCGATTTTTTTCGATACATTTAAGAAAATTGACCTTAGCGATACCGATAAATCGATACTTTTGTCAAGTAGCTAAAGCTATACCGATACAAAAGTATCGATCGATACGTATCGGCGATACATGTATCTAGATCATGGGTCGGGGAACTTTTTTGGGTATTACCCACAAATCTATTTGAGTAAAATGAAATTACCCCCAGACTTCAAAGTAAACAAAAACAAGCCAATTGCTCTTAAAATTGTTGCATATGGTGTCTCTCATACCGCACGCATTACCACCAAAATGTTTAAATGTATCCCATTTGGGGTAATTTACCCCTGTTCGCCGACCACTGATCTAGATACTTCCCATCACTGGTTACAATTTGCACAATCAAAACTTTGCCGAAAAATAGTCACTGACTCAGTCTTGGGCTAGAATCCGGTTCCGAAGGACCATGTTATTTTTTTTATTTATTGGGTTCAGAATCCCAGCTGAGCCGTGAACGGCCAAGCTTTGAAGGGCCAGTCTAACCTACAGCCTAAGTTAAGCTAGACTAAAAACTTAGGACTTGGAGGTCGTATTAGGTCCTACCTCAGGGTTGCTGAATCGATGTGGGCCTACCTTAGGCCTCAGTTGCATAAAATTAAGCTAAAAAAATAAAAGGGGCACTCTTTATGGTCTTTCTAAACTTTGCAACAACAACAACCTGCACGATGCAACAATCTTGTATCTAAACAACCAAACTGAATTGCAAGAGAGAGCTCTATAAGACCACGCCCTGTAAATGTCGCATTTAGCAAACGAGTAGGAAGGACGCGCAGCGCCCCAAAAAAATTATGCCACAAGAGCCCAAAAATGCTAGTTCTAAATTAAGTGAATTTTCCACTAACCTTACAATTATGAGATGGATATATATACACCTTAACTTAATATATACAAGCAATGCTGCATCAATCAGCTTAGTCATAATATCGCCTTGGAACAACAATGGCTCTTCCTCTTCTAGATTTTTTAAGAAGCATCAAGGAGTTACGGCAGTTATGTGATGAATTTGAAGTAAGAACTACGTCTCTGGGCAACTTGGTTGTAGGAATGGAAAGGTATGGTGTAATGTTGGTCACTATACTGGAGTCTAAATTATCTAGCTCAATTTTGCTTGAATTAAGTAGGGGAAACACTACAGAACATATGTACATCCCCCTGCAGCAGATGTTAAGTTTTTGAGACAGAATTAGCAAGACTAGAGGGAATTGAGTTTGCACAGTGGGATGTTAAACAAGGGGACAAAGGCAGGCACGGCACCAAAGTTTCTACAAAAAGGAATAGCCCAGGTACAGTGTTAGCTCTATATGCATCATCTGAGGATAAATTAAAGGGATTCGAGGAATGCATATTTTGCGAAGGCAACCACAAGTGACAAGTCATATAAATGTGAGGTGGCTGAGGCTTTACCTGTTGAGGAGAGAAAGGACAGGGTAACTAGGTCCACAGCATGTTTTAAATGTTTTTTGAAAGGTCGCAGAGCAAGGTTTTGTAAGTTTAAAATTTTGTGCAGAAAATGCCATGGCCGGCATCAGCCATTATTGTGTGAAAACACTCCTAGTAGGCCTACCCCAGAAGTAGAGAAATCAGTGGCACATGCCACTGCTATGAAAGGGAGTAAAAGTAAAGGGGGATTATTGCAAACAGCTGCAGCATTATTAATTGGGAATGAAGAAGCTTCTTGATTGATAATGGTACCCACTGTAGCTTTATTAAGACCAGAATTTCCAGAAAATTGAAGTTTAAAGAACTGATAAGGGAAAATTTAAGAATTTCTGGGTTTGGGGATTTATTTCAAAACCGAACCAAAGTTAAGAAGATAGAAGTTCTGGTTAAGGGGGGGGGGGGGTACCACAAAGTCCCACTATCAAGGTTCAAGCTGTAACGATTAAAGAACTTTGTGCTCCAGTCACTACTTGTTTAGATATGGCATGTTTTCAAGAATTGCAAGTAAAGGAATTAATTTGGGCAATAATAAGCTCGAAGGAACAGAAGATATTAGTCTTTTGATTGGAGCTGACTATTACTTGGACTTCATCACTGGCAACATTGTGCACTTCTCGAGGTCCGGTAGCTATTGGAAGTAAGTTAGGCTGGATGCTACATGGTAGCTATTGCAATGAAATGGAGGTTAAAGCTCTTTTTGTTAAGATTGAGAAGAACAGCCATGGTTTGGAAAGGCATTTGAAAGCCTTTTGTGAACTTGAATCCATTGGCATAAAAGACAAACGGGAGAAGCAGGCAAGTACAGTGAACAGTGATGTTTTAGAGCAATTTGAAAAAGGGATTGGGTTTAGAGATGGTTCCTATGAAGTTGGCCTCCCTTGGAAGGATTCTTGCAAACCCAGTTCAAACCTTCAGCTAGCTAATAGGAGGTTGGAGACTTCATTGCACAAGCTAAGAAAAAATGAGGAGCTGTTAATTGAATACAATGAGGCCATCCTAAGCTATGTAAGGGTGGGCTATGCTGAAAGGGTGCAAGGTGAGCTGGTGAGCCAGGAGGCACATTATCTGCCACACCATGCAGTAGTACGGCGAGACAAAACTACCACCAAACTGAGGGTAGTTTTTGACTGCTCAGCCAAGGACAAAGGTGGCGTCTCCTTGAACGACTGTTTGGATGCTGGGAGATTCAGGTTTGGTAGAGTAGCATTGACTGCAGATGTAGGCTGACCATACGTACCGTTTTGAACGGGACAGTACCGTTTTTTTTATATTGCCTGGCCGTCCCGTCGTTTTAATAAAAATGTCAATTTTGTCCCGGTTTATGTACTTACTTTTTCATGAATACAGAATATTACATAACCCCCGTCCCTTTTTTGCCATCCCAATGTCCCGTTTTTGTCTCTAGGAAATATGGTCAGCCTATGCAGATGTGAAGCAAGCCTTTTTGCGGATAAAGTTAAAACCAGATGACAGAGATGCAGTAAGGTATCTGTGGGTGGATACAAAAGACTTGTTGGAAAATGAACCTAAGGTTCAAGCGTATAGAATGAAGTCCGTGTTGTTTGGCCTCAGCTCTAGTCCATTTCTGTTGGCAGCTAATATGCAGTACCATTTTAAGAAATATTCTGAAGTCTATCCTAACACTATTGAACACATAAGGCAAAATTTTTATGTTGATGATTTGCTGTGTTCTCTGGATAATAGAGAAATGGCTAAACAGATATTCATAGAGGCTAGAGCTATAACGAGGGAGGCTGGCATGGAGCTTAGAAAATGGCAGACCAATCATTCTCAGTTACAACAGTTTATGAGTCAGTCCTGTGTAAGACCTGATGCAGCAGAAAGTATTGAGGATTCTGGTATTAAGGAGTTGTGGGCAATAGACACAAACGTGCTAGACATTGTTTGGCAGCAAGGAGAGGATTTGTTTACCTTCAATGGGAAATCTTTAGTAGAGCTGGCTGAGAATGAGACTGATATATTATTCTTGCTGTTTCTTGTCACTGTAATATGTTGTTATTATTGTATTCTTATGTGTTTTCTTCTGTTTTATGATATGTTTGATTATTAAGTTGAATAAAGCCTCTATGTGCTCTCTCTAGTTTTCATAACAATTTATTCAACTTAATTTAAACTTAACTTAAATAATGGAGATTCATGAGGCCAGAACGTTTTGATGTGGATCCGAACTCTGGAACAGCAGCGAAGCAGTGGGGACACTGGTATTGAACATTCGCAAACTTTGTTGACATCCTCAGCGCTGAACAAAATAACGCGACTACTCAACAAACTGGCTCAACTGCTCAGCCGACTGGCCTGGACAAACTGAATCTTCTTATAAACTACATAGCACCAAATGTTTATGAATTCATTGCAGATTGTGATACATATAACGTTGCTGTTGAAACACTAAAGGCTCTCTATATAAAACCTAAAAATGAAACATTTGCTAGACATGTGTTGGCGACTCGTCGGCAAGAAAATACTGAAACTCTGGACCATTATCTGCAAGCACTTAAGGTACGAAGCAAAGACTGTAATTTCAGGGCTGTGTCCGGTGAAGAAGCACGCAATGATTATATACGTGATGCTTTCATTAATGGTCTCCAATCTCATCAAATACGACAAAGATTACTCGAAAACAAAATACTTGATCTTGAGACTGCTTATAACCAGGCTCACACCTTGGAAATGGCTCAGAAACAATCTAACTCGTATATGCAGCCTGATACAATTAATGCAGCAGTAACATCACGTCATCAGTCGGACCAAGATTTGCCCCAGGATATGCCAACAACTATGCCTACAGATGAGCGTGTCCAGACGGTTACGGCAGCAGCTGCCAGCATGAAATGTTACTTTTGTCGCCTCAATAGGCACCCACGATCCAAATGCCCTGCTAAAGAGGTTCAGTGTAATAACTGCAAGAAGAAAAGCCATTACGCCAAAGTATGTAAATCTCCTAAGTTCGCCTCAACTGCAACTACTGAACTATACTCAACACTAGGAACAGTGACTGCTGCTTCACCTGGCTGTCTTTCGAGGGCAGTCATGCAGGGTAAACTCAATGGCGTGCCAGTTAGCATATTAATTGACACTGGCAACTCTGAGTGTTTTGTCAATGCCCGCATGGTGAATGTTCATGGGTGGACCTTACTCCCCTGCAAAAGAGAGGTCTCTATGGCAAATAGTGCCCTGACATCGAGTATTCTTGGTTGCTGTGTTACTAATTTGCAGCTTAAAAACACCCAGTACAGCGGCGTTAGAATGTCTGTGATGTCAGATCTCTGCAGCGACGTCATTCTTGGTCACAACTTCCTGCAACAGTACTCTTCAGTTGAAATTCCATTCGGAGGTACAAAACCTGCCCTAACAGTATGCGGGCTCGCAGCGGTTAACGTGCCATACCCATCATTGTTCGCCAACCTAACATCAGATTGTAAACCAGTGGCTGTGAAATCAAGACGCTATTCTCGAACTGACAAGAAGTTTATTGATACCGAAGTCTCCCGAATGCTGAAGGAGGGCATCATTGAGCCCACACAATCTCCGTGGCGTGCCCAAGCACTGGTAGTAGCATCCGACAACCACAAGAAGAGGTTGGTAATCGACTACTCTCAAACTATAAATCGATTTACACTGTTGGACGCGTACCACTGCCCCGAATCGATGATATGGTAAGTGAAATAGCTAAATATCGTGTGTTTAGCACACTAGATTTACGCAGCGCATATCATCAGGTAGCCATCAAACCTGAAGAAAGACCTTATACAGCTTTTGAGGCCAGTGGCCGTCTGTACCATTTCTGTAGAATACCATTTGGCGTAACTAATGGCGTTGCCAGTTTCCAGCGTATAATCAATAACATTTTGGTCCAAGAGAAACTGGATGGAACCTTTGCCTACGTTGATAATGTGACCGTGTGTGGGCGCAACCAAACAGAACACGATGCCAATCTCAAGAGATTCATGGATGCAGGGAATAAGTACAATCTTACGCTGAATCATGACAAATGCAGCTACTCTTTAAAATCCATTAATCTCCTCGGTTATATGATCGGTAGCGGTACTATCAAGCCTGATCCGGAACGATTGAAGCCACTCCTAGAACTACCAATACCACATGACTTGCACTCACTTCGGCGTGCGATCGGGATGTTTGCGTACTACTCGCAATGGATCATTGGATTCTCAGAGAAAATCCACCCCCTATCACAGGCTAAAAACTTCCCTCTATCACATTTAGAAGCAAAAGCTTTGGAGGACTTGAAGCATGATATAGCTATTTCAGCAGTAACAGCTATTGACCCTAAAATACCATTTGTTGTTGAAACTGACGCTTCCGAGCATGCAATAGCAGCGTCATTGAGCCAGTCTGGGCGTCCTGTAGCGTTCTTCTCCAGAACGCTCACAGCATCCGAACAAAAGCACTCTTCTGTTGAGAAGGAAGCTTATGCCATTGTAGAGGCGACACGAAAGTGGAGACATTTCTTGATTGGGCAACATTTTCGACTGATCACTGATCAGAGATCAGTCTCATTTATGTTCAATCCAAAAACGTCAAGCAAAATAAAAAACGAAAGATCACCCGTTGGCGAATGGAGTTATCGTGCTTCAGCTATGATATTGTTTATCGGCCAGGCAAAGAAAATGTAACAGCTGATGCCTTCTCGCGTGTATGCAGCGCTGTATCTACTACCAATAATCTTCAGGTGCTTCACAACGATCTGTGTCATCCCGGTGTTACAAGAATGATTCATTTCGTCCGTAACAAGAACTTACCATATTCCATCAACGACATAAAGACGATGACCGCTTCTTGCCCTATTTGTCTTGAGCTCAAACCACAGTTCTTCAAATCAAACCCAGGTACTCTTATAAAGGCCACACAACCTTTTGAAAGGTTAAACGTGGATTTTAAGGGACCACTCCCTTCGAAGACACGAAACCGTTACTTGTTGACTATCATCGATGAGTACTCAAGGTTTCCGTTTGCCTTCCCATGCGCTGACCTTACCTCCGCGACTGTGATCAAACATCTGTGCTCTCTTTTTTCTGTCTTTGGTATGCCTGCCTATATCCACTCTGACCGAGGGGCGTCATTCATGTCGGAAGAACTAAAGCAGTTCCTGCACAAACGAGGAGTTGCTACTAGTCGAACAACAGCTTATAACCCGCAGGGCAACGGGCAAGTTGAGCGATATAATGGAGTCATATGGAGAACAGTGATGTTGGCGCTCAGATCCAAAAACATCCCATCGACACATTGGGAAGATGTACTTGAGGATGCTCTCCACTGCATACGATCGCTACTGGTAACAACCACCAATACCACTCCCCACGAACGGATGTTTGGCTATCAGAGAAAATCTGCCAATGGTCAGGCAATACCTTCCTGGTTAACTACTCACAACACTGTTTTCCTTAGACGCCAAGCACGTCATAGCAAATATGAACCCCTAGTTGATGAAGTGGAAGTAATTGATGTGAATCCTCAATATGCGAATGTTAGACTACCAGATGGACGAGAAACTACTGTATCCCTACGCCATCTTGCTCCTAAAACTGACGACTCCAGCGGGGAAACCCATCAAAACATAATCGGTGATGAGTCCACTAGTTCATCATCTAATTTGGATCAAAGCGTAATCAGACATTATGAGGGTGAAGGAGCTGAGCAGCAGGCACCACTAGACCTTGGAGAGAATCACGAGGATGTGGAACCATCTCAGCGACCTCCTTCACAACCTCCTCGTCGCTCGTCACGCCTCACACGCCAGCCTTCTTATCTACGAGATTATGTACTGTAACTTCTAAAGTTAATCTAGCCAGTCTGGGTTATGCTATTGTTTGAAAGGCTGGGGAGAATGATATATTATTCTTGCTGTTTCTTGTCACTATAATATGTTGTTATTATTGTATTCTTGTATGTGTTTTCTTCTGTTTCAGATTATCTGTTTTATGATATGTTTGATTATTAAGTTTAATAAAGCCTCTATGTGCTCTCCTTAGTTTTCATAACAGAGACAAGGTGGACAAAATGTACAGCTCTTAGTTTGGCTTCGAAGGTCTTTGATCCTCTTGGATTCCTGGCTCCATTTGTGATAAAGTAAAAAATTTGGTTTCAGAGCCTCTGGAAAATTGGACTTGTTTCGGACCAAGAGTTACCTGATCATATGGTGGTAAGGTGGAAATATTGGTTCAAAGAATTGGCACATCTTGGAGACATTGAAATCCCAAGATGGTACTTTGGAGAGTTGAACAATAGTCCAGACAATTTGTTGCTGCACATTTTTTGTGATGCAAGTGAGGAAACCTATGCAACTTGTATTTATATAAGAGGCACATTCAAAGAGGAAGTAAGTTGCAGGTTGGTTGCTGCAAAGAGCAGAGTATCACCATTGAAAAGGCTTTCTATTTCAAGGTTGGAATTGATGGGTGGAGTTATTGGTAGTCGGCTTGCAGTTACAGTGCAAAAATCTTTGGCCCTTTATGAAATTCCAAGCTATTATTGAATAGATTCCACTATAGTTTGGCACTGGTTAAGAAGCCAGGCAAGGAAATGGAAACCATTTGTTGCCAATAGGGTGGAGGAAATTCAAACACACACAAATCCAAAGCAATGGAAGCATTGTCCAGGCACCTAAAACCCAGTTGATTTTCAACACGAAGAATTTTAGTGAAAGATCTTGCACATTCAAGTCTGTGGTGGAATGGGCCAGAGTGGCTAAAACTTGGAAGTGAAAACTGGCCTTCTAATCAGCCTATTGTAGGAGAATGCCAGGCTGAAGAAGAATGGGTGAGTGAGATGAGAAAATGCACTGTGAACAGTTGTCAAGTTATGCAGCAGGACCCCATATTGAGGCTTGAGGACATTAGCAATCTGAAAAGGTTGTTAAGAGTGACAGCATGGGTATATACAGGGGTGTGCTGTCAATTTCTTAACAATCGGGTCTGATACAGATAGGGGTGTAAATCGGCGAGCGCCAATGGCACGAGTTTTTAAGCTAGGGGGTCTGGGGCGGAGCCCCGGAAGCCAACGCATTTTACCTTTTCCAAACAGCATTTTGTAACATTTTGGCAGAAATTATTTAACATATTCTTTGTACTCACAAATGACAATTATCTAAAAATAAACTAGTGTTCCATCAAAAAATAAATAAATATTGAAACGACCACTACTTGTGATACTACCTATATTTTTCTATAAAATCCTGAAAAAATTTAAAAAAAATTTAGATATAAATAAATTTCTACTGACTTAAATATTTTTTAAAAATAAACGAAAACGGTTCGGTGATCCAATCAAAATTTAACAACCAGTTCGGGCGAACCGGTCCCAGCACACCCCTGGGTATATAGATTTACAGCCAACATTAAGGGAGAAGCAAGAAGGGAAGGAATTCTGAACAGTAAGGAGATTCAGCAACCCAGACAATACTGGGTGGATATGTGCAGAACGAAAAATTTGGTGAAGAGAGAGAATTGCTCACCAGCAGTCCATTATAGGTTCTACCAACACATTCTGCTCTCAAGGGTTTGGATGTGTTTTTGGATCAGGATTTATTGAGAGTAGGAGGTAGACTACAGTTTTCTGGGCTTTCAGAGGAGAAAAGACATCCAATTTTGTTACCTTATGGGGGCACTTTGTGGAACTTTTGATCCTGGATACGCATCATAAGTTGTTACATGCTGGAGTTAGAGAAGTGATAATAGAGATCAGACAACAGTTTTTATTCCCAAAATTAGACTAGTGGTAAAAAAGGTCTTGCATAAATGTGTGGTTTGCAAGCGTTGGAGTGCAAAGCCTAATGAAAAGGTGGCTCCCTTCCAAGAGAACGGGTGCCTATACTGCCCCATTTGATTGTAGTGGAGTAGACTTCGCAGGTCCAATTTATGTGTATGAGCAAGGGGAGTCTAACAAAGGTTATATATGTCTTTTCACCTGTGCTACCACCAGAGCAATCCATTTGGAGTTGGTAAGCAACTTAAGTAGTGATGTATTTCTTTTGGCCTTTAAACGGTTTGTGAACAGAAGGGGTTTCCCAAATAAAATCATATCGGATAATGCAAAAACCTTCAAAAGGGCTGCAAAGGAACTCCAAGAAGTTTGGCCTTTGCTAAAAGAGGAGAGATTCCAATCCTACTTTTCACACAATGGGGTACAGTGGGAGTTTATTGTTGAAAGAGCACCAGGAAGGATTTTGGGAAAGGCTAGTGAGAAGTGTAAAGTGTCCATTAAAGAAACTTTTAGCTAATGCTCATTTGAGCAAAGAAGAATTCTGCACTGTTTTGTGTGAAGTAGAAGCAATGGTGAACAGTAGGCCTATTACCTTTGTTTATAACAGTATGCAGGATGACACCAAATCATTTTCTTTGTGGTAAACGATTAACATCAAGCCCCAGTTTGCCAGAAGACTTACAGCCTATCCAGAGCACTCAAGAAGAGTTAGCTAGAAAGTTCAAGTACCTTGAAGAGCTACAAGATCAGTTATAGAAGAGGTGGCAGATGGAATACTTGCCAGAACTCAATTATTACCCATCAGGCAATGTAAAGGGCTCCAATGCAAATTGTATCAAGGTGGGAGAAGTGGTAATGATTGGGGGATGAAAGACCAAGGCAATGCTGGAAGCTTGGCATAATTGAAGAGTTGTTTGTTCGCAAAGACAATTTAGTTAGGTCTGCACTGATAAAGTCTTCAGGAGGAAAATTAAAGAGACCTATACAAAAACTATGCTTTAGAAATCGGCAAAAACACGGATAGTCAAGATGAAACATTTGAGTTACAGCCTCATGGAGAAGGCTTGGCTAAACTTGCAGAAGGTAATGACAACAATGGCTCTTCGGTGGGGTGTTAGAAAATGTAAAAGAGGAAGAACCACTGTTGTCCCAAGGCGATATGATGACTAAGCTGATTGATACAGCATTGCTTGTATATATTAAGTTAAGGTGTATATATATCCATCTCATAATTGTAAGGTTAGTGAAAAATTCACTTGATTTAGAGCTAGCATTTTTGGGCTCTTGTGGCATCATTGTTTGGGCACTTTTGTGGCATCATTTTTTTTGGGCATTGTTCGTCTTTTCTACTCATTTGTTGAATGCGGCACTTACAGGGTGTGGTCTTATAGAGAGCTCTCTTGAGATTCACTTTGGTTGTTTAGATACAAGATTGTTGTATCGTACAATGGTGTAGGTTGTGTTGTTGTTGCAAGGTTTAGAAAGAAGACCATAAATAGTGCCCCTTTTGCTTTTTATCTTAATTTTATGCAGCTGAGGCCTAAGGTAGGCCCACATCGAGTCAGCAACCCTAAGGTAGGACCTAATAGGACCTCCAAGTCCGTAAGTTTTAGTCTAGCTTTACTTGGGCTCTGTGGCCCTTCAGAGCTTGGCCGTTCACGGCTCAGCTGGGATTCTGAACCCAATAAAAATAAAATAAAATAACACTGGCTGAGGAGACCAGGAGTTATCTAATAATGCTCGGTAAGTGAACCGTTGTATTTCTAAGCCCCAGTTTAGTGATGACAGTTTAAACTAGGTCCAGTTAAATTAGGCCTATATTGTGGTCTAAGAGTGAGTGAGTCCTAGGGTTGCCAGATTTTGATGACCGGATTAAAGGACACTCAAAACGTTTTCAAGCTGCCACTCCCAGATTCTCAAATTTATATATATATATATATATATATATATATATATATATATATATAGAGAGAGAGAGAGAGAGAGAGAGAGAGTGTGTGTGTGTGTGTGTGTGTGAGAGTTACAAGGAAAAGAAGTACCTCAAAAGGCCTTGCGGCCCATACCGAGGAGGTACCAATGGCAACGGGTGCCACGGAAAATTTTCTACACACTCAAAGAGTGTGCAAAATTTGGTCTAACCTTTTCTTGAACTGATCCACAGAGGAACTGTTCACAACTTCCGAAGGTAACCTGTTCCATGTGTCACAGATCTTATACGTAAAGTAATTCCCACACACACTAGTCCTAAACCGTTTCAAATCCAACTTCCAACCATTGTTGCGAGTTGGGTTATCATTTAAACTAAACATACTTCTAAAATCGACATCGTTGAACCCTCGTAAGAGCTTGAAAACCTCGATCAGTTGACCGCGCAGCCTCCGAGTTTCAAGCGAAAACAAGTTCAGGGCGCGTAACCGTCGATTGTAGCCCATATGCCTAACCGAAGGGATTAACTTTGTGGCCCTCGCCTGCACTCGCTCCAGCCTCTCAATATCTTTCCTGAGGGTGGGCGACCAGAACTGCACAGCATACTCCAGGTACGGCCGAACAAGGGAATTGTACAGTGAGAGCACAATCACCTTGTTCCGAAACTGAAATTGCCTCCTGATATAACCCAATAGTTTCTGGGCTTTCTTTTCCACCTCTACACACTGTTTCGTAAACTTAAGGTCGCTGCTAATTAGCACACCCAAGTCCTTTTCTAAATCAGTCACCTCGATATTACTGCCCAACATCGAGTAGTCCGACTTGGGATTGGCGTAGCCAATGTGCATCACTTTGCATTTACCCAAGTTAAACGGCATTTGCCATTTTTCGGACCACTCTCCTATCCTACCTAGGTCCGCACGCAGTTCCTCGATCGCTTCGGGCGTCCCAACATTGGCCCCAAGCTTGGTGTCATCAGCGAATTTGGCGATCCGACTGACGATGCCACCGTCGATATCATTTATGTAAATGGTAAACAACAGTGGCCCCAAAACGGAACCCTGAGGATCCCCACTAGTGACCGAGGCCCAACCCGAACTAGCCCCTTTAATTACCACCCTCTGCCGCCTATTCCTCAGCCAGTTTTCAATCCACCTACCTATTTCCCCACCGATACCCAGCGCGCGCACTTTCGCCATTAGCCGGCGGTGAGGTACCTTATCAAAGGCTTTCTGAAAGTCGAGATAAAGTATATCAATCGCCCTACTCTTATCGTACTCACTCAACATGACGTGGAAAAACTCGAGCAAGTTGGTGAGACACGACCTATGCCGTCTAAACCCATGTTGGGAGTCCCCAAGCAGCTTGTAGGAATCCAAATGGTCAACGATTCTATCAGCTATTATCCTTTCTAATAATTTACCTACAACTGAAGTGAGACTAATAGGACGATAGTTCCCTGGACTTTCGTGATCCCCTTTCTTAAAGATAGGGGTCACGTTGGCCTCCCTCCAGTCACCAGGCACCTGGCCCATCACCAACGATTTGTTGAAGACTGTAGCCAGGTGGGGAGAGAGAGAGAGAGAGAGAGAGAGAGAGAGAGGCTCCCAAAATTTTTTTTTAAATGTTATAGGACAATAAAGGACGTCTGGCAACCCTATGACTAAGACTAAGACTAAGACCTAGCATCAACTCATAGTTTAACAAAGGCTATTGTAAGTTACCGTAACTTAATTTGGTGAGGAATCCACTGCTGTGGACCTCAATTTACTCTACCCGCTCTGGACCATTTCCGGAATCTCTAGGCTGACCCTACAATGCTAGGCTTACCCTACTCTGCAGTTAGACTGGAGATATGAGGGGTGGGTTAATTGGGGACCAATTCATACAGAGCATTTTTCACAGAGGGTCTTCGAGAAGATTCCGTATCTATAACGGTTGACAACAGCCGAGCCCACCTCGTTTCTGAAATGAGACACTGCTGTTGCCTGGACTTCTGAAAATTAGGCTGGATGAGGTGTTGAGGATAGACATCCATAAAAGAACGAGGGTCTGGAACCGTTTGTTCCGGCCTTTTTCTACAACAACTGTTCCAGCATATGAGAGACTATTAGGGAGGCAATTTCCCCGCTGGCACAACGTGGAAAGTGTGACGAATAAATTCGAAAAGAATAATAATTACTCCCGTGAATTTCAAATACATATTTCTTACCAACTAATTTCTCTTATTATTGTTGGAGATAGATTTGGAAACGTTCAGTGCATCTCATGCTGACCCAATTTACATATTTGACATGTTGAGCAACCGTTCTTTTTATATGCAACGTAATTAAGGACAATTTTAGAGTTCATGGTTTATTTGCATCAGATCTTGCTTCATCAGACAAGTCTACGTATCTCTGAACTCCAGTTTCTACTTTATGATAAATTTCGTACATTCCAAATCTACATCAGTAAATTTGAAGATATTTAAGTTTTCCTTGGGCGGCAGTAATGAAAGATTTAATCTGCCTATCTTAATAAGAGGCAACAACTACACTTTTAACTCTCTTGTATCCAGTGATGGGCATCGATACATGAAAATCGCTAAAGTGATACCGATACATCGATACATGAAGAACGTCGTAGGCGATACCGATACGCCGATACTTTCTAGATGTTTTAAGCGATACCGATACCGATACATGCATCGCCGGTACATTTTTATAATTATTCATTTAATATGTAGGTATTAGATATTATTGTTTATGCTAGTAATTTGTACGCACTGTAAGTAAAATCAACGACATTTTAATGGGTTTTATAGATGTAAATAAAAACAATTGCTTTATTTAATGAAAGTATGTTTTAATTTTGTAGGATACATGAATGACTGAAAATATTACACTAACAATTAAAAGTAATTACTATTACCCTTCAAAAATACCAGCTGGCGTGGCCAATAGTGTTGCAACACCAATGAGCGTTTCTATATTACAGTATATGAGCGTTTCTACATTATGAGCGTTTCTATATTATGGTTAATTAATCTCAATAACACAAGCACAAACGTGTTTAAACGTTGCGCCGTACTGTGTAACGTGACCAGTAGAGTAGTACTGTCATTAAATAAATATTTAATAATATTATTATTTATGTATATTCATAAATATAACTCAGTAGTGTCATATTATAACATCTATTTAAATATTTAAAAATTCTTATTAATGTATCGATGTATCGATTTTTTTCGATACATTTAAGAAAATTGACCTTAGCGATACCGATAAATCGATACTTTTGTCAAGTAGCTAAAGCGATACCGATACCGATACAAAAGTATCGATCGATACGTATCGGCGATACATGTATCTAGATACTGCCCATCACTGCTTGTATCATTGATCTCTATAAAGAAAGAAGATAACTAATTAAATGCACTCCTCTCATTCCATATGTTATAAAGTTAAATCAAGTTTGGCTGTTTTCGGCATGGACGTATATAAGGGTAGATTGGACGCTGCCTTATTCAAACAGTTCAGCGGCCGTTTTGCCGTTACGTCCAGACTTTCATAAACCCACAAACTTTTCCGACATGCTCGCTTCTACAAACTGTTCGAAAAAAGTAAATTTGTCGATACAGTGACGCCACTCTCGATATACGAGAACTTTAAAAGAAGGGACAAGAATGTAATGTTTTTCTTGCTGTAAACAGTGATCACACTAAAACTGGACTATTATTCAGTCTTAATGTCTTACTTTACTTACTTTAGTTGAGTTTGAACACCTATTCAAAATTTTTAAAACAGAATTCGAATTGACATCACTCTATTGACACACTTACTTTTTCTCGGACAGTTGGTGGAAGGCAGCGTGTCGGAAAGGTTTGCAGGTTTTTTACAGTCTGGAAGACAGGGTCTGAACGTACTGCACACAGTTTACGTTTCAATAGCGGGTTTATCCCACATACAGCATGTATGTGGCTTTCAGAAATTTCTTCCTTTTGTTTCCTGATTTTACCGTGAAACTTCTCGATTCTTTTTCACCATCTTATCATTTATTATTTTTAGTACTTCGTCCTCTCCTACAATTACAAGTAAATTTAGATGCTCTGTGCCCTTCTCTACAAGTTGAAGGATATTGTGACTTGAAAATATGTATTTACCTCACTACTACTAATTTATTCTTCATGAAGAAAGACTGAAATTTATTCACTTTTAAAATTAGTTGAATTTATTGCTACCTCTCAAAAACTTCTTACAAATATTAAATATTGCTGCAAAGTTTCGCACAGTTGTCATATTTACATTGGTGCATTTTACGTTAACGCAAAGTAAACACTTAAAAAATATTTTTAAATATACTTCCACACATTTTGTAGTGTTTCCACACGAGAACGTCAGGTTGTAAAAATTTATTAAGTAATTATTCTTTCATTATTTTTCATTATGAACCGTAAGTGACAGTGGAAATGTAATGAAACAAGAATTCTGCCAATCTAGAGGACCGACAAAATTCTCTTCAAACAGCAAATAAGTCTTAATCCTGTTTCAAGTTCGCCACGCAACACTGATCTCTTGCGCGACACGCGAGTAGTATGGGCGCGTTTGGGTAGAAGTTGGGGTGCTCTGAAATTCTGCCCCATGGAGGGGCCCCCTGAAGGCCTAGCATTCGTTATGAGGGGCCCCCCTTACTTAAGTTTCTAACCCATTTATGGGGTCTCACCGGCCTTAATGAAGGGCATTTGCCCCTTGAGGGACCCCTGCGGGGCCCCAGCCTCCTTTAAAAAATTAAATTTAAAAAAATTAAATTTAAAAAAATTAAATTTAAAAAAGGATTCGTCTTCACCTTCCTTTAAAAAAAAAAAGGAATCGTCTTCACCTTCCTTCAAAAAAAAAAAAAGGATTCGTCTTCACATTCCTTAAAAAAAAAGGGGTTCATCATAACCTTCTTTCAAGAGAAAAATCCATCTGTCCTGTGGGGTTCTTTCATGAGACAAAAACAAAAAAACATTCGAGTACTTTTTGTTCCGACGTGTTCGCGATCCCCATTAGTTTTATCTGCAGGGGGATCAAACATTCTCACACACCCGACTAATATTATATATATATATATATATATATATATATATATATATATATATATATATATATATATATATATAACGTTAATAGCCGTATCACCAATTAAAATAGTGTCGAGTTCCGCAAAAGATTATTTACATATTTACTGAGGCGTCCTACCACCGTGTTTTATCCACGACAAATATATAGTTCATGTATCACAGAGAAATACGCAATAAAGGGGTAAAAAACATAGAGAACAATGAACGCAATATGCGTAAAAGATTAGTTGTTCTGACCGAAGCATCGTTTAAGATAATCTAGGAGAGCATCTTCACTAGGTTTTCACATCATCTAAAGTTCATGTTTTAAGAACTGTTTACCTATGAACATTTAATGCTTGACAATCATGAAACCTAAAAACAAATTGATTGCAGAAATGTAGGATGCACTCAGAATATTGATCTCAAATTAGTGGGTAAGCATTTTAATTCTGATGAAACTAAACGTATGTCATTCAAGCGTATAGTTAATTTGTGGGGCTGGAATGCAGGGCCGTAACTAGGGTTTAGAAATTAGTGAGGTCCAGATTTTTTTCGAGCGCGGCGGGACGAGCAAAATTCAGACCAAAATGACATCTACAAACACAACCCAAGCTATACACTAAACACAAAACCCTTGTCTATAATTAAATACTGTACAAAGGGACCTGTTAGCAAAAATACTTTTATTAAAGCTGCACGGAGAACGGTTCAGTCTCTTTTTTTTTTTTTAGGAAATAATTACCGAGGTCCGGACCTCGGTGACCTCATAGGTAGTTACGGCCATGCTGGAATGTCACTAACATACTTCAAAGTAATTCAATCGGAACCTTTTAAAAAGGCCAGCTGTTTATTTTGTCTTAAATCTCCTTTGGAAAACACTTATACCGCATAAGAGTATTATTGAATTTCACTCGGAACCAGGTCTCTTTACTCTTAAATTTTCGCTTTATCTTTAAAGTTCTCTATTTCTTCCCAATCTCTCTCCTATGCTATGCTTTAAAACTTTCATTTACATTCTTAATTTTCGTAAATCTTTTACCAGAGCTTCCTAAACAAACATTATCGTATAAGTCGTTATTTGTAGCCTTTTGTATCCGTTGTTATATTACATATTCTTATCATTTGTTTTCGTTTGTGCAATAACTTCAGTAAAATAGCGATATTGTAATGAGCTAGAAGATTTCAACACGCGACACATCGGCACATGTATAGGCTTCAACTGAAATTTGACTATGAGAAGATAAGCAACCATCTTATTTATGTAGGCATATTTTAACTTTTCATACTAGGCGAATGTATACTTAACAAGGTCTTCAAACGCTTGCAGGAAGATTAAAACTTGATTAAAAAATGTCTTAAAATAATATTGGATGTCTTAGCGTCATTACTACCGACTGTGGAAAACATCATGCGCCTATATGGATCTGTAGGTACTTATTTGAATGATATGTATTGCACAGAGCGACGATGGTGTCTGCAATATGAACCCTTTCTATCCCAAATTATTGTTCCGAACTAAAAAACGATTTTAACAATTAAACATGTTAAAATAGGTATGGAAACGAAACTTTGCTTAGAAATAATTAATTACACTAGAAGTTATATGGCTCCATTGATGATATCATGTAATAAGAGACACTAACATAACTTTGGTACTTTGAAAGGCACAAATAATAACAATATTTGGCCTTTGCTAAACACAAGGGTGGACCATAGTGCTTTGATTCATTAAGGTAGTTTTGGCTTTTGTTAAACGTAATGGGGTATCACACTTTCTGCATTATAGTCGAGAGTACCCCTTCATATAGTTTCTGCACCTCTTTTTGGGTTCTAAATGTTCAGGGCAATGTCCAAAACTACCACATGTTGCTATACAATTAATTTTTATACTCAGTTGCCATAAACCCCCATTGAATCTAGTCTGAGGAAAATACATATACTTTTTGTTGATGGTGCCATGTGGATTCGCTGGCACACAAAGGAATATTACTGAGACTAAGTTTACGTCATTAATAAGCTGTGGAGAAAAATACCGTGCATTATTACTGACAGGTGTGTAAATATACAACTTTTATTTCCCATAACTAATATAATGATGGTTGTTAGAATGAAAAGCAATCTAATACAAAACAAGAAATTTATTATCAGTACAAATACTATACACAGAAAATGGTTAAACATGCATGGCAAACAATGGTGCAAAGAACATATAATAAAAAGGTGTAACAGGCACATACATAGTTTAAATACGGGTAAGCATTACCAGGTAAGCATCTAGTCGATACAGTACCCAAAGGGCACGGTATCATAGGTACCAGGTACCTGGTAACGTTTCCTATAGGTGTTACGGCACACTTTTGTACCCCTAAGCTCCTTCACCCCCCCTAATTTCTGTGCTCTGAAGTTGTGAGTTCCCACAACCAGGTGGGGCGGGCGGTCACCCTCATCATCTTCCAAGCTCACTAGTTCCTTCATCGAGTCAAAGTTAACGACCCGCCGATTCGCATGGTTAAGCGTGATACCCTTCGCCTTGACGATATATTTCGTATCATCCCCTATCCTCACCGGTACCCGGTAGGTTTTTGGTCCTGTTGAGACAAAAGAGTCGGCGTATGCGATGTCTCCATACTCATCCTTGATCTCGTCAGTTAGCTCACCGAGGAACTCCCCAATAGCGGGCATGTATTCACCCTCCCTCTCTGTGAATATCACACTATCTGTATCAGCGTACAATACCCTCCGTCCAAGAGAATGCAATAGGCCCCAAAGTTTGATACGTGCGTATGCCGTTGTGAAGCTGGATACAGGTATGTTTGTAACCCTTGAGGTATCTGTGGCCAATTCGGTTCGGTTGTATCTTATTATATAAGTATTACTTACATTCACGATTTCCATGACCTCTTTATCGGGCGCGTTGGCGTAATCCCAAACTTCACTATAACTTTGCGCCAAATGAACGTTCCCTTTGCCGGTATTCTGCGCAAATTTTCCCCAAAGACTGTTTAGGCACAACTTTGCACTAAAGCGCTTGCCTGGGTTCTTTACAATTTGGGTACGATCAAGCTGTATCCCTTCACGGTCACGGTAACGCTGTATATAGGCCGACTTTTCATCTTCGATATCAACCCCTCGAGGGTAGCCTGATGCTTCGACCTTATCTTTCAAAAATGCGTTTATATACGGTTTGAAAAGGTTCGGTAGCTTCTGAAACCTCCACACCTCATATAGCTTCATTATTCTATACCCATGGCGAACGGCTAGGTCCAGTTCAGGGCTTGTGTATACACCTCTGATCTTGCGCTGGTGGGGTGTATGTTCACAGTCGCCATTGTTCTCTTCTGCACACTTCACACACAGGGAAACATGAGTTTGTGGCCTATAACAATAGGCAAGATAGGCATTCACAAATCGCGATGGGGGAGCACGTCTACGAAAGAGAGTCCAAAGTAGAGGTCATTCAAGTTGGCCGAAAACTCCTCGATGGTTGGCATGGCGGGCCCCACTAGTTTTTCAGGTGCGCCTACGGGGTACGGATTGTTCTTCATCACGTAGGGGTATAAAGAACAGAAGTCGTAGTAATGGAGCTTCACACCCTCCGTAGGTGGAAAGTATAGCTTGAAGCGGTTTGTACGCCCGCCGAACAAGCTATCACCACATTTGAGGGGGTCTACCACCATTGAACGCTTGATGGCTCTTATTTTTTCGTGGTACAGGGCATCTGTTTCCATCCTTGCATCATACTCATGCTCCCACAAGACTTTGTGAGTGAACTGGGAGCCTATAAGTTGATCGCGACTGCGCGTCCATGCAAGACAGTCGGCAGGAGATCTACCGTGGATATCTCCTGCGATTTCACACTCAGGACGGGGGCAACCATGCCACCAGCATCCGTTAAAGGAGTACACAGTCTTCTCACCAGTAGCAAAGTTTTCGCTTAGACCATCCACCCAAAAAACACGGCCATTGATCTTAATGGGTACTTCCCCCGTGTTGCGAGCGTGCTTTATGTATACACCTGTCTGCTGTTGTAGGTGTATGAGCCAGTAAATAGCCTTGTGCCCATAACTGCGGGGATTGTTTCTGTGAATAATGGCTAAGGTGTCTTTAGGCATGAAGTTATTCTTGAACACCGTTAAACATAATGAGGCGATGGTGGTTGCGACTTGCAACGGATCGCATTTGAAACGACATATGTACATTAGGGTTATGACTTTTTAATTTTTTGTCATAAATATTGTTTCCTGTATCATCAATCGATGAACGTTTGCTTGAAAACAATAAAAAAGGGCCTAATTCTCCAGAATTAAAAAAAAATGTCACCCCGAAAGCAAATATAGTATATTATTTACAGGTTTATTTTAAGCAATAAGTAAAACAATTAAAACAATAATAGAGTAAATGTATAATATTGTATTTGTATAATTAATATGTATTGTATAGGTATAATGTTGTATAATGTAATATATGTTTATGTATAATAATTGTGAAATAAACATGCAAATTTCTATTTATTTTATTAATTTTTTATTTTTTATTTTGGGGTGAAGTTTTTTCAAAATATATCGAAAAAACTGTTATTTTCATTGTCAGGGGGCAAACGTTCATCGATTTATGATACAGGAACATGAGGTTATAAAAATGTCATAACCCTAATGTACATCCTTCTAAAGGCTTGAAAGCATACTCTAAGCACGCGCACATCATTCACGCAATAACGTTCACATTCATCAGCTATATTATAATGATTACGTTCATTAAAACTGTTGTAGTATCGGTCAAAATCTTCACGCTCACTATCATCCATGTTGGTGCAGTTAAAATAGTGCTTGGGGGGTGGTGCGCCGACATAATTTAAAGTTTCGCTAGTGAGGAATGTGTAAGGGAAATACCCTTTTGAAACTTCAGAGACAACGCCCATGACCTTGGGTAGTTTTGCCAATTTACATGGAGCGAACAGCAAGGTATCTTTAAACTGTACATTACCTCTTATTTGCATCTGTATAAGTTTGTTTTCTCTTTTCAAGGGATCACCTGTAAATATCTCAGAGGACTCGTGCTCAAGCAACTCCTTATAAAGGAACTGTGTGTCAAATTTTGCTCCGTTATGGGCGAGAATATACACAGTCATTTTTTTTAACTTGTCCGCTAGCTTGACAATATAGGACACAAGGAGTTTCACAGGGGAATCTCCTGCAGACACCTTAAAAATGGTTGTCCGTTTACCACATTTGTGACACTCATCACACTCGACTTCCATGCACTCATCACAGATAGTCTGGCTTACAAGTAGATGCGGGATAACCTCTTTGGTCTCAGCATTCGTATATGTTTCTATATCGTAATACACAGTTATACAATGTCTATTTTTAGGCTTAGCATCTTTCATATAACATACATGTTTTACCCGAACCGCCTTATATTTCTCATGGCATGGAAAACAGTGAATTTCATCACATTTATGCTTGAAATTCTCCCAATTATCCATTGTGTGAAACATACCACACTCACAAATCCTCATTTTCCTGCACGTGCCATTCGATTTATGGTGATCAAAACAGATGTTATTGATAAACATGCGCTTACATACATTACAGTCGCGCTTCTCAGCGTCAACTACACGACTTTCGCATTTGGGGCTTTTACACTGCACACATACCATGTGGCATTCCTTACAATGTTTCAACAGATCATTCGTAAACTCGAGACAGCCCTTACACAAATCGTGCTGTCGTCCATATTTTCGACTTTTATCATAGTTTACGTAAAGATCTCTGATGCGTCTAATAGGAAGGTAAGTTGTTCCCACCATCCCTAAAACAAGTAGGGGCCTTGTACGATCTCTCACACTGCTTTTAAAAACATACGTTGTTCTACCATCTTGATCCACGCCAAACACGGCAATCCTAACTTTCATCTGTTCTTCTACCTTCGTCAACTCTTCAGGACCCATATTACAGTCAAACTCAAATTTACAGTCTACAGCTAGTTTACGGGCATGCTCCACTACCATAGGCAACCAAATTTTTTGGGCCCGTGTATTTAGTACAGTAAACATACGTGCTAAGACCACTGCTATAAAGCCGCAACCACGATCGACGTTTATATGCCGTCTATAAATAGCCTGACAATTGAAGTTAAGAGTATAAGGTGTGGCACTATGACCCGCAACACGGAACACGTGGTCAATTTCAACCGTGAAATTCTCCAGGCTAAACTTTGATCCACTTTGAGAAGCTTGTGCAAAACGCGAAAGGATGTAGTCAACATCTTCTGCCACCAGGTTTCTGTAAGGTATTACTATCCAGAACTGATCGCTATCCCCGCTATTTGGCTCAATCCCAAATGCCAACCTTACTCAGGTCTCCCGATCATTATTGTTCTGAAGGGCATATGCGATGACACACCGAACTACGCTGGAGAGTCCTTGTTCGAAGCCCTTCAAATGTGCGACTCGGGGGTCAATTCTGACGTTGTAGCGACTTCTAGAAAGTGTATGGGTATTACTCGCATTTTGCATTAAGGTAAGAGATACACCGTTGGTTGAATGGTAGATCATTCTCTCTGTATGGCTAGCGGTAGCCCTTGAAGGAGCTTGGAATGTTGCAGGTGACTTGTAAGGCTGGAGGTTTTTAGGACATTGTTCATTTGGCTCCCCCGACAATGAGTTTGTCGGCAACGGATATTTGTCCTCAGAGCTGAACGATATGCTGTACCTTGTTCATTTAGCTTCCATACTGCATGTGGCAAGAGATTGATCTTCAACATGCCTAGATCTTTTAATGCCTGCGGAGGTGTAGAGGTCTTGGATGGTTGCTTGAGGGGTTACCTCAATAGTAGAGTCAAAGGGCCCCTGTTTATTCTTTCGATCCCACTTACCGCCACTTGAGCATGTTGGTGGTAATACATTTCGGGATCTTTTAAACGACTCGTCACACGATACCCTAGAAAAGAAGAGAAAATTGCTGAATTCGAGCTTCTTAAAAACAAACTACACAATAGTTAGATTCTCTAGAAAAATCAATTTTACAAAGCTATCAACATGTATTATAAGTATCTCCACAAGGTTTATCAGAACTATGTTTATGCTTAGTAGATTTATTAAGGCCTGTAGATTCATTGATGAAAAAGTTTCATCATTTTCAAATTCTGTACATGTTCTTATATATATATATATATATATATATATACAGGGTGGGCCGTAAGTTTCCATACATAGGAAAAATAAACATTTTTTTATGGACAACCATTTTTATTTATATAATATGCTCTACATGGTTGCCATTGTTTTGAAAACACATTTCAATACGTGTTCCCCACTGTTGATGAACACGCATTAGCACAGTTGACGTTATGCTTGTAATGGCGTTGGTGATACGTTCCTTTAGATGATTTATGTCTCGTATCTTTTCCTGATACACCATGGCCTTCAAGTGCCCCCAAAGATAGAAATCAAGGGGGGTGAGATCTGGGGATCTGGGAGGCCACTCCACAGGACCACGCCGACCAATCCAAGCATCCGGAAACTGCTGATCCAAATACCGACGCACGTGAAGACCATAATGAGGTGGAGCTCCATCTTGCTGGAAGTAAACTGGGAAGTTACCTTCCTCGTTTAGCAGGGATGGGAAAATCTCTTCTTGCAACATGTTAAGATACCTTTCGGCATTAAGATTTCCACTGACAAAAATTGGTCCAATAATTCTGTCACCCCATATCCCGGCCCACACCATCACTTTACCGGCACCTTGCATCTTCGTCGGACTCAGCCAGTTAGGGTTAGCATTACTCCAATAACGTATGTTTTGCCGATTAACCTCTCCATTGACGTAAAAATTTGCTTCATCAGTAAACAAGATCTTACGTCAAACGCATATTCTTAGGGTATCTGAAACATAAAAACAAACGTTTAATTTTTCCTATGTATGGAAACTTACGGCCCACCCTGTACATTATTATTATTTTTTTTTCCCAAAATGTATTATGCCTTCAAATCATTTTGACTAGTTAAGATATTTTTATCAAGAAACATCAAAACTGCTTCAAGAGTTTGAGGAATATAGGTAAGCCTATGGAGTAAAGCAAAGGTATTAAACCCAGCACCGTGCTGCTGAAGTATTTATGTGTAAAGGTGATGAATCCATAATATGAGGCAAGAATTACATTCATGTGGGTAAGTGCTTAAAAATACTCTTTTTTGTTTTGTTTTGTTTTTATGCAGGAAGGAGGAGCCTTCCGCGATTGCCCACGAAAAGCCCTGCAAGCGTATTCCATACAGAGACAGATAAGGTCCTGCACAGAGGCACCAACTGAGCGAGGGCTAAGAAACTGTAAGGCAGTACATTGCGCCTAGCCCCTTAGAAGATGTTTTGGAAAGATAGTATATGCGATCTTACAGGAAAGATCGCGAGAAAGGAAATGTCGGGTTGATATGTGAAGGGAAAAGACTGAGGTGTATATTGTTGAAGACAAGGTTATAATCCTGTTGAAGAATGTGACGAGTAGATAGAAGGAGGAACCGAATTTTGAACCAGTGAAAGTCGCAATGTATTCTCTGACCCAATCAGAGATAACAGAAAGTCCAGAAGTCAGGTGCTCCATAGTCGTCCTACACGGATCATAGTGCGACTGTTGAGAAGGAAGCTCTGGGGAGCGGGCTGAGAAGTAAAGTGTGGGGCCATTGGTATAGGACCGAATAGGATAGGAAGGGCGAATTAAAAATCATTAATAAATAAAAGGAAAAGATTGGTTGACAGAGCAGAGTCCCTGAGGAGCATCTGTTGATAGCGTTAGAAGAAGAATGGAGGCCATCTACAATCGCTGCTATAGGGTGGCTAGAGGGAGAATTAGAGGTGAAGACATAGATAGTAGGATAAAATCCACAGGTTAGCAATTTGGATATTAGAAATTTGTACTACAATCTATCAAAAGTTTTCGATATGTCTAGCGCAATAGCAGGAGTTTCACCGAAATCCTGAAAGGAGGAAGACCATGATTTAGGGCGATATGCAAGAAGATCATCGTTAGAATTACCATTGGGTCCCCGTACTGACGATATGAAAGAATATTGTGAGAAGAGAGGTGGTTAAGATTCTTCCTATTAAGGTTAGTTTAAAAAATTTTAGATTGGCTAGAAATCAAAACATTTTGACTGAAGGGTTTAGGGCGGTTAGCCCTCCTGGGACAGGTTGAATGAAAGCAAACTTTTAGCAGGGAGGTAAAGTACAAGATGATAAGCAAAAAAGTAGGCGTTTGCCTGTCGGGATGTTGGCATCGATGCGCAAGAATAACAGGAGGAGCCCCATCAGGTCCATACACCGTCCAAGAGATGGTCCCCAGATGGGACAGAAAGAACATTTTTGGAAGCGATTCTAATTTCAGACATGGTAAAGTCAGAAGGAGGAGGAGATGGAGGAACAGGATCGGAATCATCCATGGTTGAGGTGGAAGCGAAAGTTTGAGCGAAGAGTTTAGCGTTGTTAGGAGAAGATCCGGCTGCTGAGCCGTCGGGCGGAATAGAGGAGGGAAAGAAGAGGAGATAGAGTTGTTGAAGAGGTTCTTAGCTAGATGCCTGAAAGAGTG
>JAJOZX010000235.1:57500-362500 GCA_023014485.1 Bathynomus jamesi
GCTGCCTGCCCGACTCGACGGGCGGGTTTATCGGATATTTCTTGAAGAAACGTTGCCGGAACTGCTGGAAGATGTTCCCGTGGCTATTCGTAGACAAATGTGGTTTCAACACGACGGGGGCCCAGCACACTCCAGCAACGATGTGCGGGATTATCTGAACGCCACTTTTGGGGACGATGGATAGGCCGGGGTGGGCCCGTAGCCTGGCCACCGAGATCGCCCGATTTAACATGCGTCGATTTCTTCCTGTGGGGACACATGAAGAACCTCGTGTACGAGACTCCCATTTACTCAGAAGAAGACCTCGTAGCAAGAATCGCTGTCGCCGCTGGAACTGTTCCCGAAATGCCGGGAATCTTTCGACGTGTACGTCGTTCAATGCTTCGACGCTGTCGGGCATGCATTGATGCTACCGGTCGCAACTTTCAGCACCTTCTTTAAATAAACATGTTACGTGTACTACGTCCGATTTAAGAATGCCCGCGGCAAGCGCGAGTCTAGCCCACTTCACCTTTTAGCCAATTGCAGCGGCGCCCTCTCGCGCCGAATGGTGACGTCAGCGGACATACACTTATAGACGAAAAGGGTTTGTCTTGGTGTTGCCTATCCCCCATTACAATTTGTACAGAAAGTTTTCAACACCCTGTGTATCTATATAATATATATATATATATATATATATATATATATATATATATATATGCATATAACTGCAATGACCGCGCAGTATATAAATGAATAGAAACGACATAAGTGTTAAGGAACGTTTCTGCACACGAGTACCACAAGGAGAATTTCGATTTGTGATTAAGTGAGGTCCGTAGCATAATGGTAGCGCGTCCAACCGGCAATTGGAAGGCCCTGGGTTCGATTCCCGGGCGGTTCGCCTCATTTTTCATTTATTCGTTATCTCTCCTCCTCGTGTGCAGAAACGTTCCTTAACACTTATGTCGTTTCTATTCATATATATATATATATATATAATTATATATATATATATATATATATATTACTTATTCGGACTATAGTGGATTTAATTACTCTAGTCGGTTTATTGTAAATATTTGCAAATTATCATTGAAAGTGGTTTAAGTTAGAACATTAAAAGTCTTTAATTTCTATAAAAATGAAACCGTTTCTAAACTCCGAGCGACTCTTTGTTGAAGAGAGACTAAAAATTTTTATGTAGTATGACACTATAGTATTGTGTAATAGCCAAATTATTATTCTAAATGTAGTCCGATATTTTGTAGATAACTGCTAACTGCAACATAATATATATATATATATACACCTTACCTTACCTTATGAACCTTATGTTGTTTCGTGTGTTGGTCTCTCTTCACACGGAGGTCAAGCTGGTGGCCCCGCCTCTAGGTCTGGCCTGGTGGAGAAGCGAGTTACTTTCTTGCGCTCTCCACCGTACATAGCCAGGCACGCCCGGCTCATCTGGTACTGTCCTGAGCCAGGCATCCAGTCTTTTCTTGAAGACTTCAACTTTGACCCCCGTTACGTTTCTGAGGTCCTTAGGAAGCTGGTTGAAAAGTCTTGGCCCCCTGACAACCAAGCTATTTTCCTTCAGGGTTGAGGAGGTCCCTTGTCGTGCTTTTAATTTGGGAACACTACACATTCTGCCTTTCCTATTTTCCAGTGTTGTTTGAATGGTAATTGGGTTTAGTTTTAGGTTTGGTACCAGTTTTTCGATCATTTTCCATATGTAGATTATGATGTACCTCTCTCTTCTTCTTTCCAGTGAGTACAGATTTAGTTTACGTAGTCTTTCCCAGTAGTTGAGTTCTTTGCAGCCATCAATCTTGGCTGTGAAATGCCTTTGCGTTTCTTTTAGTTTATTAGTTTCTTCCTTTTTATATGGGGACGTCAAAACTGAGCAGTATTCAAGTTTTGGTATAATCAGTGTTTTTAGCAGGGGAATCATTACTGTCCTGTCCCTTCTCTTGAACGTTCTTAGAAACTGTCCGGCGACTCTTTTTGCTTATTATCGCTATCTGATTTTGTGTTTCGAATTTCGCATCATCTGTCATTATTATCCCGAGATCAATCGCTTCATGCTTCTCTGAATTTCCTGTCTATCTGGAGCATAATATGCAGTCTGTTTAAGTTCTTCTTTTCTACCATATCTCAAGAGCTGAAATTTCTCGGCGTTGAATGACATGTTGTTGTCTTCTGACCATTTGTATATTTTGTTCGTGTCCCTCTGCAAGGCCTCCACGTCATGTACATCGCTGATTTTTCTGCTGATCTTTGTATCGTCTGCAAAGGATGTACTTACTATTGCTGTTTATTCCGCTGTCTATGTTTGTTAGTGCATGAAACAGGATGGGGCCAGTACTGTCCCTTGTGGTACTGAGTGCGTACTTCCGATTCTGATGATGATATACCTTGAATTTTGACGACCTGCAGACGATCACTAAGGAAGTTGTAGATCTATTTTCCCACTTTGCCTGTTATTCCCGTCTTTAATTTTATGTGCTATTATACCATGTCACATTTATCGAAAGCTTTAACAAAATCGGTGTATATAACATCGTAGTTGTCATTGCCTTCCAATGCATCTAGGATATTGTTGTAGTGCTCTATTAGTTGTGATAGGGCATGATCTACCTGATCGGAATCCATGCTGATTTTCGTTGAATCTTTCCCGTGTCTCCAGGAAATCATAAATTTTCTCTCTAACTATTCTTTCAAATACTTTGGTGAGGTGGGACGTCAATGACACTGGTCTAGTTCTTTGCTTGAGATCTGTCCCCTCCTTTATATATAGGGACAATGTTTGCTCTTTTCAAGATGCTCGGTATTTCCCCAGTGTCTAGGGATCTTCTCCATATCCAGTATAAAGGTGTAGCTATTTCATTTTTACAGTTTTTAATCAATAATGCGTTCCAATTGTCCGACCCTGCAGCTGAATGTAGTTCATTTGTTCTATAGCTCTCGCTACATCTTCTGGTGTAAAACTCAAAGTCTGTTATATACTCTCCTTGCAATTCCTCTTCAAAGAATGCATTTATGTCAGGTATCGCTTTGTCACTTTTGGGGTACTGAAAACTGATTCATATTGAGCTCTCAATGTATCAGATATTTCTTTTGGATCGTCGGTTAGTTCATTATTTTCCCGTCCTTAAGGGCCCAATAGCGGCGCGCGTTTTTGTTTTCTTTTTGCATAGCTATAGAATATTTTGGATTTTCCTTTATTGCTTCTACTGCCTTTTCCTCTTCCCTCTCTGTATGGTCCTTAATCAGGGCTTGTATTTCCTATCGATACCCTCCAGTTTTTCTTTTATTATTTTCCTGCCATTATCTCCGCAGTTTCCTAACTTCGCCTCCACTCTTTCTTTTTTTGCGGAATAGTCTTCTCTTTTGCCTTTCTAGCCAGCTCCTCTTTCCTTTTGGCTGTGATTTCGGAGCATATTTTTCTAAAATTCTCAGCGTTTTTTCCTCCAAAGTTGTTAGCATTTCTTCCGTTGTTTTATTCTCGAAAATTGTTCTCCATTCTATTTGGGCCATGTGCGATCTGATTGCTTCCCAATTTATAGTCTTCGAGTTTAAGTTAATGGCCCCGAATTTACTTCTTTCCACATATGTGTATTGTATTCTAATGCTGCCATCATATTTGTTGATATCTCGATTAAGTTGTGGTCTGAGATAATGGTTGGGTTATTTTATATCAGCAATCAAGTTCGTGTTTTCGTGAATACCAGATCCAGGCAGTTATTTTTTCTGGTATTTTCTGTTATCTCCTGTGTCAGCATAAACTCGTTTGTGAGAGCCATCAAAATTTTTGCTTGTTCCTGATCTTCTCTTGTACCCCTTGTCCTGGTGAATATATATATATTCCTATTCACCTTTTTGTATTTTATAAATGGGAAGTTAAAGTCTCAGCAGATCATTATATTGGGGGATGGAGGGTTTATGGCCTTTATTAGCTTTCTAATGTCATCAATGGCCTCCGAGAATTTTTCGGTTGGGTGTCTTGGAGGTCTATAGATGACTATTACTATCAAGTTTAGTTTTTCTATTTTCACTGCTAGGAGTTCCACATAGCTGTTTGATTTACTTATTATCGTCTCTGTCATATGACCTTCCTGTACATATATAGCACAGCCACCTTTCCGTCTCGTCGTTCTATCCGCTCTTAGTAAGTTGAAGCCCTCTATATTTATCTCTTTCTTATCAATACAATGTTCGCAGTTTTCACAATTTCCTTGGCAATCTTTAAGATGAGTTTCTGTGAGGCATGCGATGTCCGCTCTTGTTTCGTCCATAAATCCTTTCAGGTACGAAACCTTATTGAGTGATTGGTTTGGTCTTATTCCTTGAATATTAGCCAGGACAATTTTTATGTTCTCTGTTTTTCGTTGCCCCTTGTGCATTTCAAGTTCGTTTTCCTTCGATATCGCTTGATTCGTTGCTCTATGATCCTCCGAAAGAGATCCGTTTCCTCCTACTTGTATTGGTAGCTTCTTGCCCGGTAGCGATTTGGCTCTGGGGTTTCCAGCTGTGTCAACTGCATGTGGATGACATTTAGCATTCGTAAGGTGTCTGAGATGTTGAAAATTTTTTCTTGTTCGCTTATTGTGTTCCTATTGTTGTTCCTATTGTTGTTCCTATTGTTATTTTTATTCCTATTGTCATTTAAACTTTTTCCTTTGTTCGTTGAGTCCGTCGGGAGATGTTGATAGTAGCATTTATTCCCGAATTTGCAGGTTCCGTATATATATATATATATATATATATATATATATATATATATATATATATATATATATATATATATTATTCGTGAACCAGAAAGGATTCGAACATCTAGAATGAAATTTCACTCAAGGCCTATCCTTAAAAAATAATGCTTAACATTTAACATGCTAAAAAGTTTAAAATACTCACAAACTGGTAAAGGAGGTGAAGTGTTAACAAACTTTCCGCTGCGAAAATTGCATGGAGAATAAAGTCTACGAATAGAGTATGGACTTAAATAATTGCTTCTCACTGTGTTGCAATGCATAGATAGCTGCCGTATTTCGCCATAATTTCAATTCGGTGTGTATTTCATTATGCAATTTGTTTAATGTTACCAACAGAATTCATAGTTTGTTAATGAGAAAAACGAATGCTTTTTATATATTCAGTCATGTTTCTTTGCAACGATAAATTAAGGGCTCTTCCTTCAATGTACAGATGAGTATTACCGGCAACTTATATTCCAGACGTTTTGAAACGTATTATAACGTATTATAATGTAATATAACAAATGCAAAAAACTTCACTTTTTTCTACGTGGTCAAAATATGAAAATAAAAACCCACTCTAATAGACAGAGTTTATTTCCACAACAGTTTCGATGCCCACTGGCATCCTCCTCGGGAGGATGCCAGTAGGCATCGAAACTGTTGTGGAAATAAACTCTGTCTATTAGAGTGGGTTTTTATTTTCATATGTAATATAACGTTATGGGAAATTTCGCAATCCCTGTCTGTTTGTATAATTCCGGAAAGTTGTTGAAAATGGGGGTTAGTAAACTAATGAAAATAAATTATATTAATCTTTGAAACTAATTGCTTACAAGTAGTGTTTTAAAATTATAGAATGATCCTAAACAAATATATCTAATTTGCGCTATCGCATTAGTCAAAACTCCGTTTTCTGTATTGTAATGTTCGTAGAAAACGGCTTTTGCAGCATTTAGTGTAGCATTATTATAAATGAGACTGATGATCCTATAATCATTGATCAATTTTCAATCTTGCATATTTCAATAATTTTAAAATAAACGTGTACTTATAGAGATATTATACAGTATTTCGTGTTTTCGTCTACACATTCTGCGTTATAAATACGCTTCTGTTTTAAATTCACGTATAATGAAATTCGTGTTATAAATGAATGAAAAATTAAAATAGGTAATCGTCAAAAATAATGGATTGGCGGCAGTAGGAAAAATATTTAAAATATATCCTCCAATGTTACATGATAAAACGCTTTGAAATTAAATTTACATTTGAAACATTGTAAAAGTAGGCATGTCTGCAGCTATCCCTGAATGTGAATGCATAATAATGAGTGACTAGTAGATGTTTTTGTTGATCGAAATAATGTATTACCTGTATAGTAATTTTGCACGATGGTTCCGAAAATAATATTAGTTTTCGACATTAGGTACAGAAATTCACAAAATGTTATATTTCCATATCTGTAACCACGTTGAGGCAGACGAGACGGCCGCAACGTCTGGCTCAACGGACATTTTGGCTCAATGAGGAAAATGAATTTCAAAGGAAATCTGAGGAAATTGGCAGAAATAGGATTTTACATGTCTCGTACAAATTATATTATTAATTACTATTTTAATAATAAATAATTATAATTATAATTAATAAAATTATATATAAAATAATTAATAATTTATTATTATTATTAATTATTAAGCAGAAAAAAAATCGATTTTACCTAGAGTTGTACAAATCCTGCGCTCTTTAGCGCTTTTTATGCAAAAGTCTAGCGCTCCTGAAAGTTTCAGTTGGTAACTATGTAATGCAAGCACAGACATGTCCATCTGCTTGTCAGTGTTTTGTTGCCTGAGTATTTGTTTATTGGTGAAAAATGAAAAGAACGGCAGCAGCAGATATTCGTGACTTTTTCTCCAGGTGAGCAAGTTTTTTAAAAAAAGCTTCAAATTTAATACCATATAATGAATCAAATTTAAAGCCATATAATGAGAAATTTTGTGACGTCATTCCTGCCTAAAAGCATTATCTTTGAGGATTTTAAGAACATTAATTTTATATACTTACTATATTTTTATATATCAAAATATAATTTTCGCCTCGTCTGTTTTTAAGCTTTGGCTACGTCCTTGATTTCATATTACATATGTAAGTAATTTTTATTAAAACTGATTCAAATTAATTTTGGTTAAAAACTAACGAGTTATCATTGAAGGTGAGACGTCAGCATGACGAATGCTTACTGTTGGATGTTGAAATGGGTGCTACAGAATTATTACATAAAAGAAAACGTGCATTGCATAGACCACAAGAAAACTCAGTCAAGATAAACACGTATATGTGGTTGATTTAAATAGCCTTCTTTCTCTTTAAAGTTGTTTGCATTTGTAATTAGCATAGCAAAACGAAATAGATATCTAATGTAAATTGAAATAAACAATATTTATTTATGTAACTGCATCTCCCTTCCAGATTGCAGAAATTCCTTACGTGATAGGACAATGCATGTCTTATTCGAAATCAGAGTATTTGATTTATATAAAATCAATTATTAGTAAGAAAACTGCTCTTACAAATTTCTCACTCGCAGACCTGTGTAGTTTATAGCCAAAAGTTGGTAACAATAATAATTAACTACTTCTCGTTACAGTTAAATTACTAGAAAAATTACATACGTTTTAATTGAATACTATTAATTAACTAGCATGGAAAATCTGGCAAGAATGTGAACTGAGATGCCGAATATAACCAACGTACTTAAGAAAGAAATATGCAGCTATTTACATTGAATCAGTAAGCTTATCAAATATACAGTATATATATATATACGATAAACAAATAATATTGTTTAAGATGGTAATTGAAGCTAAATAATAATAGGTCTGCCGGTTAAACACTTAATTGTAAGTTTAACTGCGTAATGTAGTTTAATAATATTTGTCATTTGGACTATAGTCTGCCAATAAACCTTTTCAATTCATTCCATTTCGCTTCGTTTCATATTAGTGTAAAATAAATGAATTTTAATTAGAAAAGCAAAAGTTACCCCTATAATTGAAAATAATATTTAATATATTTAAAATATTTAAAATTTTTATTTACCGTCATATAGTACAAATATTAAACAAAGAAATTGTTAATGATTTAAAACGTGATTAATCTGAGTTTGTATTTTGTGATGTACACAATTGCTAACATAGGAAATTGGTAATACATTTGAAGAGCTAAAAATAATATGGTAGTGGATTATAATAATATATATTGTTTGTATGTTTTGAGGTCGATGCGTAATCTTGTGACCTCTATTAAACTCTTTTTCAGATATTTATTTTAAGTTTTTATTGCTATTGTTAGAAGGTTTGCTTCCCCTGCAGATGAAACTAACGGGGACCGCGAACACGTCGGAACAAAAAGTACTCTAATGTTTGTTTGTTTTTGTCTCATGAAAGAACCCCACAGGACAGATGGATTTTTCTCGTGAAAGAAGGTTATGATGAACCTCTTTTTTTTTTTTTTTTGAAGGAAGGTGAAGACGATTCATTTTTTTTTTAAGGAAGGTGAAGACAAAGGGGTCCCTCAAGGGACAAATGCCCTTCATTAAAGCCGGTGAGACCCCATAAATGGTTAGGAACTTAAATAAGGTGGGGCCCCTCATAACAAAGGCTAGGCCTTCAGGGGGCCCCTCCAGGGGCATAATTTCAGAGCACCCCAACTTCCTCTACCCAAACGCGCCCATACTACTCACGCGAGACAAACTGTCCTTGCGCTCCATCTGTTACAAATAAATACTGTACAATTAAAATACATTTCCTGCGTTGCTTTCATGGAAATGAAACTAGTGTTACACGTTCCAACACTTAAGTATATACAAAGTGTCCCAAAAGTCAGTTTACCGAGGAAAATGTTTTCTCCCGATGATTATTCTAAACATTATGACACAATTTTTTTCACAGCAAAAAGCCAGCGTGTCTTCAGGACCTTAAAAACTACATTTGTGAAGAATTCCAGCTCTTAAGCAATGATAAGGAACTATGTAAAGCAATTTGCCGGTCAACCGTTGGCAGATAGATGTGCATCGAACAACATGGACGACATTTTGAAGTTATTGTAACCAGAACTATTCTCATGTTTTGTAAATATGTTTCAGAATTTTTTTTTGTTTTCTTATGTTTTGTAAATATATTTATGAAACAAGTTTTTTTTTTGTAGTAAACTCACCTTAGGAGAACATTTTCTTCGGTAAACTGACTTTTGGGACACTCGGTATTACTATCTGTTAAGGTGCATGCTTTGTCTTCGGCGATGGTAATATGGCTTGGATTCCACGCTGAATTGAAAGTAACCTCTGTGATGTAGCAAAGGAAGTTAAATTTTAGATAACGAAGGAACCAACACTACAGTACATTACTGAAATCCCGTCTCAACGACCCTTCACCCTGCTGAATTTCCAGTAGTTGGGCCGGCGTCAGCTTCACAGGAATCTAGACGTAAGGTGTGCCCCAACTCAAACACTTTCCTGGTTGTGTGTGTGTGTGCTACGAGTACGATATATCCGTTCATTGCCTGACGGAAGCAAACACGAGATGAGACTAGAGATGAACTTTTCGAGCTTTGAATGAAAAAGTGGTTTGAAATAGGAGTGGATCGATTTGAAAACGTCCTCTTTTACATTCGTGGATTTCTCACTATTATATACATTAGATTTTCATGCAATTGAATTCTTTTTTTTAAATATTGTACAGTGCACATGTTTTCATTTTGAGAACATGATGCTCAGGGCCGTTTCTAGCCATTAGGGGGCCCTAAGCAGTATACCCATTTGAGGCCCCACCCCTCCATCCACCAACTCACGCCTTACTACATCACCTCAGCACACACATACAAAAAATGGCTGTTAATGAAAAACAATTATGAAACAATTTTAATGAAACATTTATGTCCAAAACAACAAATATGTACTTTCAGAAGACAAAAAAAAAAAAAATACTCTTCATGAAATTCCTGAAAATTAGCTTATACATTATTTAGAATAAATGACAGAAGTATGTATAAAAATAATGCAATTATGAACTACTAAACAATTACTAACTCTACGATACAATCCTGTTATACAGAACAGTTTGTATCTTCAAAATTTTTGCCTCCTAGATTTTTTCTGGGCGAAATCATCAATAACATCATCATATGAAATCTCCCTGCCAACGTCCTGGTTGATGCTTTTGATGCCAAGGCCACTGAGGCGATCCTGCCCCATTGATGAACTGAGGTAGTTCTTGATTAGCTTCATCTTAGAGAAGCTCCTCTCGGCTGACGCTACTGTCACAGGTAGAGTGCAGGCAATTCTTAGTGCAACCCAGAGATTCGGGTATAGTTCCTCCAGTTGCTTCTGATGAATGAAGGAGAGAAGCTCCAATGCAGTCATGTTGTGTGAAGGTAAAGTCGGCAAGTTCTTAATTTCGAGGGCCATCAATGTCAGAGTCAGCTCCAGAGCTCAGTATCTTAGAGAGCTTTTCACACTTGCAGGACAAGTCTTCCTTGTTCATTGTGGTGAAGTTTAGGAGAACCCCAAATATGTCTCTCACATCATCTAATGTTTTGAATCTCTCATTTATAGACCCGATGGCACAATCAACCACCACATTGAAAAATTTGACTTCCTGCCTCTTTAAGGCTTCTATAAATGGTTCGTCAGGAGCTTCGTAAGCAAAGTGCTTTTTTGTGGATCTGAGCCTCTTCTCCTTCAGCACAGCCTCCACATTCATTTCCTCACATATGTCCCTAGCTACGACTTGTGCTGCAACAAAACCTGTGTTTCTGTAGCTGGTGAGTGAGTCTTTTGTTTTTGTGAGGAGGTTGACTGCCACATCAAACTGCATTGTAGGAGACTGCAGAAGTTTGCTCACATGGTTAACTGCATGAAGAATGTCATACCATACTACTATGCAAATCTGAAAGCGATAAGACCCTACCTCCTCTGCAAGTGCTTGTGCTTCAGTCCTGGCTATGGCATCTGTGGCATTGTTTCTGACTTCCAACAGGGCCTCTCTGATGTTGTGGCTCTGGTATCGCACAGCCTCACTGCTCTTAAGCCGGTTCTCCCACCTGGTTTCACTCCAAGACTTGAGTGTTATGTTCACGTGCTTCTTTAGGATTGTCCATCTCTGTGTAGCTGCTGCAAAAAGGTTGTACAATTTTTGTACGTTGCCAAAGAAACTGATGGCATCTGTGGAAGCTTCAGCTGCATCAGCCACTACAAGATTCAGAGTGTGAGCCCCACATGGAACATAGAGTGCACGACAGTTCTTCTCTAATAACTTTGCCTGAACACCTTTGTTCTTGCCTTCATGTTCGCTCCGTTGTCATATGACTGTCCTCTGCAGTCATCAAAGTGAATATTCAGTTCATCTAGTCTCTTCAGAATCAGAACTGATAAACCCAGTAAATTAGTGAAATAATGTTTTACAATACTAGAAAAATTAAGCATTTAGGAAAGTATAAGCATATAGCAAGAATAAAGTTAAATAATATGAGTGAGTAATATTTAGCTTGTTCCTAGATAACTTGAATGACTATATTGGCCACTTTCGACTCTGTTGATGTGTTGTTTCATCACTGGATCAAATTTGGCAAGCAGCTCAACCTCCTTCAAGAAGTTGCCATTGTCTCGATTGTACAATGTAGAGGAAGAACCCCCTGAAAGCAAGGTTTCTCTCTGCCAGTGATTGGATTATACTTACAAGACGTGTGAGAACATCTCGCCAGCGTCTTCGCTCTACCTCCATTAATGACATTTCAGTTTGGTCAATGGTCCTCCCAGTTTTTAGCCACAGTTCCAGATCCTTCCATGTTGCCATGTTATCTGCATGTTCTGAACTATTTTCATGGCCTTTCAGAAGCGAACCAACGTTTATCCAGTCTGAAAGTCCATCCGTAATTAGTTTGTACGACTTCCTTGAAAACAACTTGCAGCAGAAGCAATAAAGAGCATCATTCCTTCTAGAGTACATCAGCCAGCTTCGCTTTATTTTTTCCACATTAATTAATGTTCTGTACATGTAATGGTGATGAACGCTTCTACCGTCCTCTCTTTTAGGGGATGTGAAATCTGGACTGATTTGAAATGGTTCTCGAGACACCAGATCTGTCTTCAAGGCATCTGACAGGACAACTGGCCAGTCATAGGATCAAGCGGTGGAGCAGATCTTGGTTCTTGTTGCTCAGTAAAATGCCTGTGTGTGGTGTTTGAAGCTGAACAGAAGATGGGCCACTTGTTGGTTCATCAGGCTCTACTTCTACTGGTGTTTGAGGTTGCATAGAGGATGGTCCTGCTGTTGGCTCATGATGCTCATCAGGCTTTGCTGAGGATGGCTTTTCCAAATATTTCAGTAGTGCTCCTGAGAAGAACATAACATTACATATTCTGTTAATTTTTGCTAAAATACTCTTTCTTATCTTGTTTGATAACACCAGTACACATTTGAAGACTTGTCGATCGATTTTTACAAACTAGTTGGTGATTCTATATAATTTGACTGCGCTGATCTCAAAAATATAGTTAGTTTTTCCCTATCACGTATGGTTTTCTTACTACAGGGTGTGTCATAAATCCCCCATTTATCCCCAAATGTGAACTATCTTATATCTTATCGAGACCAACATTGGATTGCACATGCTAAACCATAAATTTTGTTGTTATAGACTATAGTAACGCTTACATAATAATGTAGGGTAAATATATATAACAACCAGTCCCGTTCCCAGCAAAATACTCTCTCCCCTCCCATCAATGGGTGGTTAACATTTGGGGACAGATGAGGTATTACAACACCCCTTGCAGCACGAAATCTTTAGGTGATAGAGTAAAACCTAATTAAAGCAGAATTAAATAGCTCCTAGCTCTTGGACAAGCATATTGCTTGTTTATGAAAGAATAAAAAAATAACTGAAAGAAACAAAATATATTTACCTTCTTTACTTGCAAACATTTCAGGACTTATTCCAAAGACTTAAGACTACGAAGGTAGATCTGACTAATGACGACTAAACCAGTGCTTCTTTGATGTTTTCTTATGCTGTGCGTTAGGCTGATCTCGTTGCAGACACCAGCAGTAATCCGCCATCATATATGTATGCCATCTTCCTTGATATCTTCTTTCCATGGTTTTGATGTCCTGGTGAAATCGTTCCCCTTGCTCCTCACTGACATCGAGATTTTCGGGAAAACGGTCAAGATGCGAAAATAAGAAGTGAACTTTCAAGCTCATGTTGCAGCCTAAGGCGCAAAACTTTTTAAGCATATTTTCCACCAGTCTTTCATAATTTTGGCTTTTGTATTTTCCCAAGAAGTTTTCAACAACATCTTTGAAACCAAGCCATGCTTCTTTTTCTTTATTGGTCATTGTGTTCAGGAAATGATCGTCTGTCAATAACTTTCTAATCTGAGGACCTATAAAAAAACCTTCGTTTATTTTCTCGTAGCTAATCTTTGGATAGTTTGAACAAATGTACTTGAAACACTCACCTTCTCTATTCAATGCTTTGACATACTGCTTCATCAAGCCTAACTTAATGTGCAAGGGTGGTAGGAGGATTTTATTTGGTTCAATTAGATGTTCATGTAAAATGTTCTTTGATCCTGGGGTAAGATTCTCTCTAGGAGGCCAAGTTTTCCTCCTCCAGTGCTGGTCACATGCTCGACTATCCCATTCGCAGATGAAACATGGCATCTTAGTGTATCCTGATTGCTGCCCAAGTAAAATGCAAAGGACTTTGAGATCCCCACACAATATCCATCTGTGATTTTGATACTGAATTTTTTCCAGAAGCAGTTTCATGTTATCATAGGTCTCTTTTAAATGAGTACAATGGGCCACTGGGATTGATGCATATTTGTTACCGTTGTGCAGTAGCACTCCTTTTAGACTGGTTTTAGAGGAATCTATAAACAACCTCCAGTCAATGGTTTGGTATTCGATGCCTAGCTTGCACACTAATCCTGTGATGTCCTTGCAAAATACCAAGGGACCATCTTCTTCGAAAAAAGGCACGAAGTCTTTCTCACGATTTCTGTACCAAGCGAAGTATGTGTCGGATGCCAATAAATTGTTCTCCTGCAATCTAGACCCCAAAAGTTCTGCAGAGTCCTTAGGCAGATTCAAATCCCTGACTAAGTCATTTAGTTCGGCTTGAGTTAATGGTTTAGGAGGATCTCGGTCAGCTGTTGGCTGTTCATAAACATCATCATTGTCTGGATTTGGAGCTGAATCAGAATCTGAATTGTATTGATCCAGACTCTCGGGTGGGCGGAGAATAGGAACTTCTAGGACCATGGGGTACCGGCCTTATTGCAGATGGAAGACTTGAGTATTGAAGACTCTCTTTATTCTTTGCATTATAACCTTTAACAGTGCAAGAACAGAAGTAGCAGTCGTCGGTATGGTTTCTAGGCTCGCGCCATACCATAGGGATCCCAAATGGCAAACTTTTCTTTTTACCTTTGCTCCAATTCCTTAGTGCCGCAACACACGTAAGACAAACCTTGTGTGGAGCCCAACTTTTGTCTTGATCTCCTAATTTAATTCCAAAATAAGCATGATAAGCTCTCTTAATGAAGGTCGTTACATTTGTCCTTTGTTTTACAACAACATACCGACCACAAATATAACAAAATATGTCTGGACTATGGGTACATCCTCTAGAAGCCATTATTAAAATTTTAAAGACGTAATGTTAGAATTATCTATCTGAAAAATATGAAAAAACGAAATTAATTAAAGATAAAAAAGGTAAAAAATTACAAAACGCCCCAAAATTGTTTTGCTAATAACTTTAAAACTGTGGGTGATAGAAAAAAACTGGTAGCATTTTTTAATTCAGCGCAGCGAACTGCTTCAGAATCATAACTCAAAATAAAGAAATTGATTTTCATGCAGACCGGTGTAATTGATATGTGTGAACAGAATTTGAGGTGATGTGATCCATTAAATTTCACATTTCGAAATATTATAAATATTACAGAGACTAGCTTACTCTACACCAGGGGTTCCCAAGCATTTTCCAGTGCGACCCCTTCTAGTGCTGTTGCCTATCCAGTGCGACCCCAAGTCATTACGAAGAACAAGTATATATATATAATATATATATATATATGATGAATAAAACCACGAAGGAAAAAGAAACACAAAGGGGTGCTCAAGCGCTTTCGTCTAATGACATCCTCAGGAACACTGGAGTGAAAGGACAGATCAAGGCAATATATAGGTTACAAAAATAAACATACATACATACACATTCACATATATATACATATATATATATATACATATACATATATATATATAAATATATACATATATAGTAAGCATAGAAAAAAAATTGTGGGAGGAGCCAACATTTATATGGTCACAGAAGAATAAAGAAATAAAAATAAATATAAATATAAATTGAGAAAAAATTAATTACAAAATAGTGCCTTAGTGATATATATGTCACAGCCTAAATAATCATAAAGAAATAAACAGGCAAATAAAAAAACCCATAAATACATATACATACATATATATATAATATACATATATATACACATATATATAATATATATATATATATATAAAGACACTTTTAGCACTTTGGCCGACCTTCCATATAAATTCAAATGGCTTTTTTATGGAACAGGTCACAAAAGAATAAAGAAATAAAAATAAATATAAATATTGTAAGTGGAGTCTACCAATTCAAGCTCAAGAGGGAGGTTTTTACAATCGATTTAATAGATGCTGCCAAATTGATATATATGTCACATTATTAAAAAATAAAAATTGAAAGATAAATTTTAAGAGAGGCACACCAATTTATAAGGGAAAAATTACCACATATGCATATTATAGTCACAAACGAATACAAAAGTACAAGTAAATATAAATTGGAAAACAAAATGATCCCTAGATGATATATAAAGAACAATAAAATATATATACAACATATTTACGGTATATATACGAAATATAAACGCAATATATACAGAATATATATATATATATATATATATGCATAAGGGAAAAAAAAAAAATTACCAAATTTGTTTTTATAATTATTGTCTGAGAAAACGGTAGGTCGCAAAAGAATAAAGAAAAAAATAAATATAACTTGAAAAAATTACAAATAATACACGTACACATATACCCGCATACCCAAATATAATATACATATACACACATATATACAAACACACACACACACACACACACATATATATATATATATATATACAAGCTTGACCTTCACGAAATGAGAAATCATCCCGCAGAACCTTTGTGAGGTTGTAAGGTAAGGTAAGGTACATACACATATACATATATATATATATATATTAACTGCATACATACATACATACATATACACACATACATACATACATATACACACATATACATACAAACACATTTAACTGCAATGACCACACACATACGCACATACACATACATACATACACATACACTCATACAGCAAAAAATTGAAAAATAAAATTGTAAGGGAAACAACAGACAAAAACAAATTTTTTACCAAAGATTTAACAATTTGTCCTACGTACACTTTTACTCTGGACATGACACCCCTATTAAAAAGGCCATATTTTCCTCAATGTTTCTCCGCGCTCTTAGGATCGCCAGTCCTGAATACATCGATGCCGAATTGGAAAATATCAACGGTATTGGAAGTGAGTTGTGTTACCCATCTGCGTTCATGGAATCTTGTCTTAATAAGGCTAAACGAACCTTCTATCGTGTGAATAATAACACTCGCACCTTGTCAAAGAATATTTTAGTACTTCCATTTTTCCCGGGCTTCTTAGGCATTGCTAATGTACTTAAACTTTTGGATATCAGTGTAGTTTTTTCATATAACAATATTGTGAAAAACATCATAGTAAAAAATAGCCCTACCAATAATTTAGGCATTATCTATAAAATTGGGTGTAAGCAATGTGATTCCTTTTACATAGGTCAGACGGGAAAGGATTTGCAAACGCGTGTAAAACAGCATCAATATTCCGTTAGAACGGGACAGTTGTCCAGTGCCCTTTTTGTCCATTTGTCAGAGTTATCCCATTGTATTGATTGGAATAATGTTTCAGTTTTGTTTCACTCTAGCAACATTGTTAATAGAAATATTCTTGAGTCGGCTATAATTCAACTTACAAATAACCTTAACATGAGTAAAGGTCTGTTTCAACTTGATCCCGTTGCTCTGAATTCCTTCAGAATGGATTTAAACAAAAGGGCAGGTTGTTAAATCTTTGGTAAAAAATTTTTTTTGTCTGTTGTTTCCCTTACAATTTTATTTTTCAATTTTTTGCTGTATGAGTGTATGTGTATGTATGTATGTGTATGTCGTATGTGTGTGGTCATTGCAGTTAAATGTGTTTGTATGTATATGTGTGTATATGTATGTATGTATGTGTGTATGTATGTATGTATGTATGTATGCAGTTAAATATATATATATATATGTATATGTGTAGTACCTTACCTTACCTTACAACCTCACAAAGGTTCTGCGGGATGATTTCTCATTTCGTGAAGGTCAAGCTTGTATATATATATATATATATATATGGTGTGTGTGTGTGTGTGTGTTTGTATATATGTGTGATATGTATATATATATTTGGGTATGCGGGTATATGTGTACGTGTATTATTTGTAATTTTTCAAGTTATATTTATTTTTATTTCTTTATTCTTTTGCGACCTACCGTTTCTCAGACAATAATTATAAAAACAAATTTGGTAATTTTTTTTTTTCCCTTATGCATATATATATATATAATATATATTATTCTGTATATATTGCGTTTATATTTCGTATATATACCGTAAATATGTTGTATATATATTTATGTTCTTTATATATCATCTAGGGATCATTTTGTTTTCCAATTTATATTTACTTGTACTTTTGTATTCGTTTGTGACATAAATGCATATGTGTAATTTTTCCCTTATAAAATTGGTGTGCCTCTCTTAAAATTTATCTTTCAATTTTTATTTTTTAATAATGTGACATATATATCAATTTGGCAGCATCTATTAAATCGATTGTAAAAACCTCCCTCTTGAGCTTGAATTGGTAGACTCCACTTACAATATTTATATTTATTTTTATTTCTTTATTCTTTTGTGACCTGTTCCATAAAAAAGCCATTTGAATTTATATGGAAGGTCGGCCAAAGTGCTAAAAGTGTCTTTATATATATATATATATATATATATATGTGTATATATATGTATATATATATATATATGTATGTATATGTATTTATGGGTTTTTTTATTTGCCTGTTATTTCTTTATGATTATTTAGGCTGTGACATATATATCACTAAGGCACTATTTTGTAATTAATTTTTTCTCAATTTATATTTATATTTATTTTTATTTCTTTATTCTTCTGTGACCATATAAATGTTGGCTCCTCCCACAATTTTTTTTCTATGCTTACTATATATATGTATATATTTTATATATATATGTATATGTATATATATATATGTATATATATGTGAATGTGTATGTATGTATGTTTATTTTTGTAACCTATATTGCCTTGATCTGTCCTTTCACTCCAGTGTTCCTGAGGATGTCATTAGACGAAAGCGCTTGAGCACCCCTTTGTGTTTCTTTTTCCTTCGTGGTTTTATTCATCATAAATACTTTTCACGTGTCACTTTCGTGAAATAATTTTTCATATATATATATATAAAATTTTATCTAGTGAGGAAGAATCTTAAAATAAATAGAGACATATTTTTATACGTATTTATTTAACTGTAAAAACAAATAAGGAAATGTATTACATAACTCAAGAGTGTAAAAGTAAACATTGTCAGAAACTATTTACAACTCTCTCATGTTTAATATGTAATATAAAACAACATATCAATCAATATTCTAAGTTCCTACTCTATCATATGTCTGATATGCTATAACAGTGGCATATTTCATATCTGACATGTGTACATTATGATTTGATTAATTTTTTGTACCTGGGGGTATATGAGGTTAAGGAACATAGCATACAATTTTCTAAGTTGATGTTTGAAATACGGTTACGGTACTCATTTTTCATAAATACCATTGACGAGAAAGCTGCCTCACAGATATAGGTGGTTCCAAATTGTACCAGAACTTTGATAGCTCGATTTTAACAGTCGAATGTCTCTCTGGTAAAGTAATCCAGAACTTTTCTACGTCATCATAGATATCAAAATTCACCCTTGCCTCATTGTCAGCCTGTAATTCTGCTATTTCTAGTGCAAAAGAGCCACACTGTTTTGCATCTGTCTTCAACGGAAACTGAACAAAATCATACGACTCAGTAAGCAACTCAGGGAATCTATCATGGAAATTTGCTGCCAGTTTCTGCAAATATTCCAGTAAATCCTGTTTCTCCTCAGTGAGGTCCAGTGTTTCATCAAAGTCCAAATCCATCGTAGCTGTAAATTCCAAGTAGTGAGGGAAAAGACAGAAACTGTCAGCTTCAGCTTGTTCTCTAAGTATCTGCAACTTGCTGACAAAAGCCTTTATAGCAGACTGGAGATCAAACACCCATTTACCTTTCCCCTGAAGTTCAGTATTAAGTTTATTAACATGCTCAAATATGTCTGTAAGAAGTGCAAGACGAGCAAGGAAGTGGGGGTCATGGAAATAATGAGCATTCTTATGACCCTGATCTTGTAGGAACGATGCCAGTTCACTGCGAAGAAGGAAAACTCTTTTCAGGGTTTTCCCCCGAGAAAGCCATCTGACAGCAGTATGCATTAGCAGTGTCTGATGTTCACTATTTTCAGCAATGCACAACTGCTTGAACATGCGGGAATTCAGATCTCTCGCCTTGACGTGGTTGACAGTTGTAATGACTACTTGCATCACGTCAGAGAAGCTCAGAGACATGTCTTTTGATGACAAGCTCTGTCGATGGATGATGCAGTGATTTATTTTGATGTGAGGATGCATTCTTGATAGTATTCCACGCAATCCTATATTCTTTCCCATCAATGCTACATTCGCATACTTTACTCCAGTTCAAGTTGTTTTCTGTGAAGAACTTGTTTATAGCATTAAAAATATCTTCGCCTCTTGTGGTGGTTTCAAGTGAAATGCACGCAAGCAGCTCTTCAGCTACCACGAATTCCTTGAGAAACCTACCGAAGGCCAGAAGCTGGGGCTGTGATGTGATATCCGTTGACTCATCCACTGCCAATGCTGTCCATGGGGAATTTCTGAAGTCTTCTAAAATTTGCTCCTTCAGGTCCACTGCAATACACTGGATGCGTCGTGTCATTGTGTTATTGCTCAAAGTAACATCATCAGCAGCTTGACTAATTTTCTTGGCAAATGGTTCTCCTTCAAATATTTCACTAAAAATTCTTAACGACGGTTTTAGAACCGTTTCACCCTCCACGAATGGACGTTTTTCCCGAGCAATGAGGAAAGCCGTCTTGTATGAGAAGATTTCCATCTTCTCTTTCTGAGTAAGAGCTTTGGTAAGAACAGACTGAGATTTTGTCAAATGGTTGTAACGCTGTTGAAAAATTCGTCTTCGAGCCTCTTCTGGCAGTAAAGCAATGTTGGCATGAGTATCCAAGTGTCTCTGCAGCTTATTTGGTTTCAAGGATTCGGCAGCGATTTCCTTCGAACACACAACACAAATCCCTCTACCAGCGACGTCAGCTATTCCATATTTGTCCAGAAATGATGAATTGACTGAGCGTTTTCTCTTCTTGTTGGGCGGCTCTGATGACTTTTGCAAAAACTTGTCCATTACGCCTGTAATATAAAGATACATATTAAACACAGAATTACTAAACAATTATCCACATGCTTTAAGAAAACTCAAAATTATAAGACTGTTCACGACAATAAAACAAATAACAAAACATTGATTTTCAGTGTACTGAGAGAGAAAAAAATTACAAATCAGTAATAAAATCGTAAAGCATCAGTTATAAATACATTGTAAGATCACTGAATTATAAAACAGTCACAAAACATCAGTTATAAATATGTTGTAAAGAACACAGAATTATTAAACAGTCAGAAAACATCAGTTATAATGTTATATCAAGTTGTAAGCACAGAATTATTAAACATAGTCACAATTTCACAAAACATCAGTTATCAACATGTTGTAAACACACAGAATTATTAAACATAGTCAGAAAACATCAGTTATCAAGATGTTGTAAGCACACAAAATTATTAAACATAGTCAGAAAACATCAGTTATCAACATGTTGTAAGCAAACAGAATTATTAAACATAGTCACAAAACATCAGTTATCAATAAAACAAAATCACAAAACATTAATAATCCAAACACATACAGAATTACAATTGCATACCAATAAAATTATTAAACAAAACCACCAACCATTAATTATTATAAGTGCGTTCTAAGAGCACACAAAATTCCAATCCAATGATTAAATTGCACGATAATATAATAATTAGAATCACAAACCAATAATTAACATTTAGTAGTGCATGATAAAACACAAGATCATAATATGTGGTAGCACAGATTGCAATTGAAAGCAGTAATTATGAATTTGAAATAATGATAATTTTAATAAAAATAGTTGGAAGCAGATATCATTATCGAATTATAAAACACAAAATTCGAATGCCGTAATTATAATTGTATGGCAATAAATCTAACACTCAGAATGCAATTGTAATTGTGTGCAAATAAAACCCACATACGTAGCACCAATTACTACTGGATAGCGTTGGAAATATAAATACCTGATATTGTCGTCAGTATCGATGACAACTGGACGTCCTCTTTGGTCGATGATCAGGAGTAAAATGAGTTGATCAGTGCAGCTGAACCTTCAGTGTGGGACTGTGGGTTGTCAGTGACGTGTGGCTGAGTCTTGGGTCAGAAAAGGCTTAACACTAGATACCTGCTGTTAATCCGGTGACCTAACCCGACCTCACATGCCTCTCCCACTTTACTGACCGCAGAAAAAATGACCGCGCTAGTCCCCTGACCTGACCGGATATATAATGCCAGACAGATGTTTTCTCATGACACCTGGCCTATTTACAATGGCTGTGACCCTTGCAAAGACACTTGCGACCCCATCGACCACATTGGCTCCCTGCGACCCTTTGTGATGAGGCTTGCGACCCCATTTGGGGTCGCGACCCCGGGTTTGGGAACCACTGCTCTACACGATTCCTGAGCACTTGCCTAGCTTGATGGTCTACCTAACCTAGTTGCCTGAACTGTAATCATAAGAATATACAAGTGGCACATCTCATCTGTGCTACTAGAAAGCTACTCCTCCTCTATTTTCTTCTTTTTCCGTTTTTCTGCTCCTGATGGATAATGTATTTTCATTTTCCAAGATGCACGAAGTCACATCTAGTTAACCACAACTAATCTGCTAAATAATAATAATCATGATAATAATGATGATGATGATAATAATAATAATAATTGTTATAATTGTAACGTTAATCAAATACATTCAAATAATCAGACCATTTAGGTTTTAACCAACAAAATTCACATTATCTGAAAAAGATGAGAAAAGAATTAATAAACTTGAAAACATAACGAAAATAATCCTAGGTTTTAAAGTTACAAAATCTCTTAATAATTAGTAAATTAGTGAAATAATGTTTTACAATACTAGAAAAATTAAGCATTTAGGAAAGTATAAGCATATAGTAAGAATAAAGTTAAATAATATAGAAATAAGATCTCACAATAGTTATTTACACTTAACGACCAAAACATTTCGTTTGTCTCCGTTTTATCACATTTGTCTCATACAAAAACTTTAATTAATACGACAATAATAATAATAATAATAATAATAATAGTAATATTAATAATAACTTCAACTATATTCCTATTGTTGCCCACTAAGCTATGACCTGGGAGCCTGTCTAGGGGCCCCCTAGTAGCAGCGGGGCCCTAAGCGGCCACTTAGTTTGCTTATGCCAGGAAACGGCCCTGAATGCTATTGAAAAATGAACAAACAAAATGCAAACCGACAAGCAATTTTTAATCAGAAAAGAACGCTTTACGTAAGGTATACAGTATTAAATAGAGGAAGAGATCACATCCATAGATTCGAGGAAATATTGGCATTTATATTCGATTTTGCAGTTAGTGTCGGATTATCTTGTCAAAGTATTCTTGTCCGAATATGCCATGGGGAAGGATAAGAGCTCTTCAGGCAAACTCTTTGAGGTTCATTTTAATTTATAATAGTAGAGAATGAGAAAATAAATAGAAAAAACAAACGAGTGACAAACACCAAATTTGGTTGATTAAGAGTATCAAATCTGCATTCGATTAATTTCCATCATTACAAATGAGAAATGAGGTAATCTCAAAAATAATAACGTGATGCATTATATATTCAGTGTAGTAATAACGTACTGTATAATACATAATGTAATTTTAGTAATTTGTGATTGCACCCGGTTTAAGACGGCAAATTTTGCATATACTACACAGTAGGCCTATATGTAATTTCTTTTTTATTGAAAAGGGACTTCAATTATTTGTTTAAGAGTAATATAATATATATATTATATATATATATATATATATATATATATATATATATATATGTTAACCCCCCTTTTATGGCCCTGAGTCGGTTCGGATTCGACGGGGGGTTCTGGTTAGGAGGCTGCAACGGTTATTTCTTCTATATCATTCTAATTCTTTTCGGTCGCCACTCTGTTAAACTCTTGGCTACAGACTCGCCAGACTGTTATGCCGATATCTTCTATGGTGCTTGGGTTGTCTCTTAATTTGGGCAAAGGGTCGCCAATTTTTAATTCTTCTCTTTTTATAATACTCTGATACTTTTTCTGATACTAAAATTATCGACTTTTCTTTTATGACTTGTCAAAGAGTTAAAAATAAAAAAACACAACTTAACATAAATTGAGCCATCGTACCAAAGAGGAATTAACCATGGTTGAACCATTTCTCTGGTTGACACAGTTCAACTGGGGTTGGGGGTGTTAAAATAAAATAAAATAAAAAGACAAAGTTTGGAGTACGACATTCGGGGGAATTGAGTGACTAAGCGGGGGATATGTCTGAAATTGACAATAAGTCTTTCGTGAGCACTTTGCTCTTTTTTTTTAAAAAAGATTGCTTGTCACACTACTTAGAACAAAAAATTAAAAGAGTTCAACAAACGGAGGGACGGCATGTTCCTCATATAGTAATTTAAAAGGAGTCATTGGGACAAGATCGATTAATTAATTATTACACAACTATTATTATCACGTATACATTACAATGATTATCAAAGTCATTACAACCTTTATACAAATAATAAATTACATAACTATATATTTATATACGTAACAATGCATGAAACGGGAAAGACAAATCGGTGAATTTCCGTCTTACAAACAAAGAAAAAAGGTTAAACTAAAGACGCAAATCGGTCAATTCAGGTTGAATTTAATTCTCTTTTACAACACAAAAAAAGGTTGAATTAAATTCTTAACTTACATTTTTCTTAAATTAAATTCTCTTAAATTACAAAGAAAAAGTTGAATTCAATTGACTGCATTGAAAACTAACTTGGGACTTGAAATAAAAATGACTTGGGACTTGAAATAAAAATGACTTGGGACTCGAAATAAAAATGACTTGGGACTCGAAATAAAAATGACTTGGAATAAATCTCTCTGACATGGAATAAATCTCTCTGACTTGGAATAAATCTCTCTAACTTCAAATAAAACTCTCTGACTTCAAATAAAACTCTGACTTCAAATAAAACTCTCTGACTTGAATAAAACTGACTTGAACTCTATCAAGTATTCTGAAACTGAAAATGAAACTTAACTGTCTAACTTGAACGCTTGTCAAGTATTCTGAAACTTAAACTGTCTAACTTGAACGCTTGTCAAGTATCTTGAAACTTAATCTGTCTAACTTGAACGCTTGTCAAGTATCTTGAAACTTAAACTGTCTTGCACTTGAACTGCTATCAAGTGAAGATTAACTGAAAATGGAAAATGACCGCACCTGATCTTTATCAAGTGGAGACGATTAACCTCTGTTTTGGTTGACCCTCTTGGTGCAACCTTCTGACTTGAAAAACTGACTTCAAAAAATGAATTAAAAAAATGACTTAAAAAAAATGACTTCAAAATTACTTCAAGTATCTTTATAAATCTCTGGGGTTTGGTTGTCCCTTTTGGTTACAACCAACTGAAACTGTCTGAAAACTGAAAATGGAACTTGAAACTGCTTCAAGTAACTAAACTCTCTCTAAACTCTCTCTAAACTCTCTCTCTTAATTTGCAAGTCAATTCAATTCAGTAATTGAAAAAAATTTGCAAACAAAAAATAAAAAAAATGTAAACAACATTTCACTCGAATGTACGGGAAGGTACATAAAATAAAATTATTCTATACTGAATATAATAGTGCAAATAACTGTGACAATTGACTCTGCGACAATTGACTCTGTGACAATTGACTCTGCGACAATTGACTCTGCGACAATTGACTCTGTGACAATTGACTCTGTGACAATTAACTCTATGACAATTAACTCTCTGAAATTAACTCTCTTTGAAATTAACTCTCTTTGAAATTAACTCTCTTTGAAATTAACTCTCTTTGAAATTAACTCCCTTTGAAATTAGTTTCAATAAAAACAAATGTATCACTGGTGTCTGAAGTGTTCACTGTGTTTTGTGTTAAATTCTGGTTTGATACTCATTATTAACTGTTAATAATAGTGACTTTTCAAATGTTTATAAATTACTTAAAAAAAAAAACTGTACTTAAACAAAATTTTCTATGGGGAAAATCCTTGAGACGTGTCCTGAAGACGTCTTGTTGGCTACTTCTTCTTGGATGAAAACTAGGCGTGGAGAACTTGGAGTCGTGACACACCGGTTCAAGGGTGGATGTTACGAACTAGAAGTCGTGACACGCCGGTCAACTGGTTTTATCCTAATGCAGGGTAATTTCTATTCTTGGCCAAAGAGTGGCCTCTTCTTAAAATAATCTTCTTAAAATCTGTTAAGATCCTGGTAAAGGGTCTGGAAGACTGGAAGAATCCTGGAGTCGTGAAGATCCTGGTTAAAGGGTCTGGAAGACTGGAAGAATCCTGGAGTCGTGAAGATCCTGGTTAAAGGGTCCAGTCTTGTTATCTTCCTGCTTCTATGTGTTTATCCTGGTATAGGGTCGCCAGACTGTTACCCCCCCCCTTTATGGCCCTGAGTCGGTTCGGATTCGACGGGGGGTTCTGGTTAGGAGGCTGCAACGGTTATTTCTTCTATATCATTCTAATTCTTTTCGGTCGCCACTCTGTTAAACTCTTGGCTACAGACTCGCCAGACTGTTATGCCGATATCTTCTATGGTGCTTCGGTTGTCTCTTAATTTGGGCAAAGGGTCGCCAATTTTTAATTCTTCTCTTTTTATAATACTCTGATACTTTTTCTGATACTAAAATTATCGACTTTTCTTTTATGACTTGTCGACTTAACTGACTGAGTTCCTGAAGAGAACAAGGCTCGAAGGAAAAAGATAAAAAAACTTCTTTTACTGTGGTTTACTTCTCAAAAATTACAGTTAGTACTCTGAATTTACAGGGGTAGAGGTTCGACCTCTTTCGACCATGGCTCAGGCCGGAATCTAAAAATATTAAGAAGGCAAGGGGCCTCTGCCCCCTCCTAATGAGGTGCTAATATGAAGTCTAATGCAGAAGAGCTTTAAATGAAGTAGCCCTAATTTTACAAGTACATGTATAATATAGCCTAAATGTTTAGGGGAGACAGTCGAAGGTTAAGTTTCCCCCCTTTTTTTAAACACATCAGATGTTTTTGAATGATTGCAAATAAGAATTTAAAAAATAAAAATAAAAACTAATTTGTATTTTTCGCCGAGTCTATATTTATGAAGGCGATATCATTTCGTAATAGTACACAAGTACAAATTAAGTACATGACTGAGTACGTATTAATTTTGGTTCATTACAATTACGATTACAATTACCAATTAATTCATATTCACTTGTTGTTTAATTACACTTCCATTTTGAAGTACATTCTTACATGATAAATTAAATCATTACATTTAATTACAGTTTCAATGAAGTACATTACAAGTTATTGTTAATTACAGTTTCATTAAAGTACATTACGTTATATTAAATTAAAGTATTACAGTTAATTACAATTAAACAGTGACTATAACTTTGTTTTGTTTTTACAGTGTTTCTTATTAATAGACAATTAAGATGTTAAATATAATACAACGTACATGGCACTTACGAGATAATTTATTTACTAAATAATATGCTATAATATGTTATGAATTTGAAATCAGAGCGAACGGAGGTATTTTATCTTTGAGGCGCTCGACTCTGTCGTCGTGAGCGGAATTCGATCTTACTAAGCATTTCTTTGAGTTCACCTCGGGAGGTCATATAATTAAAAATAAAAATGAAAAAAATAATACGAGAACGTTTTTTCGCGTTCTCGAACGAACGCCCAAAGTTTCGCGCGTCACAAATTGACACGAGTAAACATAGACTGATAAGTTGATAGGGCATAAGTAGACAATAGGTAGATGAATGAATAAGTAATAAAATTAATAAAGGATAGCGGTCAAGAAAGAACATGAATGTAAGAATGAGTATGGTTGAATAATAATATTTATACTACATAACATATAAATAATGACTTCTATAGAGTGTTTCGTCCTTAGCATGATGTTAAAGAATTTTCATACATTGGATACTAGATATATGATGAAGGGAAAATGTGACGTCATAGTTATTGAATTTTTACGTATAGTACAAATCATTATTAGGAAGATTTACAAGAACAAATTAGAGACAGAGTGGGAAACGTAATGAGAATAAAGTTATTTTATGACGTCATAGTGTATAAGTCATTATTAGAAAGATGAATTAGAAAAATACAGGAATGAATAAAGACGTACAAATCGAAATTCTATCCAAAACTCGCTTATGCGATTTTTGGTTTCTTATGTAAAAATGGACATTCGAACATAAAACTATACGAACATAAGTATTGCATGAAGACAATGAATCCATATAATGATGGTGTAGGAATTGTTCATTGTTCACTTTTTACATATATATATATATATATATATATATATATATATATATATATATATATATACAGTGGAACCTCGCTTAACGAGCATAATTCGTTCCCGAATTGTGCTCGTTATGCAAAATGCTCGTTAAGCAAGGCAATTTTTTCCATAGGAATCAATGTAAATATGATAATGCGTTCCATGCTTAAAAAATACTTAAAATAATATTTATAATGATATTTAAAGGCGTTTTTTAAATTATTATTGCATGAAATGAAAAGATTATTAATAAAAATTAACCCAAAAGAGAATGTAAATAATTAGTAAACGGTGAAATTTATAAATAACTTACGAAGAGAGAAGGTGCTCCTGACGCACGCAAAGGAAATGAAGAGACAGGGGAGGAGGAGAGGGTTATTGAGGGGAAGGAGGAGAATCGTCTTCGTTCAATGCAATAACATTCTCGACGAGCTCACAGTCACTAGCTTTAAATTTTTTAGAGGCACTTTCACTTTCTTTTGGATCCTTTTTCACGAGGAAACTGTCTAGAGACATTTGTTTTTGTCTACGCTTTAAATTTTGACGAAATATTTTGCTCGTTAAGCAAAGTGTCGCTCGTTATGCAAGGTAATTTTCCCCCATTCTTTTGGCTCGTTATACGAATTTCTCGTTATACGAGGCACTCGTTAAGCGAGGTTCCACTGTATATATATATATATATATATATATATATACACACACAGTGGCGTTCAAAATCTGCGTCCACCTTATAATCATCCAATTTATTGTAAATTGTACAAATATATATGATAATTACAACAAAATTTTATTTTTTATTGTTACATTATTTGCTTCTAAATGTAATTATTATAAATTAGTAAAGAAATTAACAATTTAATGACATAAGCTTATTAATAATTGATATGACTTCCTTTTGCTTTAATGACAACTTCCACCCTTTGAGGCATAGATTCGACAAGTTTCTGGATAACATCTTGTGCTATGCTGTTCCAGCATTCTTCTCCATTCTCCCAGAGAGATTAAGAGAAGTTATATTCTTTTTAGCTTTCAGGCTCTTCAAATGGTCCCAAAGATGCTCTATTGGATTGAGATCAGGACTTTGTGGAGGAAACTTCATAATTTGTAGAACACCTTCATCTTTTTTCTTGATGAAATAGTTCATGTAAAGGACAGAAGTGTGCTTTGGGTTGTTATCCTGCTGCAAAATGAATCCTTGACCACAAAGCCTCAATCCTGATGGTATTGCATGTCTCACTAGTCTGGAGTGGTACTTCTCTTTTGTGAGAGTGTAAGTGATTCTGTGAAGATCTCCAACTCCAGAATAACTGAAACAACCCCAAACTTGAGTGTTGCCGTCACCATGTTTTACTGAATGTTTTATGCAAGGATCTATAAGTTTTTCGTTGGTTCTACATCTAACATAAACTCTTCTATGAGACCCAAAAAGTTCCACTTTTAATTCATCAGTAAAAAGAACTTTTTTTCCAGTTGTCTACAGTAAAATTTCGATATTCTCTTGCCCACTCCAATCTTTTACCCTTATTTTGTTTCCTCAGTAGTGGTTTGGACACAGCATCTCTGCCATGGAGAACAGTTTTTATGAGCCTTCTTTTTATAGTACTTGTACTTATTGGAGAGTCCCATTGTTCATTCAAACTGTGCCTGAATCTGTGGATTTTCTGTCACGCAGCGATGTAACCTCGATGTAATAATCCTCAGAATCAGTAGTCACTTTAGGTCTGCCAGATCTTGTCTTTGAAGAGAGTAGGATGGGCGCAAAATGGACGAGGCAAGAATGTTGCAATGTTGATAAATGTTGCAAAGGGGTTATGCAAAACAGGGGGGTAGAGGGTTATGCAATGAAGGGGGAGGGGGAATGTTGCAAGAACAACAAGGGGTTATGCAACTTGGAGGCGGAGTTATCCCCCAAGAGAAAGAGAGGAGGAGAGAGAGAGGAAGAGAGGTGTTCGCCTGGCAGGAGCCAAGCGCATATTAAGACTTCATCTGAGCGCCCGCTGTCTTATAAGGTGTAAATCCGCCAGTTGGCTTAGAAGGCGTAAATGGCTTGTACAGGTTGAGTTGCCAGATTGCGCTATTTATTTAACTAAATCATATATTATTGACAGTTGGCTTAGAAATCCGTCAGTTGGCTTAGAAGGCGTAAATGGCTTGTTCAGATGTACAGGTTGAGTTGCCAGATAGCGCTATTTATTTAATTAATGCATATATTCTTGACGGTTGGCTTAGAAATCCGTCAGTCGGTTTAGAAGGCGTAATCAGCCATTTGGTATAATTAAATAATAATATCGTTTAAAACAAAAGAATCAAATAAAACACCATTATGTTATTCTGTTTATTTAGACGAATTATTGGACTCAGAAATATATAGAAAATATACAATCAAACGATGGAATATATATGATAAAAAAAAATTAAAAATAATAATAGTATAAGAAATATGAACGAGGAATATGTATATAATCAAAAAATAAAATAAAAAATAACATAACCATCAATATAACAGTACAGGAGAAATATATATATTCAATTATATTAAATAATTAAATATACTGAAAATAAATACATACACTTTATCTTCTACTGCACAAAATCAAAAAATAAAAAATAATACAAAACGATGGAGTATAAACATCAATATAGCCGTACAGGCGAAATATATATATATATACACCCGTGTTTCGATCGAAGTCTGAATAAAAGCGGTATTACAGTAAAAATCCTGCAGTTAATCAGTTTTAAACGGTGCCGATATTGTGAATTAATTGATAGTGCATAGCGGTATTTCTTTTTAAAAAAGTAAAAATCGCGGCGTATACCAAAAAAGTAAATAAAAACAAAGTGAATTAATATATACAGCATTTGTTTTTGTTTTTTTCCGAGTCTCTTTGTGAGGAAAGTTTTGTTTTTGAAGTGCCCGCAAATATCCCCCCATTATCCCCCGCAGCCACAGTCGAGAGGACCAATCAGTGAGAAGTATACAGCGTGCCACATCCCCTACCCTGGAGTAACGGAAAATTCTTTCCCTCACACAGCTTGAGTCATCCCCCACCCAATACCTCCCATAATACCCCCTTTTTGAGTCACTTCACCAACATGGAAATTAATGCATACATGCAACTCTGTGGTATCTGTAAAGCTGCAACGGATGAGACAGAGGCGATGAGGTGCGATTTTTGTCAGCTACTTTTTGATTTTAAATGCCTAGAATGGGGAGATGAAAAAATCTCCCTTATAACGAACGCAAAGCAGTTTAATGGGCTAAAATTTTTCTACGAGAACTGCTTGACCGAATTAAACTCTTACGGTATTTAAAGCAGAAAGAGACTACGAGAAGAGAATGAAAGAGGAAAGTGGAAACAAAGAACAGTGGAAAACGGAAGAAACGGAGAAAGGCGAAATAGAAAAAATTCAAATACCGTCACAAAACGAGGCCGAAAACACACAAGCGACAGAGAGTGTAAAGACAACACACAGCATAAGGGCAACGAAGGACACAAACACAACTAGCACAAATAGCACAAATAGGACAAGACAAGAGGGCAGTCAAGTAAACGAAGTAAAACCGTCCCCCAATAAGGAGCAAAAAACAAAAGCCAAGAGTAAATATGGGGAAGGAATTATATGCAGGTATTATATAAAAGATAATTGCAGATTTAAAAAGAGGACAATGTATATATGAACATCCCCCAATATGCAATTTCTTCTATAATAATGGTCATTGTAAATTTGGAGACGGATGTAAATTCTACCACCCGGACATTTGCAGAACTTACGCAAAATATGGAACCTGCAAATTCGGGAATAAATGCTACTACCAACATCTCCCGACGGACTCAACGAACAAAGGAAAAAGTTTAAATGACAATAGGAATAAAAATAACAATAGGAACAACCATAGGAACACAATAAGCGAACAAGAAAATTTTTTCAACATCGCAGACACCTTACGAATGCTAAATGTCATCCACATGCAGTTGACACAGCTGGAAACCCCCGAGCCAAATCGCTACCGGGCAAGAAGCTACCAATACAAGTAGGAGGAAACGGATCTCTTTCGGAGGATCATAGAGCAACGAATCAAGCGATATCGAAGGAAAACGAACTTGAAATGCACAAGGGACAACGAAAAACAGAGAACATAAAAATTGTCCTGGCTAATATTCAAGGAATAAAACCAAACCAATCACTCAATAAGGTTTCGTACCTGAAAGGATTTATGGACGAAACAAGGGCGGACATCGCATGCCTCACAGAAACTCATCTTAAAGATTGCCAAGGAAATTGTGAAAACTGCGAACATTGTATTGATAAGAAAGAGATAAATATAGAGGGCTTCAACTTACTAAGAGCGGATAGAACGACGAGACGGAAAGGTGGCTGTGCTCTATATGTACAGGAAGGTCATATGACAGAGACGATAATAAGTAAATCAAACAGCTATGTGGAACTCCTAGCAGTGAAAATAGAAAAACTAAACTTGATAGTAATAGTCATCTATAGACCTCCAAGCACCCCAACCGAAAAATTCTCGGAGGCCATTGATGACATTAGAAAGCTAATAAAGGCCATAAACCCTCCATCCCCCAATATAATGATCTGCGGAGACTTTAACTTCCCATTTATAAAATACAAAAAGGTGAATAGGAATATATATATTCACCAGGACAAGGGGGGCACAAGAGAAAACCAGGAACAAGCAAAAATGTTGATGGCTCTCACAAATGAGTTTATGCTGACACAGGAGATAACAGAAAATACCAGAAAAAATAACTGCCTGGATCTGGTATTCACGAATAACACAAACTTGATTGCTGATATAAAAATAACCCCAACCATTATCTCAGACCACAACTTAATCGAGATATAAACAAATATGACGGCAGCATTAGAAGACAATACACATATTGTGGAAAGAAGTAAATTCGGGGCCTTTAACTTAAACTCGAAGACTATAAATTGGGAAGCAATCAGATCGCACATGGCCCAAATAGAATGGAGAACAATTTTCGAGAATAAAACAACTGAAGAAATGCTAACAACCTTGGAGGAAAAAACGCTGAGAATTTTAGAAAAATATGCTCCGAAATCACAGCCAAAAGGAAAGAGGAGCTGGCTAGAAAGGCAAAAGAGAAGACTATTCTGCAAAAGAAAGAGAGTGGAGGCGAAGTTAGGTAACTGCGGAGATAATGACAGGAAAGCAATAAAAGAAAAACTGGAGGGTATCGATAGGGAAATACAAGCCCTGATTAAGGACCATACAGAGAGGGAAGAGGAAAAGGCGGTAGAAGCAATAAAGGAAAATCCAAAATACTTCTATAGCTATGCAAAAAGGAAAACAAAAACGCGCGCCGCTATTGGGCCCTTAAGGACGGGAAATAATGAACTAACCGACGATCCAAAAGAAATATCTGATACATTGAGAGCTCAATATGAATCAGTTTTCAGTACCCCAAAAAGTGACAAAGCGATACCTGACATAAATGCATTCTTTATACTGGATATGGAGAAGATCCCTAGACACTGGGGAAATACCGAGCATCTTGAAAAGAGCAAACATTGTCCCTATATATAAAGGAGGAGACAGATCTCAAGCAAAGAACTATAAACCAGTCATTGAGTCCCACCTCACCAAAGTATTTGAAAGAATAGTTAGAGAGAAAATTTATGATTTCCTGGAGACACGGGAAAGATTCAACGAAAATCAGCAAGGATTCCGATCAGGTCGATCATGTCTATCACAACTAATAGAGCACTACAACAATATCCTAGATGCATTGGAAGGCAATGACAACTACGATGTTATATACACCGATTTTGCTAAAGCTTTCGATAAATGTGACCATGGTATAATAGCACATAAAATTAAAGACATGGGAATAACAGGCAAAGTGGGAAAATGGATCTACATCTTCCTTAGTGATCGTCTGCAGGTCGTCAAAATTCAAGGTATATCATCATCAGAATCGGAAGTACGCAGCTCAGTACCACAAGGGACAGTACTGGCCCCACTCCTGTTCATTATCATGCTAAAAGACATAGACAGCGGAGTAAACAGCAATAGTATAGTAACATCCTTTGCAGACGATACAAAGATCAGCAGAAAAATCAGCGATGTACATGACGTGGAGGCCTTGCAGAGGGACACGAACAAAATATACAAATGGTCAGAAGACAACAACATGTCATTCAACGCCGAGAAATTTCAGCTCTTGAGATATGGTAGAAAAGAACTTAAACAGACTGCATATTATGCTCCAGATAGACAGGAAATTCAGAGAAGCAAGAAAGCGATTGATCTCGGGATAATAATGACAGATGATGCGAAATTCGAAACACAAAATCAGATAGCGATAAATAAAGCAAAAAGAGTCGCCAGACAGGTTCTAAGAACGTTCAAGAGAAGGGACAGGACAGTAATGATTCCCCTGCTAAAAACACTGATTATACCAAAACTTGAATACTGCTCAGTTTTGACGTCCCCATATAAAAAGGAAGAAACTAATAAACTAGAAGAAACGCAAAGGCATTTCACAGCCAAGATTGATGGCTGCAAAGAACTCAACTACTGCGAAAGACTACGTAAACTAAATCTGTACTCACTGGAAAGAAAAAGAGAGAGGTACATCATAATCTACATATGGAAAATGATCGAAAAACTGGTACCAAACCTAAAACTAAACCCAATTACCATTCAAACAACACTGCAAAACAGGAAAGGCAGAATGTGTAGTGTTCCCAAATTAAAGGCCCGACAAGGGACCTCCTCAACCCTGAAGGAAAATAGCTTGGTTGTGAGGGGGCCAAGACTTTTCAACCAGCTTCCTAAGGACCTCAGAAACGTAACGGGGGTCAAAGTTGAAGTCTTCAAGAAAAGACTGGATGCCTGGCTCAGGACAGTACCAGATGAGCCGGGCGTGCCTGGCTATGTACGGTGGAGAGCGCAAGAAAGCAACTCGCTCCTCCACCAGGCCAGACCTAGAGGCGGGGCCACCAGCTTGACCTCCGTGTGAAGAGAGACCAACGCACGAAACAACATAAGGTTCATAAGGTTCACCGCATTTCCCGGCGTATAACGCGCACCCTAATTTTGAAGAGAAAATTATTTTGAAGAGAAAATTTAGGAAAATAAAAATTTAGGAAAAAATATACCTCCTACCTCACTTCACATGTACAATTTTAACGAGTTAATTTTAACGCAGGGTGATTTTTGGAGTATTTTGGGGGGAAAAAAAGTGCGCGTTATACGCCGGGAAATACGGTATGTTAAATAATTAAATATATTGAAAATTCATCAAAATACATTCACTTTGTGCTACTGCGCAAAACACTCAGTCACATCATTATTGCTTTGCACTACGCAGTAAACGCGGCTTAATATTATTTCACCGCTCAAGTTATAGGGAAACCTATACTCTATATAAATGGCCTTCATATAGTACCGTACAAAATGAAGCGTGCGAAAGTAAACAACAAGCCCTTGTGGTTTACTTCTAGAGTAGGAGACATTATAAAGAGTAGAGATAGGGCTTATAGGCTACATAATTGCGATATAGACAATTTGTGGTTACGAAACAACTACATATCTCTAAGGCGTGAAGCGAAAAGTGTAATTAAAAAAAAAAAAAATCCAAGCGCGAATTTGAAATCTCCATAGCTCGTGACGGTAAAGAAAACCCCAAGCGATTCTTTCAATACGTCAATAATAGAAATCCAGTAAAAAGTGTATTGGGACCTTTGAAAAATGTAAACGGAGATCTAGTTTCTGAAAACAAGGAAATGGCTACCTTACTAAACGAATTTTTTACGTCAGTTTTTACTATAGAAGATGTAACGAATATCCCTACGGTCATAGACATAATACCTTTTGATAATGGTAATATTTTGGATAATATAGTGGTTAGTGAAGGGGAGGTAATGCGCTATATTGATAAAATGAAAACGCGTAAATCACCGGGGCCGGATTCCATATATCCTATACAACTAAAAGAATTAAAAGATAGCATTGTTGTGCCGCTAACAAAAATTTTTAATGCGTCTATTTCTGAGGGGTGCGTACCAGATAATTTCAAGTTAGCAAACGTAACACCTATCTTTAAGAAAGGCGATAAAGGTGCGGCGGGAAATTATAGGCCAATCAGTTTAACGTCTGTTGTAGGTAAGCTACTGGAATCAATAATTAGGGATCGTATAGTGGAACACTTAGAATTGCTTAAACTAGTTAGAAATACGCAGCACGGTTTTAGGCGAAACAAATCTTGCTTAACTAATCTTTTAGAATTTTTCCAAAGCGTGGTTGACATTTACGATAGACATCGGGCGGTTGATGTAGTGTATTTAGATTTTCAAAAAGCGTTTGACACCGTGCCGCACAAAAGACTCATTGAAAAAACTAAGGCTCATGGAATCAGGGGTGTAGTAATAAATTGGCTAGAAGAGTGGTTGCGAGGAAGGAAACAGAGGGTGGTCGTTGATGGAGCGAAGTCGTGTTGGGCTACTGTAGCGAATGGCGTTCTTCAGGGTTCTGTATTGGGCCCCTTGCTTTTTCTTATATATATTAACGATTTAGATGTCGGCCTAGTCAGTACAGTTTCAAAGTTTGCGGATGACACGAAGCTGGGTGGTAGGGCGATTAATGACGAAGATAGAGGTAAAATTCAGGAAGATCTGAATAAAATCGTTGATTGGTCAGTCACATGGCAAATGAGATTTAACGTTGATAAGTGTAAAATTTTACATATAGGTTCGCGTAACGGTAATTTTGCGTATAGTATGTCAGGGAAAGATTTAACAAGTGTAGAGCAGGAAAAAGATTTAGGAGTTATAGTCACGGTGATTTAAAAGTAGCGAAACAAAGTACAACAGCGGTCAATAAGGCGAACAAAGTGTTAGGTTTTATAGCTCGAAATTTTGAGTACAAATCACGCGATATTATAGTTCCTCTTTATAAATCATTAGTTAGACCCCATTTGGAGTACGCGGTCCAATTTTGGAATCCGCATATGCGCAAAGATATAGACAAAATCGAAAGAGTTCAAAGACGAGCAACTAAGATGATTCCGTCGCTTAGGTCAAAGTCGTACGAGGATAGGCCTTAGGAGTTAAAATTGACTACACTCGAGACTAGGAGGCAAAGGGGTGATCTAATCCACGTTTTCAAAATTATGAATGGGTTCGATAACGTAGATAGAGATAGCTTTTTTGAAATATCTCAATATAATAGGACTAGAAATAACGGGTGTAAGTTGACAAGTAGAAGGTTCGAGACAGCAGTTGCCAAAAACTTTTTTACGCATAGAATAGTAAATAGCTGGAATAGTTTGCCGGTAGAAGTAACTAGTAGCACGTTTATAAACATGTTTAAAAATCGATTAGACGCATATGTTGATAGATTGGGTATAGTTTAAGGTAGTAAAATTAAGGCTTTGTGGTGATAGATCCCACAGCTCAACACAAGTGTTGTGGGATATAGGGAGGCAGCATCTTGGGTTAGGGGATACTCTCTGTCCTCACACATCCCATTTAAAGAGATTCCTCTGCCGAGTGGTGCCCCCCATAGTACTGTGAGGTATTGGAAAACTCATGATCTTCACTTGCCCCACAAACACCTTGAAATGGGAGACCCAAAATGGGTGTACACACATTTCTACATTACTGTATAGTCTTTACAGCCACACCTACACTTTTCCTCCTAAGTATATATATTATAATGTATATGGTTGCAAATTTTGACTTGGTCCGCAATCGATATGGACCGTGACTTATTTTTCGTTGGCAAAGTACTAGTATTGATGGATACCGTAATGAAATTGACTGGATTCTTTGGATCTGATATATTTGCATGTCGGTTATAAATAGATATAGAGTGTAACATATTTGTGGATAGTAGTCTATTATGACTTGATCCTCTTGATCCAGAGATTCTATCTTTAGTTTTAAATCGATAATTAATTAGTTTTTAATTGATAATTATTTAGTTTTGCAAAAATTGGTCGTTGCGAATGTACAGGCAGTTGTTACATAAATTTCTTATGTTCTTGTGGTTCGGAACCCACGTAAAATTGTAGTTCCCCTCCGCCACCACGGAGGACATACACAATACACAATTACGAACACAGTTAGGTAGACCAGCCATGAGTGGATCCTAGGGTCTTTGTTGGTCTGAAACATTATAACATTATAACATTATATCGTTCAGCACTATTTTTGTGCCCACTTTACATCCGGTTGGCAAGTTATCTTTGAACGAATACAATCAAAAGCACGCACAAAGAGGTCATCGTTAGCCACAACATCAAATACAAGTTTATAAACACTCCTTTCCAATCGAGGGTTTATTTTTACGACCCGAGCTTTTCAATCGTGAACTCTTCTTCACACTGCATAGCGGCAGTTGAAATAATCTTCTAAGTCGTTACGACAGCTGCTCATTATATAAATAAATAGTTCTTCAGGGTGAACGGTGTAGGTGAGCTCAGCCCTGTACCGCTCAAGTGCTTTGTACCAAAGTTCATGATATTTCAAAGAGTCTAAACCTTTTAAATAAGCATCCAGCTCTAGACCATTCTCGCCTTGTTCAGTCCTACACTCTGTAAACCCATCGAGCAGAGCGGTGTATGCGTATTCAAGAACCGTATCAAAATAAAGCATGTGCGTAACACGCGTGTCTAATATAGGCTTCAGCTTGCGGAATCCGACGATTTCAAACATTCTGTCGAAGATGAAACGGTTTCGCGTAGGGACAATAGCGTTATTATCAGAAGCATTCTTCCGCATCAGCCGTATATCAATGCATGGCCGATCGTTATTTATACACAACGTACAAACAACGGCATATGAGGGGGTGTCACTAATCTGCTCTCTTCTTGTACTTCACCAGCAGGAATTTTATAACGATCCTCACTCCACTTCTCAACTACCACGAAGATTCTATTCATCTCCTCAACACTTAAATAAACAACATTCCGTTTGTTTGTTTGTCTACAAGTCGTTTCCAGTACATAGTTAATGGCACCGGTTTTACGCCTGAAAACGCGCAACGACTTCGTCACGGACACATCGTACACGGCGTTGAGAATGCTGCTCAAAGGAAGTTCCATCGTAGTCGAGGAGCGCACGTCCAGTTGGTTCAAGCTCTGAGATGACTATGAGCCACATGCAACGGATCGGCTCGACGGGAGGAGTGATCACACCCATAAGCTTATCACTCCCACTCCCCAGAATACGCACCAGACATTTTTGCATAGGGAGATTTTCACGAACTAAACACATTTTATTCACACTCCGGCGCACTATTTGAGAGAAACATATGGCCATATTTTTCCTTTTTGCTTAGTATGCGATACTCATCTCTAAATTCTGTTAAATACTCACGCAGACCTTTAGCCACAACATGTAAGAGAATACTTGTATCCCATTATAATGGGTAGATGTTTTGAGAAATTTTCCGATACATGAAGCAGTATCAGTTTTAATGTTTTATCACTCACCAGACGTTCATTTCCACAAACTAAACATCTTCACACTCCGGCGCACTATTTGAGAGAAACATATGCCCATATTTTTTCCTTTTTGTTTAGCAATCGATACTCGTCTCTAAAGTCTGTTAAAAACTCACACAGGCCATTAGCCACAACCTCACTACAAATCTCGTCATGATATGTATTAATATAGTGGTAAAAATACTTAAGATTCTCCATGATGACAAGATTTACATTCTCAACCGTAGGGTACGAGTACTCGGTATGATGCAACATGACATAATATCGCTTGTCATACCACTCATCAACAAGACTCACTATCCATATCCGTTGCTTCTCTTCTGCACGTGTTGTTTCTTCTACTTCACGGTATATGTAAACTTTTATAAAGTTTAGTCCTACAACATAGTTCAATACATCACTTGTACCACGAAATCCTACAATGCTCTCGCCAGAATAGCCGTAGAGTATTTGTACCTCTTGTTCCTGCGCACGATTCAATGTAGCCTTAAAAGTATTAAAGAAGGGTGGAATAGAGAGTTTTTCAGTATCCACCACACAGTGGCGGTTCCTCATATGGGCAATATGGGCAGCCGCACAGGGCGGCATTTGTGGAGGGGCGGCATGAGCGCCTGCAAAAAAAATAAAAATAAAAATAAATAAATAAAGAAATAAATAAAAAAAATAAATAAAATAAAATAAGTAATAAAAGATCAATGACTTTGCATCAAGGAAGGTAAGAAGAGTCAGGCTTTAGATGGCAGTTGTGCTGTGGTGCAATTTATTTTGTTTCTTGTTCAAAGTGTAGCATAATAATTACCCTCTCTTAAGTGTCTTATTCTATTTATGTGATAGAGCATTTGTACAATTTAGAAATTTGATTCTCTAGTTTATTTATGGCAGTTGTGCAATTTAATTTGTATTTTTCCTGTTCATAGTATCATAATTACATTCTCTTAAGTGAGTTATTCTATTTACGTGATGAAGGATTTGTAAAATTCAGAAATTTGAGTCTTTGTTTTGGTTCTGAAGTTCCAACAATTAGTCCAATAAAAAGTTATTTTGTGAAAGAGTTATGTCTGTCCTTTATTTTGGGGGGATTCGAATGTGTGTGTGTTGGCGAACAGGGGGGGGGGCGCTGAAGGTGAGGTTCGCCCAGGGCGTCATGTAAGCTAGGACCGCCACTGCCACCACATCTTGGCACTTTGTCGAATACCACTTCATAAACACCGAACACGCAATATTAAAGGGAGCCATTACTATTTTTCGTCTACGCGGGAGAATACACGTCTGAGATCCAGGGCTTGTCGCGATCAACTGAGTACGCAGGGAAGAGATATGTCCAGGTAGTAGCAGGAGTCACGTGATCAATCACACAGGTGGGCGGAGCTTAGAACTTTCTTCTGTACCCACGCTGGGCGGAGCTTAGAATTTCTCCTGTGTACACCAACCCACACACACACACCCAAAGGAGAAAGTGAAACGCTAATTGAAACACGATTTATTTAATAAACGAAATATTCAAGGTGTATATATATTTACAAATACATGTAATAAATAAGTTAACAATCGACATATCAAAGATTATGGTATCCAAAGGGTACGGTATCATAGGCACCAGGCACCTGGTAACGTTTCCTATAGGTGTTACGGCACACCTTTGTACCCCTAAGTTCCTTCACGCTCCCCAGCTTCTGCGCCCGAAAATTGTGGGTACCTACAGTTAGTTGGGGCGGCCGGTCGCCCTTATCATCATCCAAGCACACTAGATGTTTCAACGAATCAAAGTTAACGACCCGCCGATTCGCCTGGTTGAGCGTGATACCCTTAGCCTTCACGATATATTTCATATCCTTCGCCACCCTCACCCGTACCCCATAAGTTTTTGGCCCTGTTGAGACAAAAGAGTCGGCGTATGCGATGTCTCCAAACTCATCCTTGATCTCACCAATCAACTCTCCGAGGAATTCACCAATAGGAGGCATGCATTCACCCTCCCTCTCTGTGAATATCACACTATCTGTATCGGCGCACAAAACCCTCCGACCAAGAGAATGCAATAGGCCCAAAAGTTTGATGCGTGCTTAGGCCGTTGTGAAGCTGGCTACAGGTATGTTTGTAACCCGTGAGGTATCTGTGGCCAATTCAGTATTGTTGTACTTTATTATGTAAGTATTACCTACATTCACGATCTCCATGACCTCTTTATCGGGAGCGTTGGCATAATCCCAGACTTCACTATAACTTTGTGCCAAATGAACGTTCCCTTTGCTAGTATTCTGTGCAAATTTTCACCAAAGACTGTTTAGACACAACTTTGCACTAAAGCGCTTGCCACGGTTCTTTACAATTTGGGAACGGTCAAGCTGTATACCTTCACGGTCACGGTAACGTTGAATATAGGCCGATTTTTCATCTTCCGTATCAACTCCTCGCGGATACCCTGATGCTTCGACCTTATCCTTTAAAAAAGCGTTTATATATGGCGTGAAAAAGTTGGGTAGCTTCTGAAACCTCCATAACTCATGTATCTTCAATATTCTGTAGCCATGGCGAACAGCTAGATCCAGCTCTGGACTTGTATATACACCTCTGATCTTACGCTGGTTGGCTGTATGATTATATTCCCCATTGTTCCCCTCTGCGCACTTCACGCACAAGGGAAACATGAGCTTGTGATCGATAACGACGGGTAAGATCGGCATCCATAATTCGCGTGGGGGGAGCACATCTACGAAAGAAAGGCCGAAATAGTACCCGTTCAAATTTGTTGAGAACACCTCGATGGTGGGCAGATCAGGTCCCACCAGTTTCTCAGGTGCACCCACGGGTACGGATTGTTTTTCATCACGTAGGGACATAAAGAACAGAAGTAGTAATGGAGTTTCACGCCCTCCGTAGGCGGAAATATAGCTTGAAGGGATTTGTACGCTCTCCGAACAAGCTAACACCGCATTTGAGAGGATCCAGCACCATTGAACGTTTGATCGTGTTTATTTCTTCACGGTACTGTCCACCTGTTTCCATCCGTGCATCATACTCATGCTCCCACAAGACTTTGTGAGTGAACTGGGAGCCTATAAGTTGATCGCGGGTGCGGGTCCACGCAAGACTGTCGGCAGAAGATCTACCATGGATATCTCCTACGATTCCACACTCAGGACGGGGGCATCCGTGCCACCAGCAACCGCTAAAGGAGTACACAGTCTTCTCACCAGTGGCACGGTTTTCACTGAGACCATCAACCCAAAAAACACGACCATTAATCTTAATGGGTACTTCATCCGTGTTGCGGGCATGCTTTATGTATACACCTGTCTGCTGCTGTAGGTGTATGAGCCAGTAAATAGCCTTGTGCCCATAACTGCGGGGATTGTTTCTGTGGATAACGGCTAAGTGTCTTTCGGCATGAAGTTATTCTTGAACACAGTAAAACAATGAGGCGATGGTGGTTGCGACTTGCAACAGATCGCATTTGAAACGGCCTATGTACATCCTTCTAAAGGCCTGGAAACATACTCTAAGCACGCGCACATCATTCACGCAATAACGCTCACATTCATCAGCTATATCAGGGGTGCTCAGACTTCGGAGACCTTAGGGCAAAATTTGCTAACTATTATCTTTGGCGGGCACAAACACCAAAATTTTCCCTAATTTATGAACTAAAAATAAATACAAGTGATAGAAGATAATACTCACATTTAATTGCTAGTTGATGGCTTACACTGCTTTAATTCAGCAAGGGCTTTGAAATTTGGCGTGTAATTGGTAACTGTTAGTCTTAAACAGTCATCAAGGTGCTCATCTGTCAAAACAGTCCGGTACTTTGATTTAAGCATCTTCATCTTGGAAAATGCTGATTCACAAAGGTATGTGGAGGCAAAAATTGAGGTCAAGTACATAGCACATTTTCTCAGCAGAGGATATTTTTCTTCAGCAAATAAGCTCCAAAAATTGGTACTGAAGGCCCTTGTTTTAATTTCCAGATCATTTTGAAGGAATAAAACTTCTCGTTCTAGGTTAGCTATATCCAATTTAAATAATGCTGATATTTTTGTTGCGATTTCCTCAATATCAACTTTTCTTCAAATGGAAACCACATAAATTCCACAATAGGTTTTAATTTTTCAAAGTCTATGAAACGTTGCTCAAATTGTTGAATGAGATTCCCTATCTCTTTTGCATAACGGTCTTTGTTAAAATTCTCAAAATTATTTTCTTGGTTAAGTAGCTCTGTCAACATATTAGGGAAGTGTTTCAGTTCCGAACGTTGCAGTTGTGACAAATAGAGTTTTAGAGAATGCTGGAAAGCATTTATAGCACTAATCATTTGAGCAATGTTTTTATCTTTGCCTTGGAGTTCAACATTGAGGTCTCTCAATTTAGCAGTAATATCAGTTAAGAAAGCTAAATCAAGTAACCAAACTTTATTTTCCAACTGATTATAATTATCACCTCTTACAGCCAGAAACTCTTTGATTTCAGTCAGTAAATCCCTAAATCGTTGTAAAAATAAGCCCCTGCTGAGCCATCTTACATTAGTGTGCAATAAAAGATCTGTATGTTCAGAATTGCTTTCTTCTAATTGATTCTTAAAGAGACGTCTTTGTAAACTTTTAGCACGGATAGAATTTACAATTTTATATGCAATATCCATAACGTCTTCCATGTTCAAGCTTTTACTACAGAGTGCCTCTTGGTGAATTATGCAATGAAAATTAAGGAAGTTTGGAAAATCTCTGTCATTCTTACAAAGACTAACGAACCCTAAATTGCAACCAATCATTGACGGAGCTCCATCCGTGGTAATGGCTACAAGTTTTTCAATGGGGATTTTATTCTCAATAGTAAACTCTTTAAATACTTTGAAGATGTCTTGTCCCCGAGTCTTCCCCTTCAATGGTATGATATTGAGCAACTCCTCCTTAGCAGTCATGTTTTTAAATACCATTCTTATGAAAATACATAATTGCGCAGTATCAGTAGCATCTGTTGATTCATCGAATTGAAGCGAAAAGGAAATACACTCATCTATGTCTCTCTTTAACTGCATTTTTAAATCTTTACCCATCTCTTCTGTTCGTCGTGTAACAGTGGGTCTGGAAAGTTGCATGTCTTTAATAGCGGAGATTATTTCAGATTTGTTTTTAAACTGATCAAACAACGAGTCTGCTGCATCCAAAAATGCTTCTTTTACAAATGCACCATCATCAAAAGGTTTCATGTGCTTCGTTAAACTGTGACACACTCGGAAAGATGCAATGGTAGCTGCCTTTGATTTCTCAATTTTCTTTGTAAAAACCAATTGTTGGCTGGTAAGTTGGGATTTCAATTCTCTTATTTTTGCCCTGCGTAGTTCACTATTAACTGGGTATCTTGTTTTATAATGATTATGATTAGCTTTAAAATGCCTTTCAACATTATATTTTTGGCAACAGCTAGAGTAGATTGGCATATTAAGCATATACATTTAGAATTTATGTTTGAGAAAAAGTAAATATCTTCCCATTCACTTTGAAAATTATACGTCCTTATAGTCTTATCACTGGTTCGTGTCGCCATTATGAAGCCCTGTCAATAAAAATAAAATTAAATAATGTAATTTTTAAAAAAAATATTTTGCGATCTAGCCACTAATATCAGAGGCTGAACTTTTACCACTTGAAACTTCAAAATCGGACACGCTGCCGGTCGAAATAATGCTAAACTTTTAATACTAAATGTGAAAACGTCAAATTACGTAAAAAACGACTTAAAAATAGACAAATTTCAAATTCGCATCCACACACAAGATGACACGAACGGGTGAACGGTCGACATGATGCTAAACTTTTAATACTAAATGTGAAAACGTCAAATTACGTAATAAACGACTAAAAAATAGACACATTTCATGTTCGCATCCACACACAAGGTCACGCGGACAGGTCAAACGCGGAACTAAATATCGATCCGCCCACTCATCTTTATAAAATCAATAAAAATTCGAAAAGACACAGAAAGCCTAGCGAGTCGTTTCTAAAATGCCTTCTGATTGGTTGTATTTTCACAAAACACCCAATCAGCCAACTCGATTCATTATATCCGTTGAAATAGAATCGTCGCTTTAAGCGACACAGAAATTGGCGGAGCAAAGCAATGGTTTCAGACATGTTTTAAACATGTATGTGAGCGCTCTGCTCGCATGTAAAAATTCATTTCTAGTAATTTTTATATTGCCAGTTAAGATTTCATTTAGGCCGGCTATTCCAAAATAAACCAGCGGGCACATTCAAATCCATGGCGGGCACACGTGTGCCCGCGGGCACGGGTGTGAGCACCCCTGAGCTATATTATAAGGATTACATTCATTAAAACTGTTGGAGTATCGGTCAAAATCTTCACGTTCATCTGTACTCATGCATTCATAGTTAAAGTAATGTTTGGGTGGAGGTAGTCCTACTTAATTTAAAGTTTCGCTAGTGAGGAACGTGTAAGGGAAATATCCTTTTGAAACTTCAGCGGCTACGCCCATCACCTTGGATAGCTTTGCTAATTTACGAGGTGTGAATAATAAAGTGTCTTCAAACTGTACATTACCTCTTATTTGCATCTGTATTAGTTTGTTGCCTCTTTTCAAGGGATCACCTGTAAATATCTCAGATGACTCGTGCTCAAGCAACTCCTTATAAAGGAACTGTGTGTCAAATTTTGCCCCGTTATGGGCGAGAATATGCACAGTCATTTTTTTTAACTTGTCCGCTAACCTGACAATATAGGACACAAAGAGTGTCACAGGGCTATCGTGGGCATTCGTTTTAAAAACGTTTGTCCGTTTACCACAGTTGTGACACTCATCACACTTGATCTCCATACACTCATCACAGATAGTCTGGCTTACAAGTAAATGTGGAATAACCTCTTTAATTTCAGCATTCGTATATGTTTCTATATCGGTACACAGTTATACAAGGCCTATTTTTAGGCTTGGCGTCTTTCATATAACATACATGCTTTACTCCAACCGCCTTATGTTTCTCATGGCATGTTGAACAGTGAATTTCATCACATGCTTGAAATTCCCTCAATTATCCATCATATGAAACATACCACATTCACAGATTCTCATTTTCCTGTACGTGCCAATTGATTTATGGATCTCAAAACAGTTATTATTGAAAAATGTGCGTCTACACACATCACAACCCCTCTTCTCAGCTTCAACTACACGGCTTTCACATTTGGAGCTTTTCCACTGCTCACATACCATGTGGCAATCTTTACAATGTTTCACTATATCATCCGCAAACTCGATACATCCCTTACACAAATCATGATGTCGTCCATATTTTAGACTTTTATCATAACTCGCGTAAAGGTCCCTTATATTACGGATGGGTAGATATGTTGTTCCTGACAGCCTTAAAATAAGTAGGGGTCTTGTACGATCTCTCACACTGCTTTTAAAAACATACACAGTCCTACGACGATCATCCATTCCAAATACAACTATACGAGCATTCATTTCTCAGCTCTTCAGGACCCATATTACAGTCAAATTCAAGTTTACAGTCTACAGCTAGTTTACGGGCACGCTCCACTACCGTAGGCAACCAAATGTTTTTGACCCGTGTATTTAGTACGGTACAGTAAACATACGGGCCAAGACTACTGCTATAAAGCCGCAACCACGATCGGCGTTTATATGCCGTCTATAAATAGCCTGAGAATTGAAGTTAAGAGTATAACGTGTGGCACTATGACCCGCAATACGGAATACACGGTCAATATTTACCATGAAGTTGTCCATATTGAAGGCTATACTACTTTGAGAGGCCTGCATTACACGGCCTAATATATACTCTATATCTTCAGCTGCCAAGCGTCTGAAGGGTATTACTACCCAAAAATCATCTACATCTCCGTCATCTGACCCGAATCCGAAGGACAGTCTCGTCCTGACTTCACGTTCGTCGCGGTTCTGAAGGGAAAACTCTACAATACGTTCAAGTATGCGCCGTAGTCCGTGTTCAACACCATTGCTATACATGGATCTAGGATCAACCCTGACTATATACCGATTTCTAGTCAAGGCTGGGGTGGTGGTAGCGGTGCGCACCAACTCGAATGTTATGCCATCCTCAACAGAACGAGAAGCTGCTGTGGAGGATGTACCCGGAATCGAACAGGAATAAGGGGGTATATTTGAGGAAGGTACTATTGTGGGGTTGTGTCGTAAGACGTAGAGGGTTGAGGCTCTATTACTGGGGTCTAACAACCGGCGCAATCCTGGCGCGCTTTATACCTGACGTCGTGGGCTTTCATCATGCCGCCGCTTTGAATTGGCGCGTGCTACAGGTATCGCTGGTGAGGGTTCGTCAGCGGGGATGGATTCTGTGATCACAACTACACTGTCGTCGGGGTCATCTGTAATATCGATGATGGGGTGCTGTACCTCATCGTCATTCACGGTTCTGTGGGAGAAAAACAAAACTAGAATATAAGGGTCATCACTTAAATATTTATTATATTTTGTAAATGACCCACTTAGGAGTGTGACGTGTTAGAAATGGATTCTGTAGAAAAATTCAGGTTCACGAGCCCATCCACATGTATTATATCTGGACCTACAAGATGTGGTAAAACTGTGTTTATGCTTAAAATCATTAAAGAAAAGGGAGAGATGTTCTCAAAATTTGTGCATAAAGTTATATGGTGCTATTCGACGTATCAATCAGTGTTCAACGGTACCAAGATGATATTTTGTTCCACAAAGGTGTATATGACGTTAATTCGTTAAAGGGAAATGAACATACAGTCATTGTAATTGACGATCTCATGTTGGAGATGGATAAAACGTTTGCCGAGACATTTACAGTATTCTCCCACCATCTTAACATAAGCGTGTTCTTCATCAATCAGAATCTATTTTTCAAAAATAGATACATGCGCGATGTGTCGTTAAATACACAATATCTAGTCTTATTCGCGCAACGTAGAGATGTATCACAAATTGAGGTATTAGCCAATCAAATGTTCCCGAATCAGCGTAAGGAGTTTTGGAAGTTTATAAATAAGCTACAAGCCCACGTTACGGATATTTGCTTTGCGACCTTCATCCACGAAACACGTTTAGGGTGCTTCTAAGAACGAATATATTTCCAAACGAGCCTGAAACGGTGTATATTCCAGAATGACAAAGAGGCTAATGAAATACCATGAATTAATAAAAATCTATCATCGACTGCCCCGGGCAATGCAGCAGATGTTTGCTAAAAATATCGACTCTGACTTTTTAAAATGCATCTGTGAAATCTGTCTTAACGTTATAAATTACAATGTATCAATGAAACCACCTCAGAAGGCTCGCCTACGCCGTTACAAGAACATAATACGTGCACTCGCTCCTAAGAGTCAAACTGTAGGGAAGAAAAAACGAATTATTGTACAAAGAGGGGGATCATTCCTCCCCATCTTATTTTCAGTTTTGGGTCCTTTCCTGACTAGATTTATATAATGAAGAAAGTGGTAGTGATTCCACACGAGGTGTATGCTTCACTGCAAATTTCAAAGAATCCAGACACGGATCTAGATCCCCGTAAAAGCAGGCTTAAAAGAATGGAAAGCGAATTGCTAACCCTATTAAACAGTGAAAAAACACCTGATGAGAAAAGAATCTTATACCAAGAAGCTCTGCAGAAATTTCTTCACGAGTACGAAAATTATAAGAACCCGACAGAGATTCTCCTGGTTATTAGGCACAGCACGGGGAACGATGGACATGGTGACATAGGACCTGTGTCCGACGATAGAGCTGACCAACCAAAGATTAATGGGTCGGCCACACAACATATCGAGCATGTATTAAAAAGCACCCTCCCACATACATTGAGGAATAAAGGTTTGTCTTTATAATCTATTGAATGAGGACCCCGCCATACAACGGACCGATACAGGTGAGATCATTGTGGAAGGAGCAAAGGTACAGGGGTCGAATATCGTAGACATCGTCCATGATCTGGTGAGAAAGTGGGATAGGCTCCCACCATCAGGATGGAAGCATATTAAGGCAAGACTACAACAAATAAATGTCCCCAAAACAATGATAGGAAATCTGAACAGATTAAAAGACTTGGAACATGCGTCGCACGTGACACAATTGAAGATGCCATCACCCCCGGCGGTAACACCTCTGAAGAGGAGAAAGAAGAGGTTAAACAACGGTCAACACTACCCACGTACCTCTAAAATACGCAAATGGCTAACATATTAAGAAGACGTTATTATGACATTTCTAACCCAGCCTCCTATGGAGGCGTAGATAGACTGAACAGAAGTGTTTACGAAGTAGGGAAAAAAGATGTTGTGAGATTTTTGCGGGAGTAGGACGCTTATACACTTCATAAGCCTGTGATAAAAAGGTTTAAAACAGCCAAGACAACAGCTGCTTCGATTGATTGTATTTGCCAAGTAGATTTAACAGACATGCAAAGGTATTCAGTGTATAACGATGGTTACCGCTACATTCTATTCATAATAGATGTATTCTCTAGATATCTGTGGCTAATTCCTCTGAAAAATAAATCACCTGAAACAGTTGCTAAAGCCACCAAAACGCTGATGTTGAAAGAAAACAGGGTTCCTGGCTATTTTTGTACGGATATGGGGAAGGAATTTATAGGCCGTGCTTTTCAGAACATGTTGACAGAGTTTAATATCAGCTATTACACTACCAATTCTATACATAAGGCTTCTTTAGCTGAAAGAGTTCAACGTACCATAAAGGAACGCATGCACCGCTATTTTACGCATAAAAGCACATACAGATTTTTAGACATTCTGGAATCATTGGCCTCATCCTACAACCGCTCTCACTATCGCACGATTGGGACAACACCTAACGAAGTTTTAGAAAGAGGTACGCGCCCAGAGGTGAGAAGAGATGGAACACCACCACCACCACACTCTGCGCGTTTCAAAATCAATGATTATGTAAAGCTGTCGCGTTCGGGAAATAAATTCGCGAAGGGATTTGAGCAAGGATGGACACGTGAGATTTTTAAAGTTAGGGCTATGAGACCTAAAGGTGAGATAATGATGTATTACGTTGAAGATTTGAATGGGGAAGAAATCGCAGGAAGCTTTTGCCGCGAGGAGTTGCAGAAAGTGGCATTTAATTTAGGAAAAAATGTGTTTAAAATTGAGAAAAGTTTAGGAAGCAAAGGTTTAGGAAAGAGAAAAATGTACCTGGTGAAATGGCTAGGGTACCCAGAAAACTTCAACACCTAAATAAATACAATAATGAAGCTTAAATAGTATGCAACATGGCTCCTAACTATTTCTACGTCACACTCCCGTCCTCCTCGTCCCTGTCTGTACACCCTAACAACACACTAGCCAACTTTGTAACAGAACTCCATGGACCCATTGAATTGGGTCGTGATTCGTTTGAGGTGGGTATATATGAAATTCAGCTGGACACCCTCTTTTTAAATATTGATTATATTGATACCGTTTTTGCGATTCTTAGAGACATTGATGAGTGTGAAAAAGCCGGGGTAACTCGGGATGAAACTATACGTATCGCCTGGACTGAAATTACACGGTATTACAGTACAGTAGTAACACTAGGTCCGGGCCGTTATGGTTCGACTGAGGATGTTGTGAGAGACTTAAACGTAAGTTTAAAAAACTCAAATCTTACGACTGATTTAGTATACGAAATCATAAACGAAGGAAACCCTGCACATACTCTAATCCTAAAATCAAAGGCTAACAGAAATATTAAAGACCAAAGAGTGTTCAAAATTATGACTGAGGGGCGATATCGATCAGCCTTCCAAGGAGACATTTCACGAGGTACAACATGAATCGTCCAGCCTAATGTATCAGATGAAATTGGAGAAATTGGTTGCTGGCTATACACCCCCAGACATGTGCTATATTTACAGCAATAGAGTGGAGCACCAGTTTGTTGGGGATACCCAGGCACACCTGCTGCGCATTGGTCACATTCCCAACCATAGAGGAAGGAGTTTGAGTATTACATATGACAGACCCCATTATGTGAATGTCGCAACTAATCTAATAACCAATATCTCAATATATATAAGAACGATTGAGGGAAAAAATTTCCCATTCGGTGATGGGAGCTTAACAGTGAAGCTGCACTTTCGACGCACTGAGTTATAATGGACAGAAAGCCTTTCACAGTCTATCGAGGGGTGAGATACCAGCGTGGTAATGGACTTGGATCCATTTTTTCAAGCGTACTACGTACGGCTGTCCCTTTACTGAAGAGGGGTGCCAGATACCTCTGAAGGAAAGTGCTACAATCAAGTCTTAACACTGCAGAAGACATATTGGCTGGGACTAAACCTAAAGAAGCTCTAGAAAACACTTAAAGCGTGCACGGGACGAAATCGTCAAAGATGCAAAGAGAAAAATGCGTGATGGTGGGAAGAAGAGGACTGTCCGGAAGAAGGGATTACCATCACGTAGCATTAAACGTAAAATTATAAAAAAGAAGTGTTCTAAGCGAATGAACCCTATGGTTGACCATTTTTTTGACTGATATAAGCTAAGGACATTGATCTCATGAATCATAGTTTGTTTACTACTTGTCGAGAGAGGAGGCACTATTTCTAACTCGTCATGGCACGCTTCATCCATCCGTGTAGTTCACAATGTTGTAAATCGGAGCTGTCCCTCTTTGACATGCCCCCAACTGAAGTTTCTATTGAACACAGTGACTTTATTACAATTAACCCTTTAAACACAGTTAGTTCCCCGAGTGCCACTTTAGAATTCGTGATACCCAGCTCAGGCCCTTACTGTTTTGACCCAAGCTGTGTGCACATGTACGCTAAACTACGTATAGCCCATTCTGATGGAACGGACTGCGATGACAAATATGCCGTATACCCTGAAACAAACTTTCTGCACTCCATATTCAACCAGTGTGACGTATATTTAAATCAGGTCAACATATCGGCAGGCACGGGGTACTAACACCTACGAGCCTATCTGGAAAATGTCCTCAACTTTTCCAAAGAAACGAAGGATACCTTTTTAAGTGCCGAGGGATATTATCAAGCTAAAGACGCAAATAGTATAAAGGACAAATTTAAAAATTCTAAAAAGAAGATATACGAGTGTTTTGGACGCCTGCATCCAGATTTCACATTCCAGGAGTTGCTTGTGAATGGGGTGGATATGAAAATAAAGCTCACCCGCGCGAATCCTGAGATCTGTTTAAATCTGGATTCTAATCAAGAAGAGGGAGCAAAACCCGTTGTGGTTCACATTAAGGAGACATACCTCCGCGTACGGCGAGTGAAATAAAGTTCACCAAAACAAATAGAAATTGAGAAAAATTTACTACACGCCACAGTAAAATACCCAATTAACAGAGTACAGATCAAACTATACACGGTGCCAGCAGGGTTGGCATCGAAACAGATAGAAAACATAGCCCTGGGAAATCTACCTAAAAGGATATTAATTGGAATGCAGGAACACAATTCGGCGAATGGAAAATATGAAAAGAATGCCTTTAAATTCGAGAATTTCGGCCTTAAAAATATAACGCTATACGTTAGTGGCTTTGCGTTGGGAGGAACATTGGATACGGACTATTCATCAGACGCTGTGATACCGCTTTGCGCGAAAGCATATAGTAATCTGGCCCATATTGCAGGTGATTGTGATGAGCTCGGGATTAGGGTAACGCAGAAAGAATTCATTGATTAATTTAACCTTTATCCGTTTGACATCACACCTGACTTATCTGCTAGCGTAAATATACAAGTCTACAACAGCGTGGAAACATCTCAGTCAGATTGGAATTCGCCAAGCCGTTAGACGCACCTATTAGTGTACTAGTAAACCTCGAGTCACAAGCCCTAATAGAAGTAGACAGATTTAGGGGCGTTACCACTGACTTTTAAAATGGATGCGAATACACTTCAGAGAGTAATGAATAGTGAACGAATTACACGTTCCAAATTTATCGGTGTGTTTGCGAAGAATGAAACATTGAATTTGCCAACTCTGCGAGATTGCAGTAGTCTTATTGTGAACACAGATGTCATTGGTAATGAAGGGATTCATTGATTTGCAATCTATTTTAAAAATAGGGACCGCATGTACTATTTTGATTCACTCGGCACTCAACCCTGGGGTGACCCTGTCATTGTAAAATTTCTCGATCAGTTGCATATCCCCGAAGTTGTGTGGAATCCCTTCCGGCTACAAGGATATTTTAGTAATACGTGTGGGATGTACTGTCTTTCATTTCTCATGCATATGTCACGTGGTAAAGAATTTATAAATTTTTAAAAATTATTCGACCCGTGTCACACAACGAAACGACGAAATGGTATGCAGACAGATAAAAAGCCGTTTTCAGATTGTGCGTACTCGTTGTATAGTTTGATGTTTTGTTCGTATATATATATATATATATATATATATATATATATATATATATATAAAACCATTAATGTTAGTTTGTATATTCTGTAGTTTAATATGGTTATTGTACTAAAAACATGATTTATTTCATTTAATAAATTGATGAAAATACATTGTCTTCCCCGAAAAAAAAGATCGAAACATAAAAAAAATACATTATTTCGTTAATGATGTGACAATCGATGGCTTGACTGCTAGGTAAATCTTCTACCTCCGTATTCAGGTCCACGACATGGGTTTCTTCAAAACGAAAAGATTGTATAACACGTGTCAAATCCTCATCAGACCTTAAAGGAGAAAGAATAATTCATTAGTTCATACTGAATCTTTTTTAATAAAAACCCAAAACATATGCAGAGTATACATATAATAAGAGTATTACAATGTGAAGATATCTTTGAACCGCTCAGAGAAGTTCCTTTAAGAGAAAATGCCGAATAACATTTACTACGGAATTTATAAAATTATTTAAAACATGCAAAAGATTGCTATAAAAAACTTCAATGACTCAAAACAGGATTTTAGCATAATTGCAAACTAATCTATGATTGTGGATACCTAAATGAAGCATTTTTAATGTGATGAGATGAATTACTACAACCCTCCATATATATGATGAAATAATCCAGAACAGTGCTCCTAATGACAGGCACATTAAATAAATAACAAGTTTGCGAATAATTGGCTACAAAAAATAAAATTACAGGCACTTACATTTCTACGGCAATCCCTTACGTCGGATCGTAAGGAGCGTCATTGCAAATATCATCAACGGTTTGCGTTGGAAATAATCCATCCCGGTCAGCCGCGTTAAAAAGATTAATTGTGGACAATGCTACAATGTCATCTTGATATAAATCCGGTAAACTGTAAAGTTCTTGATTCATGGCGGAGGGAATGTTTCCTCACTGGTGAAAGGCAGAGTGAAAAGCTTAACCACTGTTACAATTCAGCGAGGACTTAGTTATTATTATTATTACTAAAGTTAAAAATCTACATTGTTTTTGTGCATATCACATTTTGCAGCCACACTATTCCCGGATCAATAATCACTAATGTAATCGAGAGGAGAAAATTATTTGGCAACCATACTAAACACAGTTTTCCCAAGATTCCTGACTTGTGGATTTTTACTTCTCGCATAGATGTGTGAATAAATAACCGTCCCGCCAGTGCTGAAGCTTAGTTCGGATTCCACGTTAAACTGTAGGTCTAGGGCAGAGTGAAAAGCTTAACCATTGTTACAATTCGGCGAGGAGTTAGTTATTATTATTATTACTAAAGAGAAAAATCTACATTGTTTTTGTGCATATCACATTTTGCAGCCACACTATTCCCGGATCAATAATCACTAATGTAATCGAGAGGATTTTATAATAAAGAAATTGTAAATATATCCATTCCTTTATTTATTTAAAAAAAAAAGAGTGAACAAAACTCTCTCTCTGTATATATATATATATATATATATATATATATATATATATATATATATATATACATATATATACACGAGATAGGTGTACGCTTGGTGTGAATGAATTCTGTATTTTAAATGAGTCTATAGTTTCATTGGTACGTTTTATTTCCCACTAACTGTGTACACGAGATAAGTGTACGCATGGGGTAAATGAACTCTGAAGCTGTTCATTACATACAAGGACAAGAACTACCACAATAAGTAATGCTTCCCGTGCAATTTCTGCCACCCGTGCTGCAGTTTAGTTTGGTTTCCACGTCAAACTGTGGGTCTAAGGCGGAGTGAAAAGCTTAACCATTGTTACAATTCGGCGAAAAAGAGTTAGCTATCATTATTACTATTGTAATTTGTACCACTATATATATATATATATATATATATATATAGTGTGTGTGTGTGTGTGTGTGTAAATATTTCCATTCCTTTATTTATATTTTTAAAAAAGAAAAGAATAAGCAAAACTTTCTGTGTGTGTGTGTGTGTGTGTGTGTGTGTGTGTGTGTGTGTTAATTTTGAAAAATGTATAATAATAATAATAATAATATATCCTTCCATTTTTTATTCATTCATTTCAATAACTAAGAAGATGATGCCATACAAATTAAACATGGAGACATATAAACAACGCATTTAATAAAATAGAATTTTATATACACTTCAGTAGCAAGGGACCAAATTGAAGGAGTCGAGCGAAGGATTTGCCGAGACAGAGGCTGGAATCGAGTTTTTGAGAGAGAAAGTTCGACCCAAATTCCTTCTCGCCAGTCTGCGGTTTTAAAAGGCCTCGGGCTGTACCTTTTAGTTGGATATCTTGGTTACCTGCTCCGCTCACTCCTCGTCTGAACACAATGTTAAAACATTATTCTAAGAGTTAATATTTTGGATTCGTTTTAATAACTGAAAGAAAGTAAATAAAACGGCGTTTAAATAATTAGTTTCTTATATTGTTAATATTGGTTTTAATAATTGATTCTTTTAAAAGGAGAAAATTAATTAGCTTTAAATTAATATACTTTTGGCATTTTTTTCTGATTTTCATTCACATAATATATACAGAGGTGTGTGTGTGTGTGTGTGTGTGTGTGTATAGATTTGAGAATATGTTAATGGAACGATTTCTTTTGCTAAGCCAATGGTTTAGTGAATTTTTTAATGTTAATATTGTTTTAATTCACTTTAAGGTGAAAATGCGTTTTATATATATATATATATATATATATATATATATATATATATATATAAGGAATGACAAAATTAAATAGACAGTTAATATGATTCTTTCTATATATATATATATATATATATATATATATGTATAATATATATATATATATATATATATATATATATATATATATATATATAAGGTAAGGAGAAAGTTGTTCAATTGTGTGATTATTTTGACGATTGTACGTATTATATTATTTTTGTGCAGTAGAAGGCAAATTCTATTTATTTAATTATTAAACATTTTCTTTTTGTCAATTTCGATTTTCAAGAGAAAGTCTGTATGCTTTGGTAACGAATTAAAATAAATGGTGGTATCTAGCAACTCGCCCTAATAATGTATACCTGTACAATTAAAATACAAAATGGTATCTGGCAACTCAACCATCATCTATATAAGACCCGCTTGGCTTCGGAGCTGGTAGTTTGATGATGACAGCTGCTGAATAAAGATCTCTCTCCTTCCCTTCTTAGGTTAAGACTTAGCTTAGTTTCCCTTTGGGGGGTAAGGACATCCAACCTTGTCCCCCCAAAGTCCTCCTCCGTCTATCCTTTCTCTCTTACGCTAAGGCAACCCCTTTGGGGGGAGGTCATCCTCCCTTCTCCCCCCGAAGATCCCTTCCCCTCAATCTCCCCTCTCCCCCTTGGCTCCTTCTAAGCCAATTGGCTGATTAGGAGTCTATAAGACAACGGCCACTCGGCTGAAGCGTTATTATGCACTTGGCAGGAGCCAGGTGAACACCTCTCTTCCTTTCTCTCCTTCTCCTGTCTTTCTCTTGGGGGATAACGCCGCCTCCAAGTTTCATGACCCCTTGTTGCACCTGCAGCATCCCCCTTTGCAACATTGAGTTGTTGCATACCCCCCTTTTCAACATTGAGTTGTTGCATACTCCCACCCCTTTGCAACATTGTTCAGTATCTCTTGCAACTTTGCAACATTCCTGCACTCTAACCTTTTGCGGCTATACTACTAGTGTGTGCTACAGTAATTTACAAATGTACACAAAATCGAGAATTCCCGTGCAATTTTTAATTTGTACCTAGGCTAGGCGAAAAAATCTAAGTCTACTATGAAAATCTTGGCTCTTGGAAGGATATTACTAGGGCCTTGATTAACCATTAGGCTAAGACTGTAGCCTTAGCCCTCATATTTTTTAAGCCCTCGAGTTAGGCTCTTATTTTTTATATCATAAACCCTAAATCTTCGTCACAAGATTGGTTGAGTAATATCATATATAACTGCTTAATTATATCTTCAGAGGTGGAAAATAAGTTTGCCGAAGACGCGATTAAAAAATAATTGATATATTATTAGAGCTATATTGCCTACATATTAAGAAATTAATGATTAATAAAAGAGCTTAAAATCAGTTGAAAACGATTTATTACCGGTTTAAAAAAAGCGACAGTGTATTTGACAACAGAAACTTATCAAAAGTATAAATTTGGAATCAAATTCTCTTCTAGATTCAGAGAAATTATTCTGACTGACGTTTATTTTTATTTACGTTTATTTTATTTTATTCAGGTTCATGCGCCTTCTATTCATTGTTGTAAACTCTTTCAAAACCACCCCAATATCAACATGAATATCATGATGGATATTCATCAAACACAAAGCAGAGAGACGCTCTTCACCCATTCTATCATACTTCGAACGTTTTAGGCTGTATGATTTTTTAACAATATGCTGCTATAATAAAGTTGTTAGATAATGACCTAAAACTAAAAGCGTTAAACTTGAATGAATTTGACATAATTATTATTATTATTAATATAATAATGATCCCTGACGATGATGACTATCATTAGATTGGCGAATATTTTCGACAAGAATTAGGACTGTTTTTATGTTCTTATTTTTGCTTGAAAAAGAGCACTGCTTTCAAAAGGGGATAGTTCGAACTATCCCTAACTACCCACTGGATCCGTCCCTGACAACGGATTCAAGGGGTTGGGGGACTGGGAGGGGCAGGTGTGTAATTAAAACTTTAATGGTTCTTCATTAACCCTTTAATGCACAGTGGCACTTTACTGATTTTGTTCTGGCTAACGCCAGATGATTTTATTCACTCGCGGAGAAGACCTTCAGGCGATAAAGGGTTAATGCGATGTATGCGCAAATTGTGCAGTGTTGTGCGAGCTACCTCCTAAAAATAGCGGCGCTACCCCTGCAGCTACTCATTTGGAAAAGTAGCACGTTACCGCTACTTTTGAAAAGCATTCAAAATTGGAATAATAATAATAATTCCCCAATACGTATGTGTAATTTGTGCAAGTATTAGAAAATAGCATCAATGTACATATCCGCAAATCACAATTTCAGTAGCTAATTTGTTGCTTTCAGTTACTAAGCAGCTGTGCGAGGAGAAAAAGGTGTATACTGTATAGAACACCAGTTCTTGAACGTTGAGGTTCAGCTCCACAAAGGTTAACCTTCAACCCATGGCACCCCTCCCCCTTGAACCCAAAGAATAAAAGAATGTAATACTTTCATAAAATCGATCGTATTTCACCCATAATCGTGAAACAACTTTACTTCCTCTTCTTTCCCTCCTCTTTTCCATTCTGACGGCACAGTTGCTGTCTCTTCTCCTGCCAAAGCTGAACTCTTCGCTCAAACTTTCGCTTACAATTCAACCCTGGACGATTCCGGTGCTGTTCCTACATCTCTTCCCCCCTCTGACTTTATTATGTCTGAAATTAGAATCTCTTCTAAAGATGTTTTTTCTGCCCTGGACAAATTTTCCAGGCTGCTACAAACAAAGTTAACCTCGGCCTAAATCCTTCCCTTCTGAATAGCCCCTTTTGTCTCTTAAAATATAAACCAAAAGGACAGTATGCTTATACCTATAATAGGTTTGTAGTTATTGATAACAAAAGGACAGTATGCCTATAACTATAATAGGTTTGTAGTTATTGATAACAAAAGGACAGTATGCCTATAACTATAATAGGTTTGTAGTTATTGATAATTTCAAACCGTAAATTTGTTCCTTCAGGCGTTACTCATTTCATAATTTTATTTAATTTAATTTTTAACCTTAATTTGTTGTATATTGGGCGTCAATGACTTCGATGTTGCGACGCTAGACGTATTATCTCAATCAATCACTCAATCCATCTAGAAATTAATGACGTTATAACGTGACAGTTTTCAAGATAAATTATTATTATTATTATTATTATTATTATTATTATTATTATTATTATTTTCAGAATAAGTGGCATCCTCATGGTTCTTAAAGCAACCAGGAAAACTCAGTCTTCTTTTGAATCTACATTTTAACTAAATCATTCCTTAACATTGCCAAAGATGATTACTATTTTACAAATTTTCAAACTATCGACCATCCTGAACCGATCTATAGAAATATTGAATTTGTAATGGAAACGAGGTTTAATTATTTATTTTATTTATTTATTTCTAATATTTATTGGAGACCATCTTTGATCGACGAAAGACTCGTTTAACAAAGTTGAAATAATTACATTTTCTCACCATGATTTGAGGAAGCGCAATTTCTATTTTATTTGCAACTCAAATCGTTTTTCAAAAACTTTTATTCAAAATAAAATTTACTTTCCATAAGCAAACCCACATCCAAGTTGTTAACATTCCCTCTTTAATTAATTTAAGCCACGTACGTATCACTGCTTAAATTTTCTATTTGTTTAGCCTGGCTCGAGCTTTTTTATAACCTCGGGTCTCGCGCATGCGCGTTGGACTCGCGTCCATAGACTTCGCGCTTTACAGGAAAAGGGGTGGTCATTCTATAATACTATGTTATTGCATTTCTCGGTAAAAAATTTGTAAAAGGAGTTTATGTTCCTTATAAAAGTCCCTTTCATACCATACGATTCGAAGTGTTTACTCGTTTATTCGCATTGCGGATTACTTTATGAAACTGTTCACAATCTAGATTTTGGTAATTAATATTTTCTTATGCAGTAAGAATAAAACAAATATTTGCAACTAAATTGGAAGGAAAAATAATGTGAACGAGAGAGGCATTAAATACTGCCTTCAGTTCAGACAGGAACAATTCTCCTATCACCATTGTTATCGCCCATTACGTATGGAGTAAATGAATGGTTTTATTTTGGAAAACAAACATCAGATGTTCGTACTTATACTAACAGAAATCGAAATTTTGAACATTCCCGGAAAATTTCAATCATTACACTAACCAAATTCGAATAAAATTGGTACTGGTCCACTCCCACATGTTCGGCACCTATTGACCATCGAGTACGCATCAAAAGGATGGGAGAATAGCGTTAGTCCGGACATCTTGGTGATTTATTTGAGCGATAAAATGATGTTAGCTCGGCGAAACCTACGTAAAAAGCTAACCTCAGTTAACGTATTCCAGGCCCTCCTCATATGTCGATAAAGTGTAACATTGATGAAATGTTATCACGATTTATTCATACACGAATATTAATATTCATGTTTGATTTTCTTATCGAATGCATTATGATTATGGCGGTGGTGTAGTGGTTAGCGTCGCTGACTATGAATCCATCGGCCCCGGGTTCGAGACCCGCTGACGGCAGCCGGCGCGAAGCAAAACCCAGCTGTTCATCCTTCACGTAGAAAAAAGAAGTTTTTTGCATCTTCCACACAATAAAGTGGTTGGTAGATAAATGGGTACCCTGGGTGGCTTAGTGGTTAAGGCGCTGGGCTGCTGCTGCTGCTGGTGAGGCGTGGTTCGGATTCCACGTTAAACTGTAGGTCTAAGGTGGCGTGAAAAACTTGACCTTCGTCAGAATGAACAATTTGTGCGGAAGCTAACTAAAAATAGATAGAGATTAGTTGGAGAAATGAAAAGTTCGTTTAAATTGAATAATTGTTTGAGGTTTCTTTTTTAAATACAACATTCAAAAACGAATGTTTTGTGATCCGAGTTTGACAAATTTAGTCTTTGATTAAAAAACTATTTTCCTGCCTGCCAACAGTATCACTTACGTAGTAGGCCTAAGTTACGTACCTTTGCCAAGACCTACGTACACCTATTTACATAAGTTCATTTAAGACACTCAAAATATTTTAATCTGGAGTTTGCGATTTTATAATAAATCACTGATGTCATTGCTCGGGTTGAAGGTGTCCCTCGGGGTACACTCCCATACATCGTGGGGAAATGAGGAGGTTCCTTCTTGTTGTTGTTGTTGTTGTTGTTGTTGAAAGATAAATAATTTTTGTAAAACTTTAAATTGCGTGTTAATAGTTAGTTATCAGTACAGGTAGGAAACTACTACGATACTTACAAATATTAATAAATACGATGATTGAGACGAGTAATCTCGTATACACATTTAATTGTAAAAGGCGCAAGTGTACAATGATCAGTCATTCCTTTATTAAAAAATAGTAGAATTATTTTTGAAATGCACTTAAATAATTATTATTATTATTATTATTATTATCATTATTATTATTATTTGAAGGATCAGTGTTTAAACCATTCCATACTTTCAAACCCGCGAAAACAAAGTACAGGGTGTACATAAAGTCAGGATCTATTTTTGTGAAGCACTTGGAAATTATATGGAATTCAATCATAAAATGATAAAGTGGTAACATTTATTAAATAATTAAGAGTAGGATTCGACGTGACGCCCATCAGTATCCCAGCACAGCTCAAATCGTTCCGCAGCATTTCTAAACACATTCTGGAGCATTTGCGGGGTTATGTTATCTGCAGCAGTTCGTATACGTGTACGTAAGTTTTCAAGACTCGTAATCTTCGTCTGATAGACGTGCGACTCGATAAAGCCCCATGCAAAGAAATCTAAAGGGGTTAAATCTGGTGATCTCGCTGGCCAAGGTCTTTTGTTGCTTCCGCGTCCGATCCAGCGATTTGGAAAACGTCCATTTAGATAATCCTGAACAATTTTGGCATAGTGACAAGGAGCACCATCATGTTGATAGACGACGGTACTAACAATCCTATCCCCAATCAGCTGAGGTTCAAGGAATTGCTGCAACATGTCCAGATAAATAAGCCCCGTAACTGTAGCTTCAGCAAAGAAAAAAGGACCATAAACCTTAGATTTTGTTAAACCCATCCAGACATTAACTTTAGGTGAGTCTCTTTCCCAATTTTGGACGAAATCATTCGGTCTTTCATCTGCCCAAATTCGACAGTTATGGCGATTTACTTTTCCACACGTATGGAAAGTGGCTTCATCACTAAAGAGAATGTTGTCCATTAAATTATTATCACTCCAGATTTGTTCTACGAGATCAACACACACAGCACTTCGTCGAGGGAAATCTTCCTCATGTAAATCATGTAAAACCTGCAAATGATAGCTTTTCTTCTGCAAATTAACTTTCAGAATTTTGTGCACAGATGACGTCGGGAGGCCGAGTCTGTGTGATGCAGCACGAACGGACGTACGTGGCTCCTCAGTGATAATTCCGCGTACTGCATTCACGGTAAGATCTGACATACACGGTCGTCCTGATCTTGCTTCATCATTTACAGATCCCGTTCGTTTAAATTTGTTCACCAATTTTCGTATTGTCTTGTCTATTGGCCCCGGCTTATGAAATCTCCTTCTAAACTTCTCTCTGATGTCATTGTATTTCTTTCCCTCGATTCGCCAAATTACTATTGCCACACGCTCTTCTGTATTCATTCTAAGGGCTTCTGAAAAGAAAAATAGAAAAAATAATTATTTCACAAAAATAGATCCTGACTTTATGTACACCCTGTATTTTGGAGATGATGAAAACCTGAGGAAATAAGTGTCAGTACAGTATGTGTGAATTTGAATTACAAACTATATCTAATTCAGTGAAAGTTAATAATGTTATTCATACATTTATAAATAAAAAATAAAATGTGCCAAACTCATTACAGTTTTGTACTTTACTAATTTTAACCAGGGTTGTCACTCCAAGAATTTAAAATAAAGCCGTATTTTTTTCGAAATAAAGCTGTTTTAAAGCTATATATATATATATATATATATATATATATATATATAAGGTAAAATAATTGCAGCATGTCTTTGCTTTATATTTGTATATTTATCTGTTCTAATTGCTCTAAATGTGGTCATATGTCGTTAATTGTACGAAAAAATATTAAAGTTCTTATTACATCTAAAGAGTAAAGAGTGGGTACCATTCAGAATTAGTGAAAGATAAAGGGAGCAAATTTTGTAATAAACAAATCGAAATGTGTATAAAGCCAGAAAGGCAGAAATGTGTATAAAGCCAGTAAGTATTTAATTTAACTTCGATACTTGTCGGTCATCTCCCCCCCACCAATTTTGACAGAATATTTTCGTTAAAACTAACGAAAATATCACGACTTAACCTAACCAATTATCAAGGGCGTACAGTTGATCTATTATTAATTATAACATTGTTTGTTTCTGGAATAGTATTTACTATTTTCTAATAGATCAACTGTACGCCCTTGATAATTGGTTAGGTTAAGTCGTGATATTTTCGTTAGTTTTAACGAAAATATTCTGTCAAAATTGGTGGGCTGGGGGGGAGATAACCTACAAGTACCTTAACTTCTTCATAGATGTGATTTGACCAGAAAAAGTAAGTGACATTTATTCAGAGGAAATAGTCTCTGGAATTAAGTTATAGAAAATGTCAAGTTATCTTAAAGATACAAAGATGTTAATTCAGCTAAGAATATATTTAATTCGGAATTCATCAGTGTAATGAAATGGTTGACCACCAATAAACTCTTCTTAAATACCAATAAAACAAATTTCATGATTTTTACTAATAAAAGAAATGTATATCTTGATGAACTTAATGTTAATGAAATCGGCATAAAGGAGTGTACTGTAACAAAATTTCTTGGGATAATGCTAGATAAGAATTTGCAATGAAGTGATCATGTAAATTATATAGCTAAAAAGATTTCAAGAAGCGTTGCTGAAGTGTTTAAATTTAGAAATGTAGTCCCTAAACAGGTTTTATTGACTCTTTATCATACTCTTGTTCTTCCTTATATAACGTACTGCACCCTTGTTTGGGAAAACTCCGCTAACAACGCATTAAATGGTATCTTTGTCATCCAAAAAAAGAGTAATAAGGTTATTATTATCTGATGCTGAGTTCCTTGATCACTCTAGTGCATTATTGAAAGAGCTAAACCTACTAAAGCTCGATGATGTAATCAAAGTGGCACATTTTATTTTTATTAACGAGTGTAAGAACAAAATCATTAATTTACAATGGGTAAATAGATATTTTGTAACTCATCAAGAAATCCACTCGTATCAGACCAGAAATAGATCAAAGATTTAGATTGTCGTCATCTCAAACACTACCCATTTTCATTGGATTGAAACTATGGAATGACTTAAATTTACATTCACCATATTTTATATATCGGCATTTGTTTAAAACCAAGTTGAAATCCCGATTAATAACACTGGTATGCATATGAAATTTTTTTGTCTGCTGTGAGGGTTTTTTCAACTCATATTATATAATTCGACCATGCTGAATTCGAAAATGACATTGGTTTTCCTCAATCAGGTCAGGTTTTTTCTCTATTGGCCATTTATTATAAGTCCATTTTTATCCCCAAATTTATTGATTTTTTTAGCTTAAACACTGTAGATACGAGTAATATTATAAGAACACTCGTGAAAAATGAAAACATTGTGTGAATAAATACTTTTATTCATACAATGAATATGGAAAAAAGTTTATTGAGGAAGGAAGGAAGTTTTTTTGGCTTTCCATCTGTGTTTTTCTTCGGGCACGTCTCGCTTCAAACACCAGCAATAGTCCGCCAGCATATTGATATCCCAGTTTCCCTGGTACCTCTCTTCCATTATTTTGATATCTTGGTGAAATCGTTCACCCTGTTCCTCACTATAATCCCCGCAATTTTCAGGAAAATAGTCCAAGTGGGACCACAAAAAGTGCATTTTTATGGACATGCGCGACCCATGAGCTTTGAAAGCTTCCATCAAGTTTTCGACAACGGACTCGTATTCTGGACTTCTACGCTTGCCAAGAAAATCAGTGACAACTGATTTGAATGCCTGCCAGGCATTCTTCTCAGTTGGAGTCATTGCGTTTTCGAACTGAGTATCCTTGATCAAAGTTCGAATTTGAGGACCATCAAAAACCCCAGCATTTAGTTTAGCATCAGATATATGAGGAAATTTACTCTCGAGATATCGGAATGCTGAACCCTCCTTATTCATTGATTTGATGAAATTTTTCATCAAGCCCAGCTTAATATGAAGTGGTGGGAGCAAAATTTTTGTTGGTGGTACAAGGGGCACTGAAACGACATTATGCGACCCAGGTTCAAAATTCTCTCTGGATGCCCATTCACGCTGTGCATAGTGCTTCTCATCCGCTCGGCTATCCCATTTGCAGAGGAAACATGGGTATTTCGTGTATCCCCCTTGCATTCCCAATACAAATGCCACAATCTGAAAAAAATGAAAATATTTAAAGAATTTAGAAAATTTGTTCTATCAGATAAAAAAATCTATGCATTGGACTGTATCACTTCTGTGGGGAAGTTAAGTGTTCTTATACGCTCTCAAATAACCTTTGGAAAAACAACATAGTCAATAGCAATAGTTTACTTATGATATTAGTATTACCTTCAAATCTCCACAGATCCTCCAGTTATGTTGGTCGTATACGAGAGCTTCCAGTAAAATTTTCATGTTATCGTAGCTCTCAGTAAGTTGTACGGAATGTGCTACAGGGACTGATGCAACCCTATTCCCAATGTTGAGAAGTACTGCTTTCAAACTTCGTTTAGACGAGTCTATAAATAGCCTCCATTCTGATGCGTTATATGGCAGGCCCAAGGATTCGATTAGCCCCTCAACATTGCAGCAGTACACTAAGGAAGAGGTATTTTCGTGCACTGCAAAAAACTTGCGGAATTCTTCCTCTCGTTTCCTATACCAGGAGAATGTTGTTCCCGGAGCCAGCAAGTTGTCCTCTCGAAGTCGTGAGCCCAAGATCTCGGCAGCTAATTTGGAAAGTCCTAAATCCCTGGTAAGATCATTAAGTTTGGCCTGGTTGAGAGGCCTCGGCTCATTTGAAGCGGTATTTTGAGGTATATACGACTGGGACTGGTCATTGGCATTGGTCATTGATTCATCATCAGAATCATCGAAGTCCAGGGTTTGAGGTGGGTCGGGTATTGGAATTCCAGGACCATGGGGTACAGGTCTCATAGCAGAAGGAATGTCAGGGTATACGACAATGTGTTTATTCTTCTTGTTAACTCCTGAAAATAGAAACACAGAAACATGGATATAAAAGTTGCATATGAAATAGAAGAAGCATTCAGACAGTGGCGGCTCGTAAGGGAAGGCTGCAGTCTGTAAGATATGAAATAGGTCGATGGAGTCTGTATATTTTCTTTCTTTTTCATTCATATTGTCCCTTCGGGGACAATATGAATGAAAAAGAAAGAAAATATACAATCATTGTATATGTAAATGTAACTTGTATAACAATATGTATGTGTAAATGTATTTTCTATAACAATATGTATATGTAAATATTAAATGTATGATTACCATTATGGTGAATATTATGCTATATATGGTGAATATTACATTATGGTGAATATTATGTCAAGTTTCATACGAGGATTTTAAAATATTTAAGAAAAATAAATTTATAAGCCCACCTTGGAGGTTTGTCATGCAGAAATAGCAATCTGTCACGTGATCCTTTCCTTCTCTCCAAATCATGGGAATTCCAAAAGGCAAAGATTTCGCTCTGCCTTTGCTCCATCTTCTCAAATTTTCAATGCACGTCTTGCAGCACATATGAGGGGCGAAATTTTTGTCCTGGTCCCCTAGCTTAATTCCAAAGTATGCTCTATACATTGTCTTCACAAATTTAGTGATTTGGGACTGGTTATTTGGCATGGTAACCGTCCCACATATGTAGCAGAATCTATTGGGATCATTTTTACACGCTCTATTCATTATGAAATATTTTATCTATATGCCTGAAAAGTAAAAAAAGATATTATACAAGTGAAACAAGTGATGATAGATGTTACTGTTCCAATTCCGCTTTGACAAAATCACGAAAAATTCTATTTTACTTATGAGGCCATAGCCGGATAACCTGAGCTGATTGAGAAAAACGGATTGCAGATTCGAAATCAGCAGGAAAAACTCTATAAGAATCACTTACAAAACCCTTGACAGCAAAATTGATGCATACCAGTGTAATGGCATACTAACAAAAATCTAGGATTAATGTCCCTTACTATTGTTTATTAATTTATCGTGTGTAATCTAGTATTAAAAACACATTTGTTGGGATTGTTCAGTTCTTATCTCTCGTGCATAATAATAATGGTTTCTTTGTATGGTATTGGTATAATGCCTTCAATGGTGACCTTGCATTTGTCATGTCAGTAGTGATAATTTAAGATTAATACATACTTTAACTATTAATAATACTTATTTACTTATTTAATTAACAACAACTAGCTGTTTATTTTTAATAAGAGCCCAGTAAAGCTTAAAGCTTAAGGGTCAAATTAAATAAAATAAACAGTCGAACTTCGCAATTATTCATGTCATTGTAAAACGAATGTATTTATTTCATTATTAATAAAGATTATTCAATTCAATTCAATAAAACAAAATATTTACATTCTTCGGAATAAGCAGGAGTGTGTCGTAAGCTAAAGTTTTCTTCAAAACATATATTGAGTATCAGAAATTAACAAAATATATAGCGTCAAGTTTCACTGAACGCAAAACCTACATAAAAAATGCAAAAAACTTCACTTTTTTCTACGTGAAGGTCAAAATATGAAAATAAAAACCCACTCTAATAGACAGAGTTTATTTCCACGAAAGTTTCGACGCCCACTGGCTCTTTCTCGGGTGGATACAGAAACACGAGGAGGATGCCAGTGGGCGTCGAAACTGTCGTGGAAATAAACTCTCTCTATTAGAGTGGGTTTTTATTTTCATACAAAACCTACACTTTTTGGATGGAATTGACAAACCAGATAACCTTCAGCTTATTGAAACAAAACATTTATATTCTTTGCAATAAACAAAATTCTTCATTAAAGCCTTTTAAAGGATCACCTGAAGATCAGAGTCCCCAGCCCTCGTTAGTTAGCCTTATAAGGCTAACTAACGAAAATATCACGACGACAACCTAACCAATCGTTAGGTCAACTGTACGCCCTTGACGATTGGTTAGGTTAAGTCGTGATATTTTCGTTAGTTAGCCTTATAAGGCTAACTAAAGAAGGCTGGGGGCCCTGATCTTCAGGTGATCCTTTTAAAGCTCTCCAAACCAAATAAAGGTGTTTTAAAGCCATTTTTGTCATGTTCAAAATTTGAAGCTATTTAAAGCTTTTAAAGCCATATTGGCAACCCTGCCACGCTCCTAAACGTTAACCGCATTTTCCCACACATTTTCAGTGGGGTTTTGGTCACATCCCTTGGTAGTCCAGTTCAGTAGCTCGTACTACACTCCGATTTCTTCTTGTAGTGAATCGGAGGATTCTGTGAAAACTTACTAAATTATCTGACGGTTCCCCGATTCTTCTTGTAGCGTATCGGGAAATTATTTATTCTATTTTAAAACTAAGTTCTCTGGAGAAACCTGTGCTCAAAGGAGAAGACAAAGAGATCCTCTGACTGAATTTGGCTTCAACGCGTCCTCCAATCTGCAATGCATCAGAGAGAGATCCCGAAAGTGTCCCCGATGAGGTCGTTTGCCTTCAACGCGTCCTCCAAACAGTGATGCAGTAGAGGTACTCCTTGGAAATGCCCCGGTGGAAAATCGCCTGCCTTCTACGCGTTCTCCAAGCCATTTCCTGGCAGACAGACGACCAGGAAATGTTCCAATACGTCAGCTGCCTTTCTCCAGAGGTCAGCTGCAAAGACTGAGGAGGAAAAATGTCCATGAATCATGCCTAAAGTTTCATCCTTATACCGATGCCGTCAACAATTTAGTTCATTCAGATACTCAGAGCGTTTCACATTACGTGAATGTTGCATCTGTAAATAATGAACATTTTCAAAGTGAAAATGTAACAACTGAGGACTCTGTTGAATTAATTGAATCAACTCAACAATCGGAACATATTAACTCAGTAAATGCTAATATTGAGCGAACTGGCAATTTAGTTAATGAACCACAGAAAACAAATAACAACTGTAAATGGAGCAAGATCTATAGAAAAAGAAGTGATTAGTGGAGTGCCGCAAGGCACAGTACTAGGACCAATTCTATTCATTATAATGCTAAACAATATAAACTGTAACCTAGAAGCTCTCTCCTGTCATTCGCAGATGATACCAGAATACTAAGACCAATTACAGAAAAAGAAGACTGTGTAGAGCTACAAAAAGATCTACAAACTATATATGCATGGGCAGATGCAAACAATATGGCCTTCAATGAAGACAAATTTGAACTAATTAAGTATGGACCAAATAAATACCTGAAAGAACAATTCAACTACACTGGACCCACAGGAAAAGATATTGCACAAACTGATCATGTCAGGGATCTAGGGATTATATTATCTGAAGCTGCAACATTCAACAGGCACATTGACAAAGTAACCTCATCATGCAAACAACTAATAGGATATATACTGAGGACATTCAGAACTAGGGACAGTATGACCATGCTTACCCTGTGGAAATCACTTGTCCTTCCACGCATTGACTACTGCTCTCAATTATGGTTTCCCCACAAACAGAATGAATTGCAAAAAATTGAGGGCCTACAAAGAACCTTTACCTCGTATATTAAACAACCTGATGAGCAACAGGTGAGTAAAAACAAATTAAACTACTGGGATAGGCTTAGAGGCCTCAACCTTTATTCCATAGAGAGAAGGTTTGAGAGATACATCCTAATCTACACCTGGAAAATTCTAGAAGGGCTTTTAGTTGCCCCCAATACTGAACCAATTGTGCCCACCTTAACAAGAACTGGCAGAATGTGTAAAAAATATCACCTCCCACCAAACAGTCTGAGGAGGATTCAAACCCTTCAATATAATAGTATCTCTAGGCAGGGTTCTCGCCTGTTTAACTCCTTGCCTCAGTACCTTAGAGATATAAGTGCAGTCCCAGTAGATACTTTTAAAAAACACTTGGACATGTTTTTAGCCAACATACCCGACCAACCCACAGTGTCAGGATATTCCTCTGCCAGACCAGCCCCCACAAATTCAATAGGGGACCAAATCGTATGGCAGGAGCAAGAGAAAAGAAGGATGGCGACCCCGTCGTGGCCCCGCCTCAGGAGGCGCTGAGTGGACTTCGTGGGAGCAGCGCACCCTTGAGGCAGAAGCGCTTTAAGGTAAATTTAAGGTAACCAATGAATACTGACGACGATATCTTAGCCCATCCCTGGTCCATCAGGGATTAATGCAAACATAAATTATTTAAGTGATGATGTCAGTCTTCCTTTCGTTGAACTTCAAAGTCGTGAAGTGCAGTTTACGAGTAGATCGAATTTTATTTCAGACAGTGACACATAGAATTTCGCCAATGAGTGAACTAGAATTGTTTGATTTTCCAGACGACGATGATTATGAAATTTACTCGGAGTCAGATGTTGAATATCAGGAGGTAAAACATCCATGTGGAGTATGTCTAACCAGACCTCGAAACCATGTCAGCAATCCTTGTGGATACTGTGTATTGCCACAGGTGCATCAAAAGATGTAAAGAGTGCACATAATTTGTAGGAAAAGAAATATTACTTTTATGAAAGTAATTGATTAGAATGTAAAATAGTATAGAGCGTAATCAAGTGTGTACTCTTTTGTAAATATATATTCATGTAAGAAATAAGAAAAATCATTCAAACAACAAACGTATGGTGTAGATGCATAACGATGCACGAGAAAAATGATTGCATGGTGTGAATGAACTAGGCTTGGAAAAATTACATTTTTAATTACATCTGAATGTAGTTTAACATATTGTAATTATCCTGAAAAAATTTAATTTTTCCAAGCCTGGAATGAACACGTTTTGAAATAAAAAAAAAATCCTTCATAAAAAATGCATGGTGTAGATTAAGTAGTCTAGCGTTTCATGACAGCCATTAGTTTCTATTGTTCGCTAATGCTTAACTGGATGTACGAGAAAAATGTTTGCATGGTGTGAATGAACTCTACAATTGTTCTTTGTTACAATTTTTTACGACCTGTTTACTGAATCGATTAAATAAGTGTTTTTAAAAATAGTATAACGTAACCCCGCAGGAATTTTTTTAAACATTTACTCTTATACTTAGTCGTCCCCCCACTTGAGAGAGACGTCTCTGCTTGATTTATGCCCCACATAGCATGATTAACCATCGAACAACTCATTTTTGACCACTTGCCTCATAAACAACCTCTCAGTGGGAGACTTGAATTAGCCGAAGCAACAACGGGTGATCACCAATGAAACACTTTCATTCTTTGTAAGGGAAAAGTACACGGGGATAGATACAGGGACCCTCCACTGATATTCTTCGTCGGAAAGAAATTTTCTCTACTCTCGTGGTGGCACAACACCGCGAAGTATGAACGACTCATTTGCCGCATAAACACCTTTCACGGCGGGAGACCAAGTTGAACCGGCGACATTCAAAGAGTTGGCAGACACACGCACATGACAGACATTCAATTACAGAAAACGCTTATACAGTTGCCTACCTTGTTAATAGACTAGATAAATATTTTGTAGAAGTACATAATTTTATATATAGCCTACAGTATGTTTGTGTATATTTTGTATTAAGATATTGCGGGGATGGGAGGGGAATTAAAATTTTTATAATTTAACTGAAAACTAATCAATTTAATTCACTGCTATTATTATTTCATATTGCGAATAATTCACAATTACAAACACGGTTAGGTAGGTCAGCCATGAGTGGATCCTAGGGTCTTTGTTGGTCTGCAGACATGGACAGTAAATACTTTAGATGTATTTAAATAATAAATACATTACTTGAAAATAAAAGTAATTAAATACTAAATAAAATTCAGGTTTTCAGAAAGTATTTAAATACTAAATACTTTACTCCTAAAATGTACTTAAATACATTTCAAATACAATTTAGGTACTTTTCAAACAGCACATAAAATCACTAACATCAGCTCAGAGTAAAATAAAATCGAGAAGTCGCAGAAGTAGACGCTGCAATTGTTTTGTGGCACAGAAGACATAACGTCTTCACTTTACTACCATCTTTGGAAGTTATTCGGAAATATTTTCAATCAAAAAGTGGGTGCGGGTGTGATTCGCTATTTTTATTTTCACTTCCACCATCAACAACTTCTATTTTACCACCTTCTTTTCCACTACTTCCACTTGCTGCAGTCATGTTACAAATGTTGTCCTCGTCTAATATGATCAATAGGCTAAGGCTAATTGCACAGTTAACGCTGAACGTTACACACCCACATATGACGATGCCTTAGGATAGACTGCCGGCTGCCGCACTGAAGCTGTGAGTCTGTGACAATCGCCACTAGAGCAGGCTGGAAGTTCCATTTTTCAAGGTGCTTCCAGAAAGTTCCAGCCTGCTGAGCCTGGAACTTTCTGGAAGCACAAGCACCTTGAAAACTGTTTTACTGTGTTCTGTGGTACCAGTTAAATACTGGGTGGTTAGTACTGTACATCCTCGCATAATTGAACAGTTCACAAAAAAGTATTTTAAAAATGTATTTAAGAATAGGTATTTCCAAATACTAAACACTTTTCGAAAGTATTTAAATACGTAATTAAATATACTCTCCAAAAAGTATTTATAAATACATGTATTTAAATACCTATTTAAGTATTTTCAAATACATTACTGCCCATGTCTGTTGGTCTGAAACATTATAACTTGTAGACCTATATAAAATTTTAATTCTCTGAGGCTTTGGGTGACTCAGTGGTGGAATCCCCTTATATATATATACAGGGTGTCCCATAAGTCCGGCATCATAGGAAAAATAATAAAAAAAGGCAAAACAAAAGCTTTTATTTACAGAACGTGCTCAATATGTCCACCATTATTTTCAATACACAAATTCAGACGTGATACCCAGTCAGCAAGCACACGGTGAATGATGTCAGGAGTAATGGTGTTACATGCCCCAATAATGCACTGCCGCAAATGTTCAACACTCCTAATTTTCTCTGCGTATACCAGCGCTTTCAAGTGGCCCCAGAGATAAAAATCTAGTGGCGTGAGATCCGGGCTTCTAGCTGGCCATTCCACAGGCCCTCGACGTCCTATCCAATGACCAGGGAGTTGTTGGTACAGGTATTCCCTTACTTGGGTGCTGTAATGTGCAGGAGCGCAGTCTTGCTGGAACCATGTTGGGAAATTTCCTTCTTCGTTCAAGACACTGGGAAATGCTTCTTCCTTAAGCATACGTAGGTAGGTGCCTCCAGTGACATGTTCATCGAAAAAGAGGGGGCCTATGATGCGATCCTTCCAAATGCCACACCATACCACCACCCGAGATGCACCTTGTTCCTTTGAAGAGGTATACCAGTGAGGGTTGTTTTGAGACCAGTAGCGGGTGTTCTGTCGATTTACCTCACCATTTCCATAAAAAACAGCCTCGTCACTGAACAGAATGGTGGACGGGAAATTGGCATCCCGAGCATATTGTTCCGTAGCCCATTCACAAAATTCCATCCGCCGGTCGGGATCATCTTCGCTTAATTTCTGTAGGATCTGAAGTTTATATGGATGCCATTTGTGAGCCTGAAGAATGCGATGGATGCTACTTTTCGACACTCCTGTCTCGGCGGACAATCGCCGAAGAGACTTATTGGGACTTCAGTTAAAATGAGCCAGGATAGCAGTCGCTGTATCATCGTCAATGGAACTCCTTGAAGGTCCACTGCGTGGTTCATCTTCTATGGATCCTGTTTCCTTAAATTTTGCAACAAGTCTGCTAACACAACTCTGTGTTATTGGCTCGCGGTCTGGATGCAGTCTGTTAAATTCAGCAGCGGCCTCTCTTTGACTCCGATTTCCTATGAGTAGAATTATCTGGATTCTTTCTTCCTTGCTCACAGACATTATGGCCTGTAGAAAAAGAAAAATATGAATTATGGTTTGTAGAAATAGAAAAATATGAATTTCTCCTATGATGCCGGACTTATGGGACACCCTGTATATATATATATATATATATATATATATATATATAAGGGGTTCCAAAAACCTTAGCCCCCCCCCCCCATTTGCAGCTTACATGTTTACTTATATCGAAATAGTTTTTAGTGATTATAAAAAGATATAAAATTCTTTATTTATTGCAGGTATTAAAATTACTCTAGCTGATAAAGTGATAATATAACGGCTTCTCAACTAATTGGTGATTCGGAGAGGCAACGTGTGATAGATTGTATACGAGCAATAACATTTCAGGAAGCTCGTGATGCTGGAGCCACCTTTATAACACGTTCATGGGTTGCCAAAAAGTTGCGAAGTAGTGAGGACTTCGTCAAAAGAAATTGGAATAAAATTTTGGATGAATGTGAAATGGATACAACCAAATCTGGGCGCCCAAATTTGCCACTCTCTCAGGAAACAAAGGACATCATTGAAAGCGGTACGCGTAAGCGGAAAAACAGCCGTGCTAAACTTTCTAGAGAGATCGAAGTGTTGAGAGGAAAGATCGTTAGTGGTGAGATCATTCGACTGTACCGTCATAGGCAAGGTTTACTGTAAAGCCTTGGCATGAACTTCCAAAGCCAAGAAAAACTCAACTTAACATCGATGACAGAATGTGGTTTGCCCATTATCTTGAAGATTGGGATGTGGATGATTGCATGCATTTAGCTGTCTCCGATGAATTTTTTGTTTACGTAATAAGTCGGCCTAACTACCAAAATGATCGAGTGTGGGCCACAACACCAGATGAAATCGATGACAATGAACATTATCGCGAATTATTAAAAAGTCCAGACTGTGTTGGTGTGTTTGTTTTGTTCACTGCAAAGAAGCTCATGTGGGTGCTGAAGCCAAATGGTCAGAGTTGGGATGGACAGTATTTTCCTGATATTATTCTATCCCAGCATGTCATTCCTTTTCTAAGAAACCCAAACAATGTTATGGATGTCGATCAGGTCACACTTCTGCACGATATGGCCCCCTGCTTTAAGGCATTAGCCACTCAACAGTTGTTGCGGAACCATGAGATCGATTTCTTTGGAAATGAAGAATGGCCAGGAAATTCTCCTGACCTGAACGTCTGTGAACACATTGGATCAGTTATAAAGGACAAGGTTGAATGTCTCTTGTTTCAAGAACCTGCAGCAAATCGATTTTCGAAGGATACAATGACGCAAATTTGCGTAACGATCAAGATCTATTCACGTCACTTTTGGCAAGCTACCCAAAGCGAATTCAGGCTGTCTTGGAAGCCAATGGCGGGAACACCAAGTTTTAATTGTTTCTCATTAAATGCAGGATTAAATTCTTTTTTGTAAGGTATGTTTAGTTTTACTGTACCTCTAATGGTTTAGGCCATGGGCGGGGGAGGGGGCTAAGGTTTATTGGAGCCCGTATATATATATATATATATATATATGCTGCAAACCCACAAGGAAAAAGAAAAACGATTCCAAGGCCTTTCGTGTATTCAAAGCTACACCTCGTCAGGGAATGAAGATAAAAGGCGAGATGCCCATAAATATATACAACGTACAGGAAAAACAAAACAATTAGCACATACTTAACAAGGGTTAATGAGAGGCCAAAGAAATTTTAACATGATATCGTCAATTTTATACGTTTTCGCACTGTTATTGAAATTGTTTTTAAAATGAATAAATGCACATTCTAGAATATTTCTTTCTATTATATCTCTGTTTTTAACAAGCGCTTTAGAACTATCCCACTTGATGCTATGGTTACATCTATACATATGGTTAAATAAAGCATTGGAATTAATAGCTGTTCTCCAAGCATATTTATGCTGTTTTACCCTAATATCTAACGTTTTACCGGTTTGGCCTATATTACTGAGTTACACTGTGTACATCCGATCGAATACACACAACCAACAACATTATCAGGGCTATTCTTTCTTAGGCGTGATTTAACAGTATTATTATACTTAAAGATTACATTAATGCCAATTGCTTTAAGTACAGTTGGAAGGTATTGAAAATTAACATGGTAAGGTAGGTTAAGGATATTTTTACGCTGAAATTCCTTTACAATTACATTATTATAATACCTATTCTTGGCTTTCTTAAGACAGTTATCTAAAAATGAAATAGGATAACATAATTTAGTACCAATATTCATGATATTGCATAACTCGGAATCTAAAAATTCAGGACTGACAACTCTCAATGCTCGAAGAAACATAGCAGAGAAAATAGAGGATTTAATGGAAGGATGATGGTCAGAATAAAAATGCACATAAGAGTTATTATTAGTAGGCTTACGGTAGACTTCATATTTGAACTGACAAGAGCATCTCCAAATTTTTAGATCAAGAAAAGATAGGCTTCCATCATTTTCTTTTTCAACTGTAACCTTAATAGATGGGACTAAATTGTTGAGCCTACCAAGAAATAAGTCCACATCCAAATTATTAGGCCAAAGGCATAAAATATCATCTATATACCTGTACCAAACCAGGTTAAAATTAACAATCGTAGGCAAAATTCTACTTTCAAAAAATTCCATATATAAATTAGCTAGTACAGGTGAAAGGGGATTTCCCATAGCCAATCCAAACGACATAGCATAAAACTTATTTTCAAACTGAAATTTACAGTCTTTGACACAAAGCTTAATTAACTCAAAAAGAGTGTTGTGTTGAACAGGGAAAGCATATTCAGAGATCTTATCTTTTAAAAAATCAAGTAGGTCATCAACAGGGACTTTTGTGAATAGCGAGCATACATCGAAGCTTACTAATTTGAAATTAGGGTCATTAGGGAACTTCAGTTTGTCAATAAGATCCATGCTATTTACAATATGTGACTCAGAAATGGAGCCAACTAACGGCGTTAATAAACTAACTAACCATTTTGATAGCTTATAGGTTACGGAGCCCACTGAGCTAACAACAGACCTCATGGGATTATTAACTTTGTGTGTTTTTACTAAGCCGTACAGATATGGTAGTGACGGATTGATACTAAGAAACTGCTGTGGAAGCCCATTATAGTTATTTTTTAAAATTTCTCTTAATTTTCTGTTAAACATTTTATTAACATCCTCCAATGGGTCTCTATTTACAGGTTTGTACGTGTCACGATCACTCAATAATGTATTCATCTTTTCAACATAACTGTTTTTGTCCATGATGACGATCGAATTGGATTTGTCCGCTTTAGTAATATGTAATGAATCATTATTTTTCAGTGTTTTTAGGGCTTTTTCAAACCTCAAAGAATAATTCGATTCAAACCTCGTATTAAAAGCACTATACACACAACCTTTGACTAAAGTCACCTCACTTTCGGAAATATTACTATGTTTTTCAAAATTAATAAAAGACTTAGCAATCAGTAAACTGCTGGGCTTTTTTGGGACTGAGAAACCTAACCCAAAGCCTAACGCACATTTCGTATTGAAGTCTAGCTCTTGGGACGACAAGTTAACAATATTACTAAAATCACTTTTTTTAGTCCAGTAACTATTACGAATTAAATCCTCCAGTCTATTGTTTAATTTCCTATTCTGAGTTCTGCATTTTCTACGTAAGTTGTTGTAAATATCGTCCAAAAGTGTACTTCTCCAGGCATGAGGAACGGTGGAAAAAAAAATATTTTTTCTTACTTCGTACTCTCTAAAGGCTATGTCGTTTGGATTGGCTATGGGAAATCCTCTTTCACCTGTACTAGCTAATTTATATATGGAATTTTTTGAAAGTAGAATTTTGCCTACGATTGTTAATTTTAACCTGGTTTGGTACAGGTATATAGATGATATTTTATGCCTTTGGCCTAATAATTTGGATGTGGACTTATTTCTTGGTAGGCTCAACAATTTAGTCCTATCTATTAAGTTTACAATTGAAAAAGAAAATGATGGAAGCCTATCTTTTCTTGATCTAAAAATTTGGAGATGCTCTAATCAGTTCAAATATGAAGTCTACCGTAAGCCTACTAATAATAACTCTTATGTGCATTTTTATTCTGACCATCATCCTTCGATTAAATCCTCTATTTTCTCTGCTATGTTTCTTCGAGTATTGAGAGTTGTCAGTCCTGAATTTTTAGATTCCGAGTTATGCAATATCATGAATATTGGTACTAAATTATGTTATCCTATTTCATTTTTAGATAACTGTCTTAAGAAAGCCAAGAATAGGTATTATAATAATGTAATTGTAAAGGAATTTCAGCGTAAAAATATCCTTAGCCTACCTTACCATGTTAATTTTCAATATCTTCCAACTGTACTTAAAGCAATTGGCATTAATGTAATCTTTAAGTATAATAATACTGTTAAATCACGCCTAATAAAGAATAGCCCTGATAATGTTGTTGGTTGTGTGTATTCGATCGGATATACACAGCGTAACTCAGTATACAGGGTGTACATAAAGTCAGGATCTATTTTTGTGAAATAATTATTTTTTTCTATTTTTCTTTTCAGAAGCCCTTAGAATGAATACAGAAGAGCGTGTGGCAATAGTAATTTGGCGAATCGAGGGAAAGAAATATAATGACATCAGAGAGAAGTTTAGAAGGAGATTTCATAAGCCGGGGCCAATAGACAAGACAATACGAAAATTGGTGAACAAATTTAAACGAACGGGATCTGTAAATGATGAAGCAAGATCAGGACGACCGTGTATGTCAGATCTTACCGTGAATGCAGTACGCGGAATTATCACTGAGGAGCCACGTACGTCCGTTCGTGCTGCATCACACAGACTCGGCCTCCCGACGTCATCTGTGCACAAAATTCTGAAAGTTAATTTGCAGAAGAAAAGCTATCATTTGCAGGTTTTACATGATTTACATGAGGAAGATTTCCCTCGACGAAGTGCTGTGTGTGTTGATCTCGTAGAACAAATCAGGAGTGATAATAATTTAATGGACAACATTCTCTTTAGTGATGAAGCCACTTTCCATACGTGTGGAAAAGTAAATCGCCATAACTGTCGAATTTGGGCATGAAAGACCGAATGATTTCGTCCAAAATTGGGAAAGAGACTCACCTAAAGTTAATGTCTGGATGGGTTTAACAAAATCTAAGGTTTATGGTCCTTTTTTCTTTGCTGAAGCTACAGTTACGGGGCTTATTTATCTGGACATGTTGCAGCAATTCCTTGAACCTCAGCTGATTGGGGATAGGATTGTTAGTACCGTCGTCTATCAACATGATGGTGCTCCTTGTCACTATGCCAAAATTGTTCAGGATTATCTAAATGGACGTTTTCCAAATCGCTGGATCGGACGCGGAAGCAACAAAAGACCTTGGCCAGCGAGATCACCAGATTTAACCCCTTTAGATTTCTTTGCATGGGGCTTTATCAAATCGCACGTCTATCAGACGAAGATTACGAGTCTTGAAAACTTACGTACACGTATACGAACTGCTGCAGATAACATAACCCCGCAAATGCTTCAGAATGTGTTCAGAAATGCTGCGGAACGATTTGAGCTGTGCAGGGATACTGATGGGCGTCACGTCGAATCCTACTCTTAATTATTTAATAAATGTTACCACTTTATCATTTTATGATTGAATTCCATATAATTTCCAAGTGCTTCACAAAAATAGATCCTGACTTTATGTACACCCTGTATATAGGCCAAACCGATAAAACGTTAGATATTAGGGTAAAACAGCATAAATATGCTTGTAGAACAGCTAATAATTCCAATGCTTTATTTAACCATATGTATAGATGTAACCATAGCATCAAGTGGGATAGTTCTAAAGCGCTTGTTAAAAACAGATATAATAGAAAGAAATATTCTAGAATGTGCATTTATTCATTTTAGAAACAATTTCAATAACAGTGCGGGGACGTATAAAATTGACGATATCATGTTAAAATTTCTTTTGCCTCTCATTAACCCTTGTTAAGTATGTGCTAACTGTTTTGTTTTTCCTGTTCGTTGTATATATTTATGGGCATCTCGCCTTTTATCTTCATTCCCTGACGAGGTGTAGCTTTGAATACACGAAAGGCCTTGGAATCGTTTTTTTTTTTTCCTTGTGGGTTTGCAGCATTCATTCATTTCACGTGTTTTATTGTGAAATTCATCCCATATATATATATATATATATATATATATATATATATATATATATATATATATATATATTATATATATATATATATGTGTGTGTGTGTATATATATATATATATATCTTTTGTCTGCAAATATGTATCTGTGGAGGAGATATATTTTTGTGACCAGTTTGTTGTTGTTGTTGTTGTTGTTGTTGTTGGTTAGCCGATCAGCCCACCCTGATCGAGCAAGCCGGCGGCACGCAGGTAACCGATCGCCCTCTCGGGAGTGGACCAGAGGTTCAGCGCACTAGTGATGTTGTGTTGTGTTCTATGTTGTGCTAGAGCGGTACAGTCTGTCATAATGTGTTCAATTGTTTGTGGTGTGTCCTGGTGCAGGTGGCAGATGTTGTCTGTGGAGTTGTCTAGTCTGTGTTTATATGTCTGTAAGTTGGGGTGATGTCCACATCAGAATCGTACTAAGTTAACTCCATCCGATCTGCTCAGGCTAGTCTCTGACCTGTCAGTGGGTGGCGGCTTCGCACCTAGGACCGCATTCGGACCGAGTCGTGTCAGTGCTTTGTGGGTTAGGTGTGTGTGTATGTGTTTTCTGTACTGTGTGATGTCTATGGGGCGTGGTATGGAATCGAGTATTTGGTTATAATGTCTCTCTGGTGTTACCTTAATGGTGCGAGGTGTTGGTGCATGATTGTACATGTAGTGGCAAGGGTGTTGTGAGTTAGTTGTCGCTGCTGCCATGAATTGTGTTCCCCTCATGTCTGAATGTTCCCTAACTTTCAGTATTTTTGTTTCTGTGTGCAGGTGTTCTATTGGTGTTGTTTGACTACATCCTGTAATGATACGAAGTGCGTTGTTTTGTATTGTCTGTAAGGTGTTTATGTGTGTGTTTGAGATAATGGGTGCCCAGCATGGGCTAGCATAGTCCATAACTGAGCGAATATATTGTTTGTATATGAGTGGTGTTGTTTCCTGCTGGTGTCCAAAGTTTGTGCCTGTTAGTACCCTAAGCGTGTTAAGTCTTGACGTATATTTGTTTTTAATGTCCTGAATGTGGTTTGCAAAAGATAGATGTGTTGTATGTGACCCTAAGTATTTTGGTCCTGTGAGTGTGTGGATTTCATCGAGTAGTAGTGTGGATTTCATCCAGTAGTTTCTCACGAGGAAGGTTTCTATAGATTTGATTTTCTATAAAATCAATATTTTTAAAGGCGTCGGATTTTTTGGTTTCATTAATTTTCTTTTCGAAGGTTCCTTGATTTTCTTTAAGCATTTCAAAAGCCAAAATTGATCTTTTTATTAGTTTTTCAGCTCTCGCGATATTTAGATTTCTGGCTTGAAGGGCGTTGGAAAGTAGTGATATTTCTTGTAGTATGTCAATCATTAATACTAAATCGTCTAAGAAGAATTTGTTGCGAAGACGGGTAGCCATTCCTGAATATTTTTCGTTTGAAGAAAAATATTTGTATAAGGCTGGATAAACACGCCATACAGCACGTGTTGATCTTAAGCTGCAAGCAGCCCTTCTTGGCCCCAAAACTCTACCAATCTTTATAATTTCTAGTCCAAGTGCTTCCGAAATGTTGAAAAGTTCCGTTTGATTTTTGTTTGATTGATGAAAAATCGTGTAGATTTTATCTATGAACATTTTGAAATGATTCACTTGTTTTATTTCAGCGATAGAATCATCTAAAACAAGTTGCAGGCGGTGATTCAAACAATGCCATATGACGATGTCAGGAAAATCTTGTATAAGTCTGGCGCTCACCCCTGATTTGCGACCAAGCATCACACTTGCACCATCAGAACAAAATGCGACCAAATTATTTTTCAAATATCCGATATCAAATCCAACTGCGTTTAAACTTGTTAACAAATTTGTGTATATTGTTTCAGCATCCTGCGCTTCCAGCTCAACCAAATCGAGGAAAATTGTTGGTGAAATATCAGAATCTTCTACTTTTAAAAAAATTATGTGCACTGATTTGGTAGATATAGTTGAAGCTTTATCAATGCTGATACAAAGCTTTAAATCTTTTTTGATTATTTTAGTAAATATTTCCTTTTTAATTTCTCTTGCAATGTGATCAACTATTTTAACGGCAGTTTTCCGAGAATGAAGTCCCACTCCCATGTCCAACCCATTTTTTACTTGTAGTTCAATCTCATGTTCAATGTCAGCAAATGGCCTAGTTCTTTTTGCCATACTGTAAATGGCATTAAAGACTCTACCTAGAAAGCTGTTATGTTTTTGGTTCATTTTATCCACGCATTTGGTAATTACATCATCCGCACGATCTTTCAATTGTTTTACGCATATTTGGTGTGCCTTCGATGAAAAGTGTTCATTCATTTTCTTTCTGAGAGATGCTTGCTGGACAGTTTTATCTTTTCCTGATGCTTCAATACTGCAGTTTCCCGATTCCATCGATACATGAATCCCCTTCATGTTTATTGAATCAATTTTTGCGCAGTAATTACAACCCAGTTTCTTGTTGTGAACAAACAAACCATCATATTTTTTATGGAATTCTTCGACCTGTTTCGTTCTCCAGCAATCAGGAAGAGCAGTTGCTGGAACTTCATCTCTGGTTTGCACAGTATTGGAAGTGGAAGTTTCATTGCCTGTTGGTGTTAGATGTTCGCTTGGATCTTCCTTTGAACTTTTAGATCTCGGTTTCTTTGTAAAAAAATCAGACAAAACATGTCGCTTCATTTTCGGGGCTGAAATAGATAAATTTTGAATTATAATAACAACAGGGATGGACTGGTAATGGTTAAGAGGTCCTCTAAATTTCGGATCCTTATTATTATTTTATTTTATTATTATTTTATTACCGTATTACGGTAATAAAATATAAAAGTTACCAGATCTAATTACTCACGTTAAAAAAATGACTATATAGTGGTACTTATAATAAGTAATTTAATTTATTGTATATTCGTACAAATGTATAACACCGATACCACGGCTAGACGGCTAGAAACACACCGACCACTGCTTTATCTAGACACGAACTGAAAAACGTACGCCTTCTTACACCCTCCCTACTCCCTATGTGCGCATGCGTCAGCTTCCGACAGCAAGTCGCGTGATCAACTTAGTGCCGTTCAGAAAAGCATTGTTTACGGTGGTAAAAATATACGTACAAATTTTTATTGCGTGTTTTTATAAAATAAATATTTGGTATAAAGAAAAATCATGCACGGACTGAAAGGGTTAAGGACCGGTTCGGCGAACTCGGGAAATTTTAGGAACCGGTTCGCACGAACCGGTGCGAACCGGCTGAATCCCACCATTGGGGTGGATGTTAGAGTAGTGTGTGTCAATTTTAGTAAAGTCAACAATTAAAAAACTACTAATGCTCAAATGATGTCATATTATCTAGCAGACTTAGAAATATCTTTAATGTTGTTTAAAAAAGCCATTTACCATAAAGGTTTGAAATATAACCTAAATATGACTGTAGCATCGTATATCAATGTGCCATTGATATATGTGGTCAACTTTGGTTATTTTTGGTGTGCAGTATAGTTTCTAAGTTTCACATAGTCACAAATGCTGGAGTTTTGATTGTGAATGCGTGTGTTTTCCCTCCTTTTTGACAATTTTGATTACTTCGTAATGTAAATATTGTGTAATTCAAATTATTCGAAATGTTATGTGTGACCCAAACTTTCTGTATATTTTGATATGATAAATATTAGGTCATCCCATAAGTAATGCGGCATTTTTAAATTTTTTTTTTTTTCCATTTTTATCATTATTTTGCGGATAGAAATCAAACAACTCTTTGAAGTTATTTATATTTAAATAAATATTTATTTAAATATAAATAACTTCAAAGAGTTGTTTGATTTCTATCCGTAAAATAATGATAAAAATGGAAAAAAAAAAAAATTTAAAAATGCCACATTACTTATGGGATGACCTAATATATGAAATTGTCATTACTTTGAATAATTAAGTCTTGTACCTATAACAACACAACCTTTTATCTGAACTTATAGGAAGATATTAAGAATTTATTTCAATTAACTTAATTTTATGTAATCATAATCAGTAGGCCTTCCGAATTTCAATGACATTTCTTTTGTTCACAGGTCCACAGGATGAGTCAGAAAGAAATCAGAACCCGAAGCTAATCAAGTTGTCACCTAAGTCATTTGGTGGGGACTGGGAGGGAACTTCCTCCTGCTGAGGTATGGTTTGTTGAGGAGAGAGATGAGTGAGGAAGACAGGAGGAATTACCAAGTTAATGACCTGATTAACAACGGCATTGTTCCAGGGCTACTGCCTCAGTAGAGAAAGGCCAACGCTCTATTCACAGGACCTGTATTCAACACTGAGGTCAGGATCAGGGCTAAAGTGAAGGCACTGTGGGATGAGGCAGTGAAGGTGTCCATTGGCACTGTGAAGCTAGAGGTCAAAGATAGGTTCATGATGAAACTGGACAAATTGGTGGATATCCTTACCTGTTACTGTGTGATCAGGAGCTGCAGTGAGCTTGGGTGCAACCCTGTCTGCAACAATGAGGTTCACATTGACTGCAGCTGCAGTAGCGAGCAGAAGATACCAGTGCAGGAGCTTGCCTTCATTAAAGGTCAGAGAGAAAAGGTGGGAAGTGTGGGGGCACACCAGATGTGTCAAGCTGATCACCCTGAGACCAGGAGACAGGAAGCAGTGCTGCAGAGACAGGAGCAGAGAAGGAAGGCCGAGGAGAAGAGGAGGAGGAAGGCAGAGGAGTCAGCCAAGAAAGAAGAGGAGTTGAGGGAGGAGTCACTACTGGAGATGGAGTTGGAGGAGACTGGAGATATACTGGAGGAGGCAGGGAGGAGAGAGGAGGACGATGACTTCATACCAGAGGCTGCGACAAGTTCTTCCTTGCCTGTGGCTAAAAAGAAGAAATACAACACTGAAGATATCACCAACATAGCTCTGGCTAGCTTGAGACATCACACTGGGCTGAGAGAGACTACAGAGATTGCCACTGCTGCCTGGAATGATGCTGGCCTTATCACAGAGTTTGACACAGCACTGGTGATTGACCACAACAAGGTGAGGAGGGCTCAGGAGAGACTGACTAAGGACCTGGTCAAGAAGTTTGATGAAGAGATTAGGAAAAATGGCATCACCTGTATCTTCTTTGATGGGAAAAGAGATGACACCAAAGTGATGATGGAAGCTGAGGGCAGTGACAGGCAGTTTCCTGGCCTCATTAAGGAAGAACACTACACAGTGTGCAATGAACCAGGTGGGAAATATTTGTGGCATTTTGTACCAGAGGAAGCTGCAGAGGAGAGAAGTCATGCTGAGGTCATTGCTGATCATTTAGTGAACTGGCTAAGAGAGAGAGGAGCAGACCAGACCCTTTTGGCCATAGGAGGTGACAGTACTAATGTGAATACTGGCTGGGTGGGAGGAATAATGCATTATGTGGAGGCCAAGCTTAGCAGGAAGTTGGTGTGGATTGTGTGTGACTTGCACACTGGGGAGCTGAGTCTCAGACACCTGGTGACTGCACTGGATGGCAAGACATTGAGCAACAACGAGTGGTCTGAGCCCCTAGGGAAGATGATAGACACTGCCACTGAGCTGGAGATCAACCCAAACTTCACGATGATCACTGTTGGTCCTCCTCTACCCCATCTCAGTCAGGAGGTAGTCAAGGATCTCAGCACAGACCAATCATATGGCTACAGAATCATCACTGCCATCAGATCGGGAGAGGTACCTCAGAGTCTAGCTCTCCTGAAGATTGGGCCAGTCTGTCACAGTAGGTGGGTCACCACGGCTCTAAGGTTCTGCAGATTGTGGATTTCCAAACATGGGCTGAAGGGTAGGAACCTGAAGAATCTGAGGATAATTGTGGAATTCATAGTGGGAGTCTACATGCCAAACTGGTTCAACATCAAGTTAAATCACAGCTGGGTGGAGGGTCCCAGGCATGTACTGTACCAGCTGGAGCTGCTCAGAAGTCAGAAGAAGGAGGTGATAGGAATAGTGATGCCTACAGTGAAGATATCAGCCTGGTATGCACACTCTGAGGCTGTGCTCCAGGCCATGCTGTGCAGTGAGGTGGAGGAGGAGAGGAGGGAGGCAGTGAAGAGGATATTAGAAATCAGAGGTGAAGGAGATGAGGACACACAGGTAGGAGACTGCAGTGTCAGACCCAGGAAGACTCCTGACATCAACCCAGATGCCACCAAACTCTCAAAGCTTATTGACTGGAACTCTGGCGTGACTGAGCCTCCTCTGACCTGCTTCCTCACCACTGCTGCAATCAAGGAGTTTCTGGATAGACCAATGGAAGTTTCTGCATGGCCCTCACACACACAGTCAGTAGAGAGGTGTGTAAGGATGGCAACTGAAGCAGCACAACATGTTTACTCACAAGAGAGGAGGGAAGCGTACATCAGTGGCCAGGTGGCCAGTAGGGAGCTCATGTCCAGGAACAAGAGCAAGGCAGACATGGCATCCTTGGCAAAGTTCAAGAAACCTATCTATTCTTCTAAGTTTTCATATTGAAATATAATCAAAATGTCTTTAATTGTATGTAATATATGTAAAATGTAGTTATATACAATAAAAAGAATACTTGCAAAAATTGCTGATTTTACATAAACTTCAACTTCAAATATAAGTAGCTAGGAGTGGTCAAATCTGGATTTTAAAGCCACATTTTGATGTAGCACATAAAAATGCATTATTTGGTCACTAGTAGTCTTTGAAAATCTAAAGATTTCACTTTTCTCCCTAAAATTGACACACCCTAATGTTAGAGTGATATCATCTGCATATGATGATAAGGTAAGTTTGTTAGCTATGGGTGTTGGAATGTCATGCATGTATAAGTTGAACAGTGTTGGTGAGAGAACAGAGCCTTGAGGGACCCCGTTCGGAAAAAGCTTGTTTTTGGATGACTTGCCATTAAATGTGACATATGAGTATCTTCCTGAGAGATAGTTGCTCAGCCACCTTTTGGTGTTACTGTGCATGTTTGTATTGAGTATTTTGTTTATGAGAGGGAAGCGTGGGACAGCATCAAATGCTTTACTAATGTCTATTGTTGCTAATAGTGTACGTTGAGCTGGTCGTCTGGAGTTGATGCCATCCATGATGTGCTGCGTGAGGTTAGTGAGTAATGTCGTGGTTGAATGGTGAGGTCTAAATTCATGTTTGTTGAGTAGGCGATAGTGGTATGTGTGGATTGGTGATTTGTAAGATTAGTCTTTCTGTTACTTTGGAAGGTGTGCATAGTAAAGTAATGGGTCTATAGGAAGCTGGTTCTGTTGGATTTTTGTTTGGTTTGAGTAGTGTAATAATTTTACCTTGTTTCCATATGTCAGGAATAATACAGTGTTTGTATGAATATGTGCTGATGTTTGTGAGAGCTAGTGTTCCCTGTGGGCCCAAGTGTTTAAGATGTATGTTAGATATGTTGTCTGGGCCAGTAGCCTTCGAATTCTTAATGTTTATGATGATCTTGGTGGTCTGTCTTTATTGAAGTGTGTAATGGTCGTGTCGAGTCTGTAGGTTTTCTTGTGTCTGGCTGTTTGTCTGTCTGCGTGTTTCTGGTTGTTGTCTCTGTTTAAGTGACTTATCTTTGAGTAGTGATTAACTAGAATGTTAGCTTGTTGTGTATATGTTGGGATATTATTATGGCTGCGACAGATAGCCAGGTGTGAGGTGTGAATGCCAATGTTAGAGTGGGTAATGCTGTTTATAGTCTTGTATAGCCTGGATGTATTTGTGGAGTGGTTTAGTGTTGTTATGAATTCCCTAAATGTTTCCGTTTGTTTTTCTTTAAGTTTGTTGTTTATTTCTGTGTTGAGCTGTTGTATCTGCTGTTTTATGGCTTCTGTGTGTGGTGTTTGTGTGTTATGTTTGAGGTTGTTATGTTGCCTTATGAAGTGAGTTATTTCCCTAGTGTAATTTGGGTTGTATTTCCTAATGTTGCCCTTGGGTATGTATTTGTTTGCATTATTGATGATCTGATTAAATGTCTTGAGTGTTGTACTGATGTTAATGATGAGTGTGCTGTTTAATATGGTGAATTGTTCCTCAGTCTGTTGTTTGAACTGTTCCCAATCAGCTTTCTTGTAATTTCTGTAAGTGTGCCTAAGGCTGTTGGGGCAGAGTGTAGAATGTGTTGTAATGATGATGGGCAGGTGGTCTGATGACAGTTGTTTTTCTGTTCTCCAGTGTGTATGTATTGCTAGTGAGGGTGAACAGAACGTTATGTCTTGGGAGGAGTTTGAGTATCCTGCTTGATGTGGTATGTATGTATGTCCTTCTGTGTTGTTAAGAATGAAGAGGCTGTTTAGTTGTGTGGCTATGTTGGCGCCTCTGGTGTTGTTTTGGTTGTGCAGGTACCAACTAGTGTCTTTAGCGTTGAAGTCTCCTCATAAGATGACATTAGTGAGAGAGGCCAGATTGTGTAACTGGATTGTAATTGGCTGGCACGTGAGGTGAACTATCTGGTGGGATGTAAATGTTGACGAGTGTGGTGTTGTGTTTTGCGCGTGTTTTAATGTTAACTGCCTGTATTTCTATCGTGTTATCTGCTTGGATTGTGTTTGCAATATTTTGGGTGGCATCAGTGTAGCTAATGCTTTTACGTATGTAAGTGATGAGTCCACCCCAGTGACCCTCAGTACGATCTTGACGGATCGCCGTGAAATCAGAGATGGTGGGTGTTTTGTGTGTGCGTTTTAGTCTTGTTTCTTGTATAAGTGCTATGTGAATGTTTTGTTTGTGTACGAATTCCCTAACCTGCATGATTTTGTTTGTGAGGCCATCTACGTTGTACTGTAATATGTTAATATTATGCTTCTGTATGTGTCTCATGGTCCTATTGTGTCTATATTTTTGTGTATGGTGGAATGCGTAAGTTGTAGTGGGGCCTGGCTTAGTCTTAATGTCGCCGGAGAATAAGAGTAGTCCGGGGAGCACGCAATTTCTCCCCGTAAATGAAAAAAATACACGCTGGTATAGGTCCGGCCCCGGGAGACGATCGGCACTCTGACCGTGCCACGCAACAGGCCGTCGACTGCCAGTCTGGCCAACCCTAGACAGCCCGCTGCACGGAGATTTGAGGAAGTTTGGCCACCAGCGCGTTGATGTTTCGGTTTGACGTCGCCTCTTCTTCGCGTTGACGTGTCCCGCGCTTGAGGATACAGCCACTGTTAGAAGCTTCCTCGTCAGCTGCTAGCTGTCGACATACGTTGAGGTTTTCAGCTCCTTCCTATCAGTTTCTTATTATCTTTGGTCAAAATGTGCTGTTTAATACTCTCATTTCTTTTTGTACCTTATTTTCTTTATTAATTTGTCCAACAATTTGGGATCGGAAGTATATAATGAAATTATTTCCGGTCCTGTCCTTCAAATGTTTTGATAAAAGTTCTTTTAGGATTTTCTTTCACTCAAGAATAAAGAGAATGAATTCTTTACTAAATTTTGCTTTATTCCTTCCAAGTTTGTTATACGTGTGTAATTTAGGGTGGTCCCAAATTTAGGCTAAAATTTCAAAATAGTTGGAAATGCTCTCCACATACACTGCGTTTGCACTTATTAAGCAGATTACATTTTCTCCAATGTTTTCAAAAGTTTTTCCCCGATTTCAATGAAATTTGTAGCAAATAATCACTATATATAGCAGTATTGATGGTATTCATTTCGACAAAATACTTTGATAATTAAAATAATTATCTCATTTTATTGAAAAATATGTAAAATATTGTGTTCCGAATTATTAAGCAAGTATTCTATTTACAGATCTAAATGGTGAAAATGGGTAAGAAGGATTTAACATTAACTGAGAAAAGAAAAATAATCAAGTTACTCGCTGAAAATATAAAATCTATTGAAATTGCGAAGCAGTTTGGCAGAGCTTATCGAACTGTAAACAGGTTTGTAGCGGAGGGTACCAAACTGAGGCAGCGAAGTAATAAAAGCTATAAGAAAAGTGACAAGGCGGCAGATATCTGTAATCAAGCGCAAATTGCAAAGCATCCACTGTCCTCAAGTAAAGAGGTTTTTTGAGCAGGCTGGCATACATAATGTACTAAGAACATCTCGATGTGGAATCCTCCAAACAATTGGCAAGACGTGTAAACCTACGATTCAGTCACCATTAACACCCAACAAGAAGCAGCTGCAGCGTGTTGAATGGGCGCGTCAGTACGTGAAAACAGATTTTAATACTGTATTGTTCACCGATGAATGAAAAGCAACCCTTGAGGGACTTCATGTTTGGTCAAGAAGATGGATTGCTGAGAGCCAATTTCTACTATCGAGATTAAGACGCCAACAAGGTGGAGGTAGTGTCATGTTTTGGGCAGGATTGATAGGCAGTGAAGTAGCTGTCCCATACAGAGTGCCTGATGGTGTAAAAATGAATGCCCAGTCTTACACAAACTTTCTAAAAGAAAACCTCATTCCATGGTAGAGATTGACCCTTAGCAATCCATCTTCTTGACCAACCATCAGATCCCTCAAGGGTTGCTCTTCATTCATCGGTTAACAATACAGTATTAAAATCTGTTTTCACGTACTGACGCGCCCATTCAACACGCTGCTTCTTGTACCTGGGTGTTAATGGTGACTGAATCGTAGGTTTACACGTCTTGCCAATTGTTTGGAGGATTCCACATCGAGATGGTCTTGGTACATTATGTATGCCAGCCTGCTCAAAAACCTCTTTACTTGAGAACAATGGATGCTTTGCAATTTGTGCTTGATTACAGATATCTGCCACCTTGTCACTTTTCTTATAGCTCCTTTATCACTTCGCTGCCTCAGTTTGGTACCCTCCGCTACAAACATGTTTACAGTTCGATAAGCTCTGCCAAACTGCTTCATAATTTCAATAGATTTTATATTTTCAGCGCGTAACTTGACTATTTTTCTTTTCTCAATTAATGTTAAATCCTTCTTCTTACCCATTTTCACCATTTAGATCCGTAAATAGAATACTTGCTTAATAATTCGGAACACAATATTTTACGTATTTTTCAATAAAATGAGATAATTATTTTAATTATCAAAATATTTTATCGAAATGAATACCATCAATGCTGTTATATATAGTGATTACTTGCTACAAATTTCATTGAAATCGGGGAAAAACTTTTGAAAACATTGGAGAAAATGTAATCTGCTTAATAAGTGCGAACGTAGTGTAGCTGCTCTTATTCCTTTAGATGTGAAGTGATTTTGTGCAAAATATCTGTCGATTCAGTACATAATAAGAGGTCGCTATGATTTTCACATTTTCAATTAATTAATTAGCTAATCATTTTCTACCCGCTTCATTTTTAGAGGACGCGACAGTCACGGCACATTGACTCCGCCCACCTTTCAGAAGATGATGCAATTGTTCAATTTCTTGTGTAATGCTGTTTGTGAATCAGACAAATCATTTACTCATGCATCATTTCAAGTTTAAACTTGTTGGAGGACGGTTTTAAGTTCGTTCAAACTTCAAGAGCTTAGGAATAGTATCTCATGTAAGTATTAATTAATTCATATATATTAATTATTAATTCATATATAAAGTATTAATTCATATATATTAAGTATTAATTCATATGTATTATATTTATTCAGTATAAATATATATATTAGGGTGGAGTGAAAAATATTTTTTTTTAATTTCAAAATGCTTGGGGTCGGGAAAGTTGCGTATTTATGTGAAACGTACTGTGTGAAATTTTTGTAATCGTACGGGTATAATTAAATTGTGCACACTGAACTCAAAGTTTTTAAAAATTAGCAAAATTACTAAAATTTCGCCATTTTTATTTTCAGTTTTTTTGGACACGTATTGTGTGAAATTTTTGTAATTTTGTAATTTAATTTAAAAAACAAAATAAAAATGGCGAAATTTTAGTAATTTTGCCAATTTTTAAAAACTTTGAGTTCAGTGTGCACATTTTAATTACAGCCGTACGATTACAAAAATTTCACACAGTACGTTTCACGTAAATAAGCAACTTTCCCCACCCCAAGCATTTTGAAGTTAAAAAAAAATATTTTTCACTCCACCCTAATATATCATATATATAATTATGTCCTTTATCTGCAAAGTTATAACCGGTAAGGATGTTGCTATTAAATTAAATGATTAAAATTGTAAGGTATAATTATATCTTATGTCTCTTGAAGTTTATTATTTACTTATTCTTAAATATATTTAAAAAAATTTGGATATCTTCCTACCCATCATCTACTAACCATTGTAACCAATTTTTTTACTTTATTTATTTTGACTTTGCAATTTTTTACTTTAACACTTATATAATTGTGCTTTGGTGCTAAACGGTTAATGCATTATTTTCTCTCATTTTTCAGGTTATGGCTAGAAGTACTCGCTCATCTGCAAAAACGTGGGTTCTAGGAAAGCCCAGCAACGAATTATTAACTGCAAGGCTACCCACATGTGGTGATGTGCTTAGTTTGGTTCAGTTTCACCACCATGAACAGTCCAAGACCTTGAAAGAGAGCTACAGCTTGGCCTGCAAAGAGGCCCTGCAATTATGGCAGAGAGCAAGGATTCCTACACAGCGAGTCGATTCCTGCGTTAGGAAGCTGTCAAAGCTGTACGAAGAGTTCCTTGCGTTGAAGAAAAATCGCAAGATGCAGCTACAAAGCTGCAGAGTGAAAGAAAGCATGTTCCAAGAGACTCTCTCAGAGCTCTTCGACGTTGCCTCGAAGGATGCCTTGAAGGTGATAGACAATGAAGAAGACCGCAAATTCCTGATGATACAACGAGAAGACTTCTTTTCCTGCAATATGGCAGGCCCTGATAAGATTAATTTTGCCAAAGCATACCGCAAGAGATGTCGACAGGAGAAAGATGCTGACAAAGCTCTAAGGTACAAAGAAAGAGAGGCTGCATTCCAGGCTGGAGCTGCTGCTCTTCCATCATCCAGCACATCCACTTCATCCTCTGAAGAATGCAACGATGAAGACGATGATTATCGTCCGTCGACTTCGACCGGAAGAGCAGATGTTCACTCTCATCCTCCGAAACGAAACAGTATCTTCACATCACCAGATGTGGTTGATGCTCTTGATCGGGTCAACCTTCCCGATCGAGGAGAAGTCTTCGTTGCTAGATTAGTCGCTCAAACCCCGGGCTATGACATTTCTACAATGACTCTTTCATGCAGCTCCATCCGTCGTTCAAGAAGGCAAGCAAAGCAGGCAGCAGCCAAAGAGGATCAAGCTTCGTTTTCTGTCGAAGAACCCCTTCTTCTTCACTGAGATGGGAAACTACTTCCCAACATCGGCGGCGGAAAGGAAACAGCCGAACGAACCGCGGTAATCGTTACGGGAAATGGGATGGAAAAACTCCTAGCCGTGCCAAAAATACAACGAGCTACAGGAGAAGAACAGGCCACGGCTTGCATTTCTAAAATTGATGGCTGGAATCTTCGCGGTGAGATCCAAGGTCTCGTATTTGACATAACTGCGTCTAATACTGGCCTTCACAGGGGAGCCTGTACCATGATTGAAAAAGCAGGAGGGAGGGAACTTGTCTGGATCGCTTGTCGACATCTTATCCTTGAAGTCATCTTGTCAAACACCTGCAACGCACTTCTTGGACCCACAGGTGGCCCGGAAATGACTCTTTAAACGTTTTCAGAAAAAATGGCCATCACTTCAGAAGGATTCCTTCATGAAGGCTTCAAACAACCTATTCAGAGATCCAAAGATGTTCCAGCTTCGAGAGGAAATGATCCCGTACTTCACAAAGGCACTGGAGTCTAAACAATCGCGTGATGACTACGAGGAATTGCTACGACTCTGCTTCACCTTCCTCGGGTGCCGTGATGAGAAAGAAGTCAAGGTCCGCGCTCCAGGACCAACTCACCATGCACGCTGGATGGCCAAGGCCATCTACGTCCTCAAAATTTATCTGTTCAAGCATCAACTACAGTTGACAGCACGTGAGACGGAGAATATCACCGAGCTCTCTCTGTTTATCGCCTTGGTCTACGCACGTTTTTGGAACGAGGCCCCCGTCGGAATCAACACTCCTTTCAACGATATTCTGCTTCTTAAAATCTTGCAAAAGTACCCAAATCAGACCATTTCCAAAGCAGCATCCACAGCTCTTCAACGGCACCTGTGGTATCTTGGAGAGCATCTCATCGGCCTTGCATTCTTCGAACCTAGAGTCGATGCCGAGACCAAACGGGAGATGGTCGCAAACCTCCAACGTAACGAGAATACCACTGTTACTCGTCGATTGAAGTTTGAAGGAAACATTGAAGATTTGAATTTGTATGAAATGGTCACCAAAAAGACCCTGGGAATCTTCAATCTGTTAAAGAAAGAAGGAAGGAAGGCAGCGGAGGATACCTTCCTGAGGACCGATCCCAATTCCTGGACGGAGGGTGATTGCTTTCAAGAGTTTCGACGCATAGCGATCAACCTAAAAGTTGTCAATGATTCGGCGGAGAGGGTATCGCCCTTATCAAGGCATATAATACATCTTTGACGAAGGATGAAGAACAAAAACAATTCATCCTCCGATTAGTAGCAAAACATCGCCAAGACTACTCATCGTCTTCGAAGGAGTCGGTGATGAAGCGTTAATCTAAGCAATGATGTATGTTATAAACGAATGACAAATGTAATTTTCTATCAAACATATAATTTTTGTTCTTTAAAAATTAATCTCTTTTCTTTAAGAGTTATTCTGTTTTCTAAAAAAAGTAAGCTGTTTTCTTTGAGATTTAATCTGTTTTCAAACAAATAAACTAGTATTTGCCCTTGTTTTTTTCATATTTTAACCCAGAAGATCAATCCACTAGAAAATGAGTAGTAAAATGAAATTCATAGCGACCAGTAAATATCATTCAATTAGACTGAAATTTGGCATGGAGATGTTTGATAGATATACTGTAGGAACAGGAGCAGCCATGTGGAGGTAAAAAATTTAAAAAAATTATTTTTTGGACCACCCTAGACTGTATATACAAATATTCTGGAACTTTCATGAATTGTGGGTCACTCAATCGTGTTTCGTGTTCACGGTGGCATTTGAATTTTGCGGTCGCGTTTTCAAACTGCGGTTAAGTGGATTTTAGGCAGCGGATAGTGGGATTTTTCCTTAATTAATTAAGCGTGGTTAAGCAGATCCGCGGATAGGCAACCTGCGGATAAGTGAATTGTGAATTACGCTTGTGTATATATATATATATGCATATAACTGCAATGACCGCGCAGTATATAAATGAATAGAAACGACATAAGTGTTAAGGAACGTTTCCGCACACGAGGAGGAGAGATAACGAATAATGAAAAATGAGGCGAACCGCCCGGGCGGTTCGCCTCATTTTTCATTATTCGTTATCTCCCTCCTCGTGTGCGGAAACGTTCCTTAACACTTATGTCGTTTCTATTCATATATATATGTATATGTACTGTACAAAAGAACAGTATGCCTATAACTATACAGGGTGTACATAAAGTTAGGATCTATTTTTGTGAAGCACTTGGAAATTATATGGAATTCAATCATAAAATGATAAAGTGGTAACATTTATTAAATAATTAAGAGTAGGATTCGACGTGACGCCCATCAGTATCCCTGCACAGCTCAAATCGTTCCGCAGCATTTCTAAACACATTCTGGAGCATTTGCGGGGTTATGTTATCTGCAGCAGTTCGTATACGTGTACGTAAGTTTTCAAGACTCGTAATCTTCGTCTGATAGACGTGCGACTCGATAAAGCCCCATGCAAAGAAATCTAAAGGGGTTAAATCTGGTCATCTCGCTGGCCAAGGTCTGTTGCTTCCGCGTCCGATCCAGCGATTTGGAAAACGTCCATTTAGATAATCCTGAACAATTTTGGCATAGTGACAAGGAGCACCATCATGTTGATAGACGACGGTACTAACAATCCTATCCCCAATCAGCTGAGGTTCAAGGAATTGCTGCAACATGTCCAGATAAATAAGCCCCGTAACTGTAGCTTCAGCAAAGAAAAAAGGACCATAAACCTTAGATTTTGTTAAACCCATCCAGACATTAACTTTAGGTGAGTCTCTTTCCCAATTTTGGACGAAATCATTCGGTCTTTCATCTGCCCAAATTCGACAGTTATGGCGATTTACTTTTCCACACGTATGGAAAGTGGCTTCATCACTAAAGAGAATGTTGTCCATTAAATTATCACTCCAGATTTGTTCTACGAGATCAGCACACACAGCACTTCGTCGAGGGAAACCTTCCTCATGTAAATCATGTAAAACCTGCAAATGATAGCTTTTCTTCTGCAAATTAACTTTCAGAATTTTGTGCACAGATGACGTCGGGAGGCCGAGTCTGTGTGATGCAGCACGAACGGACGTACGTGGCTCCTCAGTGATAATTCCGCGTACTGCATTCACGGTAAGATCTGACATACACGGTCGTCCTGATCTTGCTTCATCATTTACAGATCCCGTTCGTTTAAATTTGTTCACCAATTTTCGTATTGTCTTGTCTATTGGCCCCGGCTTATGAAATCTCCTTCTAAACTTCTCTCTGATGTCATTGTATTTCTTTCCCTCGATTCGCCAAATTACTATTGCCACACGCTCTTCTGTATTCATTCTAAGGGCTTCTGAAAAGAAAAATAGAAAAAATAATTATTTCACAAAAATAGATCCTGACTTTATGTACACCCTGTATAATAAGTTTGTCGTTATTTATAATCAATGCCCAAATGAAAGAAAAATTGCTATATTTAGCATGCATTTTATCAAACATTGGCTATACAGTTTCCCTTTCAGTTTCCGAAACAGTTAATGGTCAGAAGTATTTCCTTGAAGAGTTTTGGAAAAGATTCGTTCACGGTGTTTCTGTTAATAAACTATCGGATAGTTTCTGTTTTCGTTTCCCTAAAATTGGCTTGTGTGAATCGGATATTACTTTAACATTAAACCAGTGAGTGAAATTACGTCGAATAAGTGGTCCGACAAAACATTAACGCAATGTTACCGTAACATTGGTATGCTGCTTCGACAGACTATGAGCTTCACCGAGCCAACAACTGTCCCAAACCAGTCTGAAAAATGAGGAAGGTGCATAGACCATCCCGCTGAACGTAACGCATTTGGCTCGTTTCAGTTCGTTGAAAAGCGAATTATTTTTCCTGGTTATGTTACCGTCCATCTCATTGCCCCGAGCCTACCGATAACTAGTCGTTGTATGCTTGCATTACCACGTAATAATTTCCAAGCAGATTTTGAAGAATTTCAGCCACTCAAAGGATAACATTTACTTGAAGCTGACGATTCATTTAGATTTTAAATGCAGCCACAAAGTTGAACTCACACGGTTGAGATGCGAAACAATTTTTATAATGGCCGTATTTTTTTTCTTGCACGAGCGAAGAACAGGGTGGCCCAAAAGGTACCTACCAACATTGATTTACATTTTCTCCGAAGCGAATGAATAGAATTCAATGAAAATTTGCTGACACACTATACTACTCACGCCATTTGTGAATGAACATTTTGGAGAGAATGTCATTGGTTTGGACTATCAGAAGCACTGGAAGCGGCATTGAGTGGCCTGCCGATTCGCCTGATCTCAACCCGTGCGACTTCTTTTTGTCGAGGTTGCGAAAAGTCGTCGAAGTGGAGAGACAGCACATCGAACACATTGTCATATATACGGCTCGAGATGCTGATTTGAATGGCGTTTGAACTATCTTTGTATCCTCAATAGTTTTAGTGAAATAAAGGCTTAAACTTGATAGGTACCTTTTGGGGCACCCTGTATGACTATAAATAATTATGATTACAAACGACGAAAACGGAATCAACCATTATCAGCTACGTGTTAATATTGGTGATTGAATTGGTAGGCCTAATATTATTAAGTGAATTACACTGGTCTGCGTGATTTTAAAGGTCAAGGATAGTTTGTTGTTCTTAGGTCAGTTTCTCACGCTGATTCCGAAAATCGCATCCATTTTTCTCAATCAGGTCAACTTTTCGAAATATAAACACTTTCTAGAAATTCTCATTTCCCGTTTTATTGGTAGGTGAGCGATACATGTAGTAGCATATGTCGACTGGTATATACATACAGGCTTTACAGGCTGTTCTTATAGATCTCAAGAAGGGTACAGCACACTATAATAGGCTAATCAGGGATGAATGGCCTCTTCAGGGACTTCCGCTTGTGCCGGGCAGACACCACATCCCTCTTCAGGCACCAGCAGTAGTCGGCCAGCATATCTAAAAAACCTGACCTGATTGAGAAGAATGGATTACATTTCTGAATTCAGCGTGCCAAACTGATCCTAAATCAGTTGAAAAACCTCTGACCTTTGAAAAAAGATTTGAAACGCAGGCCAGTGTTATTTATCTAAAGCATATATATATACACGCGTGCATAGCATTAGTTTTTTGTTAAGTCTGGTGGGATCCCAAGTTCTTCATATTTTAAACAACGTGACTAGAGTTGGACAACAAGGGCCTGTATGATAGTTTCTCTGATCAACACCGCGTCACTGCACAAACTGCAAATTTCTAGCGTGATACTCAATCTTTCGAAAAAAGTAATTAATGCAAATTAACTAAGTTTCTTAATACGCGATCTTGGTGGGGGGGGGAATTATTGCGGAAAATAATAGAAAATATCTTCAATCTCATTTCTGGGCCTTCAAGTTCAAGCGTGGTACTAAGTGTGACGCATAGCGAGTAGCGGGCGAAGATCACTGAAAATTCTCGTTATACGCGTCTTGAGTAGTGTTGACAAATAATCGAAACTTTACAAACCGGTTTTTAATCGATCTGTTTTTTGAAAACCAGTTTTAACCGGTTATGACCGAAAAGTATAGTAATTTTTAAAAGCCACAATTGAAAGGTACTGACTTTAACTCTTAACAAGCATAGCTTATCGCCTATTTTTTGGTCAAAAGAATGCAAAAATGCAGCATCATATGTATGCATATGAATAAGAAAATGACAACTTTGACATTTTATTTTAGCCAAAATAATACATTATTCAAACAATTTAGATTTGAAATAATTTTTTAAAATAAAACATCTATACTTAGAAAGAAATAAACTTCTTTTTGTAAAAAAATTATAAAGAATAAAAATAAAATTTATCTCTATTTTGGAAAAAACATTGAAATAAAATTTTTTAATAAAAAAACTTTACCTAGAAAACAGAAAATTGACTCTTCGTGTAAGAAAAAATATATAAATTAATTTAGATTTTATCCCTATTTTGGAAATGACATCTTAAGAAACAAAGGGCATTAAGGGTCTTATACTGCGAATAGGGCTTTAGTCGACTGACTCTACACTACAGCCTACATGATGAGACAAACTGAAGATCGAGTTGCCAGATAGGCAAAAATTATACTGAAGAGCAGTTGCCAGTTTGTCACAATTTAACTTAATAGGTAATGTATTCGAAGTTATTTTTTGTGCGCTGTAGCGCGTAGCTGCACGTTCGCGCAAGTTTGAGCCAAATAAAAATCAATCGATAAAACCGGTTTTTTCTTTCGGTTTTCGATTTTTAGGGAAATTTTACAAACCGGTTGAAAACCGGTTTTCAACACTAGTCTTGAGCGAGTAATTTCTGTATAGTTCTTGTCTCGACGATCGAGAAGGCGATTTTTATGGAAAATTCTGAACAGACTGATTTCTGGAGTGAGTGTGATAACGCGGGAGAACTCCTCGACAGCACCACACTGCAAAATCTTAAAAATTCTGTTCCAGTGCTCACAATTATTGGATTAAGTTTTATTTTTAACCAATTTTGCTTCTCTTTTCCCAAAAGATATCGAATATTTTGTAATTATTTTGTTACTAAATTAGCTTAAACCAAGGCCAAAGTTTTTTTAAAATTTAACACTATATTAAAATATGAATATATGAATAAACAAATATGAAATATGAAAAAATGAATAAATATGAAATATGATTAAAGAGTAAAAGTGGACGAAGTCTGTATTATTATCTGTATTATTATTATTATTATTATTATTATTATTATTACTAGTACAGTTCCCGTCGCTTCGCTGACGGTTAGACAGGCTAAACTACAGAAAAGAACGCAGCCGTGAAAATTTTGAGCTTCACATTGTGTCAACATTTCTGAATCTGGTATCTCCCAAAACCTCCTCACCCCCATTCATGCAACTTGGGGGCTAACCCCCTCTCCCATTACCCCCACCCCTCCCCTCCCCCATTACCCCCACCCCCACCCTTCCCCCATTACTGCCCGGGATAAATTTCACAAACAGACAGGCTAAACTACAGAAAAGAACACAGTCATGAAAATCTTGAGCTTCACATTGCCGCCCGTAATACAATTTCTGAATTTTTTTCTCACAATTTTTTCTCACAATTTTTTCTCACAATTTCTGAAAGTGTGACGGACGGACGGACAGCTCTCTTATTATAGTATAAGATTATTATTATTATTATTATTATTATTATTATTATTTTGGATTATTAATAAATCATTTGAATAAAAATAAATTCTTTCTGATACTGGTCAGTATGTCAGGGAAAAAAGTTTTAAGCAGTTAATAATAATAGTTCATATTTATAAACCTACAGTCTTTCTCTGCTCAGGGCAGAGTAGAGTTAACCGCAGAAGGGAATTATTATATATACACGAGGGTGGGCTGAAAAGTAATGCCTCCACTTTAATAATTCTGGATTGTGTAGAGGTAGCCAGATAAAACCGGTTTTGTGTTCTAACCTGATATCCCCACCCAATTCCAGATCGTTTAGAGGTAACCAGATGAAACCGGTCTTTTCTTATAGCCTAATATAGCCTACACTCAATCCACACGTTGGTTCAGTATCGATTACAACGGAAAGGAGTAAAGACGTTCGCTTCAAGCAACGTGCCGTAATTGAATTTTTGACGGTGAAAAGTGTTGCTCCCATAGACATTCATCTGCGAATGCAAGCTGTGTACGGCAAACAGTGTGTTGATGCGAGTACCGTTCGACGTTGGACGAGGCAGTGTAAAGAGGAGAAGCGAGGCAAGAAGATTTGCGAGACAAACCGTAAGTGGAAGGCCTGTAACGGCAACCGACGAGTCTCATCGGAACTACGTTGACGAACCGATTCATGGAAATCGTCGCATTAAACAAAATGAAATTGCTGCAATGCTCGATATCCCTAAAGAGCGAGTGAGACACATTATCAGTATTCTCGGTTACCGAAAGGTCTGCGCCAGATGAGTGCCTCGCATGCTCACCTCCGAGATGAAAACTGAGAGACTACCCATTTGCCAAGAAAATCTGCAGCTTTTCGAAAATGAAAATGAATTTCTGCACAGCAATGTGACAGGAGATGAGGCGTGGGTCCTGGGTCCACCATTATGACCCTGAAAATAAACGGCAATCCATGGAATATCGGCACAAAAATTCAAAATTAAAAAATCGGCTGAAAAAGTGATGACGACTGCTTTTTGGGATATCAATGGTGTTGTTCTCGAAGACTTTACGGAAAGAGAGACAGCGATCAACTCCGCACGTTATATTGAAACTCTGAAGAAGTTGGAAAAACGGACCAGGAGGGTTCGCACCCACATAAACGCAGTCATTGTTCACCATGACAACTCACGGCCTCACACCAGTGTTCAAATGCGAGAAGCAATTGAGGATCCGCAATTCACCGTCTTGCCGCATCCACCATATAGCCCCGATTTTCACCTCTTTCCTAAACTTAAAGAACATCTCCGTGGAAGTCGTTACGAGTCTGACGAAGAAGTTAAGGCCGCTGTGAAATTTTGGCTTCGTAGTCAAAGCTCCGAGTTTTACCAGGATGGATTTCTAAAACTCATTTATCGTTAGCGTAAATGTATGGAGGCAGGGGGTAATTTTATAGAAAAGTAAATGTATCGTTTCGAAGTTTAAAGTCCTACTTTGTTTCGATAAAATCCTTCAACCCGTTTAAAATTTATTTGAGTGGAGGCATTACTTTTCAGCCCACCCTCGTACAAACAGTGAGTGCATTCGCACAAATTCGTTACCAATTTGCAAATAATATTGAAACGTAAATAACCCAGCTACTTTCTATTTGCATTCAAGCGAAGGTAACTTCCGCATCAATTCAAGGGATCACAATCCAGAAATGTGTTTTACACATTGTAAAAGTTTCAAAAGTACAATTGAAAATTATTTATATACAATTCGAATCTTTACCCATTCCATTGCTTTATGATGGTTTTGAACGACGGTTCGGGATCGCCCCGCGGTCGACCCCTCTGCAGCAGCATCCCACCTCATTTGTGGGATTTTTTGGGGGAAGAGGGAACTGACTTCCGCTCTTCTCCTGCCTTCGTAGTGGTCGGGAACTGTGCAAAAATCTGTCCAGCTGGTTCTGGAAATTATTCGGGTTGGGGTGCTGGAGGTTTCTCAATTCTTGTGACGGTATACTAAAAAATTTCGGGGCTCGTATTCTAAGGGTATTTTCCATCCCCGTTTTCATGGCCCCCTGACCCACCACAGCTAAAGCAGAACAGAATCTGCTTGTTCTCTCATCCCAGTGTGTTTCTACATTCGTCAGCCAGACTCTGTACTGAACGGACGCATTTCCTGAGCTCTCTGATTTTGCATCTACTTTTGTATGTTGCTGAGAATTTTACTTTGGATAGTTTTTGAATTTTATATACTTGCGTTTAAATTTACATTGTTATAGTTCAGTAATTGAATATTAGTGGTTTTTAGCGATTTAGAAGTTTTCATAGCGTGCCGGCTTAATTTAACTTATACCTGTGACGGTTTAAATTTTTAACTCCGCGATGCCGTCGCAGAAAGCGTCGTGTGTTAGGTGTAGGGTTAACCGGTGGTATTCGGAATTTAAGGATTATAACGGCGGTCCAGTGGCGATTACCGATAGATCAGTTTGTTTCTTTTGCGAGTTCATGGAGGAATTAGTGGACATAAAACGCAGTGTACGTGAGGTAGCGGATAGACTTGCAACGCTTGATGATGGCAGGGTTAGGGCTACGGTTGACGGAAGCCGAACCAATATTAACGTTGAAGACGTTAGTAATTTGAAGGGTGAGGTGCGTAACTTAGTTTCTAGTTTAGGTAGCTTGTCGGGAAGGTTAAATAGAGTTGAGGAAGAGGTTAAGGTTAGTCCGAGAGTAGTAGATAGCGAGGGATTTAGAGAGGTTAAGGGTGGAGCTAGGCCGCGTACATTAGGTGATAGGAATCCCCCCCCTATCGAGGTTTCGAACCCTTTCGCCCATTTGGAAAGGGACGTGAATGAGGGGGAAACTATTTTAATTGGGGATTCTTTAGTGCGCCACATGGACTAAGAATTCGTTAAACGGAATCCAACCAAGAGGAGGAGGGTCTGTCTCCCAGGGGCCAGGGTTGACAGAGTTAGAGACGAAGTGGATAGGGTTGACGTTGCTTCCCGTCACTCAATGTTGGTGACGATGGTAGCAGGCAACGACTCGTATAGGCCCGATACGAGAGTGCCTGACCTTTTGGAGATATAGAGGGGGTTAATTAGGTCCCTGAAGGCGAGGTCAGATAGGTCTTTAGTTCTAGGTATTACCCCTAGGCACGGGTTGGGTCTTAGAATTACATCCAAAACAATATTTTTGAATAATAAATTAGAAGAGATTTGTGCTGAGGAAAGTGTACCCTTCGTAAAGCTGTGGTCCGAATTCAATGATCCTAGCCTTTTTATAAAAGATGGGGGTGCATTTTAATGAAATAGGTAATGCTAGGCTAGGTAGGTTAATAGAGGAAAGCGTGCGAAAGCTGTATAGGTCGAAGCCTTCTTTAAACGTTGTGGGTCCGGGAAACGCGGGCCCGACGTGATAAATAGTTTAAAACGCGGGCCCGTGGTAAAAAATAACTTAAACGTTTTTTATTGCAACGCGCGTAGTATTAGAAATAAATTAAATGAATTTAAGGCGGTAATTTTTCCGGCAACTATGATATAGTTGCTATCACTGAAACTTGGTTAAATACCGTGACTCGGGACTTGTTGGGGGAACTTGAGATACCGGGTTTTAAACTCTTTACTAATGATAGGTTACATAGATTTGGAGGCGGCGTTTTGCTGTACATTCGTAATTCCCTTAGGGCTATCGAGGTTAAGTTAGATTTTCCGGCAGCAATTAATGCGATCTGTGTTGAAGTTAGGGCGCGTAGTATTAGTTTTATTTTTGTTGTTGTTTATAGACCTCCCGTTCAACCCCTCGATATAGATACTAGATTTTACTCACTTCTTGGTAATTTTATTAACAATCGGAATAGAATAATTGTCGGAGACTTTAACTGCCCTAATGTTAATTACGAGAATTTTACGGGTAATGAAGAGGGTTTGAGATTGGTTGAGTTTATGGACGATAACTTTTTACGACAGATAGTTACCGAACCAACGCGCGGTGATAATATTTTAGATTTGGTGATGACGAACGGCGAGAATATAGTCGAAGGTTTAGAAGTAGGTGAGAGTTTAGGATGTAGCGATCATCAAATTCTTAGGTTTAAGTTATTGATAGAAAACACACAGGATAGTAACGTAATAGAAGTCCCTGATTTTCGTAGGGCTAATTTTGATAGTTTCGCGGATAGGATGAGAGTAGTGGACTGGGATAACTTATTTATGGGTAATGACACAAATTTGCGTTGGGTGGCGTTTAAAGAAGAAAGTTTTAGGAATATTGAAAGGGAGTTTATTCCTCGGAGGCCCAAGCGCGCTAGTAATCGTGGTAGACCGAAGTGGTGGAGTAGGGAAATAGGAGAGTTTATAAACGAGCGTAATAGAGCGTATAGACTTAGTAAGCGTAATGGCCAGGTAGCTAACTTTAATAGATATATCGAGCTTAGACGTCAGGTTAAAAGATCAGTTAGGAATGCCAAGCGTAATTTAGAGATACTTATAGCTGCGGATAGTAAACATAATCCAAAAACGTTTTTTGAATACGTTAATAATCGTAAGCCGGTAAAAAATAACATAGGCCCTCTAGTGGATGTTAATGGCGCTTTGGCTTCTGACGCTCAGGCGATGGCGGGTATTTTCAATAACTTTTTTGCGACAGTTTTTACCGTAGAAGACGTAAATAATGTCCTCGACGTGGATGATATAGTTCCATTTAGTAGCGAGACTATTTTGGAAGAAATAACTGTTTACGAGGCTGAGATTGCGCATTATATCGATAGGCTAAAAGTTAGCAAGGCTCCAGGCCCTGACGCTTTTTATCCCAGACATTTGAAAGATTTGAAAGAAGTTATCGTAGGCCCCTTAACGAAGATCTTTAATCAGTCACTCGAAACGGGGATTATTCCTGAAGACTTTAAATTAGCTAACGTCACGCCTATTTTTAAAAAATGCGACCGCGCGGTAGCTAGCAATTATAGGCCCATTAGCTTAACGTCAATTGTAGGTAAACTTTTGGAATCCGTAGTTAGGGATCGTATTACCGATCACTTAGAAAGTAGAGATTTGATTAATAGTAGTCATCATGGGTTTCGACGCATAGGTCTTGTTTAACTAATTTGTTAGAATTTTATAACGAAATAGTGCGCGAATACGATAGGCATAGAGCAGCTGACGTTATTTATTTAGATTTTAAAAAGGCGTTCGATACAGTTCCGCATAGGAGACTAATTGCGAAGGTTAAAGCGCACGGTATACGCGGTCAGGTAGCTAACTGGTTAGAAGAATGGCTTCGTGCTAGGAGACAGAGGGTCGTAGTTAATGGTAGTGAATCAGGGTGGTTAGATGTAGGTAGCGGTGTCCCACAGGGTTCAGTGTTAGGCCCATTGCTATTCGTAATTTACATTAACGACATAGATGTAGGATTGACTAGTAACGTGTCAAAATTCGCGGACGATACTAAAATAGGCGGTAAGGTTGTTAACGAGGACGATAGAAATAGGATTCAAGACGATGTAAATAGGATTATGGAGTGGACGGATAAGTGGCAGATGCAATTTAACGTAGACAAATGTAAAGTTTTGCATATAGGTTCTCGCAACAATAATTACGCGTATACGATGGATGATAGGGAGTTAGCGAGCGTTGACGAGGAAGTAGATTTAGGCGTACGCGTATCTAAGGATTTAAAGGTTAGGAACCAGTGCCTGGAGTCTTGCGCAAAAGCTAATAGGATGTTAGGCTTCATAGCGCGTAATTTCGAATTTAAATCGAAGGATATTATATTGCCCCTTTACAAGTCCCTAGTCAGGCCTCATTTAGAATATGCAGTTCAGTTTTGGTGCCCATACTTGCGTGAGGATATTGATAGGTTAGAAAGGGTTCAGCGTCGTGCCACGAAACTTATTCCGTCATTGCGCAATAAGCCCTATGAAGATAGGATTAATGAGTTAGACCTGTATTCACTCGAAACTAGGAGATTAAGGGGGGAGCTTATTGAAGTTTTCAAAATTGTTAATAACATCGATAACGTAAATTTTGACAAATTGTTCACTTTTGATAATAGTAATACTCGCAATAACGGATTTAAGTTGCGTGGCAGGCGTTTTATTACTAATATCGCTAAAAACTTCTTTACGTTTAAAATAATTGATAAATGGAATAATCTTCCCGCGTCAGTCGTTCATTCTACCAGCGTTAATATGTTTAAGAACCGTCTTGACAGACATTTTAAAGGTATTAACGTTGTTTAATTTAAAAAACAACAAAGTTAGCAACAGAAGCTCTGGTGGTGGTGCTCGAGGATGAGTCTGTTGACGATGAATGCCAGCTTGTGACATGCCAGCGTGTGATGCCAGCAATAAAATTATTAAAAAAAAAAAAAAAAAAATTAGACTAACACGAATGTAGATGTAGCTCATAGCGTAAACTAACCCACTTTTTGTTTAACTTTACCTACTTTTTTTTTTTTTTTTCTTATCCCTCCTTACTTTGCATGTCTAACTCTTTTCTTGCATGTTTGTAGTTTGCATGGTATGACAGTGAGTTAAGACTGTGTTTGCATGGTTTGTAAGCGTTCTTATTTTACTTCTTTTCATCTTTCACCCCTCTCCTATTCTCTCCGACTATTTTTCTGACTTGTCGGCAGTGGCCGGCGGATGATGATGGTGAGACACTTTTCCTCTTTTTCTGAATGAATGTTAACCCATGAGTGATAGGTGTTGCTCTTACTTAACCCATTATTCTCTTCTCTTCTCTTAACCCGCTACTCTTTCCTTTCTCTCGGGCTAACCTTAGAGTGGATCTTAGGGTCTTTGTTAGCCTTAGCTTCTGTAGATCTGTAGATTTCTAAGGTTAGTGACACGACCCTCGAGTGTTTTCCATACGTATATTATTGCGTACTGCTCGTGTCCTTAACACAAATGGCAGCAGCAGCTTATCGTAAAACTATATAGGTGACGTTCATTATTAGTTATAATAATTAATCTATGTTCCGCTCTTAAGCGTTAGAAGGTATTGTTGGACACGAAAAATGAATTTGTATATTTATGATATAAGATTTAAGTACATTTTCATGTATTTTTCCCAAAAACAAAATTTTGTTGTACGAGAATAAATACATTTACCATAATTGCGGCGTCTCCAAATCACGTTCATCAAATCACGTTTTTCGTGGCTGGGAAGGATTTTTTCTTCAACTGGTTTGTGATCGTCATTATTATTATTAAATATATATAACCGAATATACATAGAACAGTTTTTGCGTTCCTCTCTCTTTTGCGTCACTTTTAATAAATGCAAAAAACTTCACTTTTTTCTACGTGAAGGTCAAAATATGATGATAAAAATCCACTCTAATAGACAGAGTTTATTTCCACAACAGTTTCTATGACCACTGGCATCCTCTTCGGGTGGATACAGAAAAACGAATGAACCAAAAACAAGAGGGAAAAACAGTCCAGGGACCATTAAGAAATTCGCACTTACGTTAGATCCCGTTCTCCCGACACTGGAAGGGCATTTTTATTAAAGGGACCCGCTTATAAGTACATTCGCACAAATTTAAAATATCTTCTTGTTCTATACATACAGATTCTATTATTTTTTTATATAATTATTACATTTACAGTATTATTAAATTTATTACATTTAATATTGCATTATTATTTATTAAAAAAATTATAAATTTATTATTACATTGATTATTACATTGTTCTTTATTATACAGAAATTATAAACCGAAAAACGAATGAAAAAGGCGATAAGGAAACAATCCAGAGACCATTAAGAAATTCGCACCTAGGCTAGATCCCGTTCCCCCGACCCCAGAAGGGCATTTTTATTAAAGGGTCCCGCTTATAAGTACATTCGCACAAATTAAAACTATCTTCTTGTTCTATACATACAGATTCTATTATTTTGACATAATTAATGCATTTATTATTGCATTTACATTTTTTTAACATTTATTATTATTTTACCTTTACACTAATTATTACATTTATTATTACATTTATTGCATTTATATTTATTTCCACATTTATTACTTCCATTATTACATTTACATTTACGTTTATTATTCCATTTACATTTTACCGAAAAAAAAAACCCGAATGAACCAAACGCGAGTAAGGAAACAATTCAGAGCCCTTTAAGAAATTCACACTTTGGTTAGAACCCGTTCACCTGACTCTGTAAGGGATTTTTTGACCAAGAATCTCATTAAAGGATCCAACTTATAAGTACCTTCGCACAAATTAAAATTATCCGCTTGTTCTATACATACAGATTCTATTATTTTTCTTTTGACATAATTATTACATATATAAAGTACCTTACTTGATTCCCAATCCATAGCATGATTATTTTGGCTGGCGTGATAAAAAATGGCATTATTAGTATTAAACTTCTGAAGGCATATTTGTGTTCTTTAATACGGGTTTCAATATTTCTTCCAGTTTCTCCTACGTATACTAAATCACAACTTTTACAGGGAATGCTGTAGACACAGGCTTGTTCCTGTTTTGTAACGTTATTCCTAACCAATTTACTTTTCACGCTAGACGAATATTTGAACGCGAAAGCAAACTTAAAATCTTTCATCAACGGTTTTACTCTTTCTAAGCCTGCAATGTAAGGCAAACTCACATATTGTTTTTGGTTAACTGAAGGTTCCCGAGGGGCATAAAAAGATTTTCTGGCTTTAAAATACGCCTTTCTGATAAACCACTCAGGATATTTTAAATCCTTAAAAATGTTCCAAATCTTTGAATTTTCCGGGTCCAGCAAATGTAGGCTACAAATCCTGAGTGCTCTTAGAAACATGGAAGAAATAATTGAGCTTTTAACCCCTTCATCATGATATGAAAAATAATGACTGTACGAATTACAATGAGTAGGTTTTCTATAGACCGTGAAAATGGGCCTTCCGCTTTCGTTAATAACCAAAACATCTAGAAAAGGTAATTGTTTGTCGTTCTCCCATTCATATTTAAATTTAATAGAGGGAACAAGATTATTTAATGACTGAAAGAAAGTGTCAAAGTATTGGGGATAAAGGGGACCCCATTCCCATACCAAAACGTTGCAAATAAAATTCTTCTCCGAAGGAGAAGACATTATTGGTGGCACAGAGTTTTATCAGTTCTAAAAATACAGATGTGGGCATACCTACATAGTTCTACGTTACATGTTGGCAATTTTCTATCTAAAAAACTGAGTACATCATCAATGGGAACTTTCGTAAACAAGGACTCAACGTCAAAACTGATCATTCTTCCCCGTTTTAAATCTAAGGACATAACTTTATTAATAAAGTCACAGGAATTAGTGATGTGCGAGCCTGAAAATTTACCAACTAATGGGGACAATTTATCTGCAAGAAATTTAGATAACCTGTAACTAAAGGAACCCCTGTGTGAAATAATAGGACGAAGTGGTATATTAATCTTATGGGTTTTGGGTAAGCCGTAAATGTTGGGGAGTTTGGGGTTAATTTGTAGAAATCTTTTAGGGTCAATCGCCGGGACATCTTTTAATAAGTTCCTGATAGTTTTGTTGAATTCAACAGAAAGACGCTTTAGGGGGGACGCTCTCACTTTGGTGGAGGTGAATTCATCACTAAGTAACGCTTCCATTTTTTGTTTATAATCACACTTGTCCAAAATAACCACAGTGTTACTTTTGTCCGCTTTAGTGACAAATATTACTTCGTTCTTCCTGAGCTTGTCTAAAGCTAACCGGAATCTTTTTTTTCGGTAAAATGTAAATGGAATAATAAACGTAAATGTAAATGTAATAATGGAAGTAATAAATGTCGAAATAAATATAAATGCAATAAATGTAATAATAAAGGTCATAAAATAAATGTAATAATTAGTGTAAAGGTAATAATAATAAATGTTAAAAAAATGTAAATGCAATAATAAATGCAGTAATTATGTCAAAATAATAGAATCTGTATGTATAGAACAAGAAGATAGTTTTATTTTGTGCGAATGTACTTATAAGCGGGACCCTTTAATAAAAATGCCCTTCTGGAGTCGGGAGAACGGGATCTAGCCTAGGTGCGAATTTCTTAATGGTCTCTGGATTGTTTCCTTATCGCCTTTTTCATTCATTTTTCGGTTTATAATTTCTGTATAATAAAGAACAATGTAATAATAAATTTATAATTTTTGTAATAAATAATAATGCAATATTAAATGTAATAAATTTAATAATAAATGTAATAATTATATAAAAAAATAATAATAGAATCTGTATGTATAGAACACGAAGATAGTTTTAAATTTGTGCGAAATGTACTTATAAGCGGGTCCCTTTAATAAAAATGCCCTTCTAGTGTCAGGAGAACGGGATCTAACCTAGGTGCGAATTTCTTAATGGTCCCTGGACTGTTTTTCCCTCTTGTTTTTGGTTCATTCGTTTTTCTGTATTCACCCGAAGAGGATGCCAGTGGGCATCGAAACTGTTGTGGAAATAAACTCTGTCTATTAGAGTGGGTTTCTATTATTTTCACTTTTAAGTTTGCTAATCAAATTTATTATCAGGTGTTCGGGTTAGGCTTAGATATTACTGTATTTGATTTGATTAAATTTTATATGTAAAGATGTAAATACCTAGGAAAAATAAATACTCTTAGTTTAAGTCTATTCACTTCATTTACCTTAGCTTTATCGTTCAATTTTTTTTTTAAACGCTCTGTTTGGAGATTAAACCAACTTAGGTATAAAACTCGAGGACAATTTCCAGGGGTAGGTTTTGGGTTAACAATACTTATTGGGGACATCTATTGACGACTCAATTTTTTTTTTGTATATTAAGCAGCGGACCTACAACGATATAATCCCCACTATGAATTCATTTTACGCGTACCAAGATGCGCAAAATGTTTCGGGTGTACCCTACTTCAAGGATGAATATGCAGTATTCATAATGTTAGTAGAAGAGTCATTTCAAGGTATGCACCATTAACAAAATATTGAACTAGTTGCGCGAAAAACTGAAAAGAAAATGAATATATTAGTGACAAACTAGTTAGTTACGTACGTTTTCTCGTACTGCCCGGCTCTGGGGTATGTGGATCCTTTGGCCGTCTACGAATTGCATATTTTTACGATGAACACTGGCCTCCAATGTCTTCATTTTATCTTGAAAATCACAGGTTGCAAGAATAGGTTAATTTGTAAAGTTTATGCAATTGTACGCAACATTTATTGATAAATTAATGTCTTTTACGTAATCAAAAAATAATTAGCAAATGGTATATAAAACAAAGCGCCATTTTCTTATCGAATATGCATCGTAACATACCTAAGAAGACGTAGAAGTTTGGGTGTGGCTGCGCAAACATCTTCACTTCACCATGAAAACTTTCGACGTTGTTATTCGTACGTCGTCATCTCGCAAACACCGAAATTCTTCTTCTTCTTACCCCAATTGTGGTCAGCCAGAACCCTTCCAAATATAATACATTTATAATGCGAATGTTTTCTTATCATGTATCAGCAGTAATCAAATTAAAATTATGTACTAAAATTTACTTTCGAAATATCGTAAAAGTGCCGTCATCTTCTCATTGGTGGGCAGGCATGAAGTCGTCGTCGTCGTCGTCATCTTCAAGATGAGGAAGATCAACAATATGTACTAGATTTCTAATGAACTGAAAAACCCTCGTGTATTTTGTCGCTAGGAATGAGTGGAAGAGCCATCAACATCTTTACCACGCGTTTCGTTTGCGCGTTATTCGTGAACTCTACTTGGAGGCCGAGTGATTGGCACTTTCTCCATATTGGCCGTAGTAGTTTTGATATTATGGTAAAGTAATAGATGAAAAAAATAATAACTGTTTAGATATGAGCACAACTTAAAAAATTTAACATTAACACCAAATTTCCTATTTTTGTGAGTCAGTTCAAAAGGAACGAGTTAAATCCCTCTTTTACCTAACCTAAGCTAAGCTAAACTACGGCAACATTAACTCTAAAATGACTGTTCGATTTGTAAGTCCTTATGCGGGGATGCCACTAGATTTTTCTTTGAAAAAAGTGAAAAAAATATAGAACCAAATTAAGATTTTTTATAAAATGAAATTCAAGTATGACTATTTAGTTTCAGCGATAGAAGGAAAAATACAATTTTTAACAACTGTATAAAAAATTAATTATATAGATAGATAGACAGATAGATAGTCCTTTTACCCTACAAAATAAATGGTTTTAAATGGTTTTAGCACGATTTGACTCACGTTGCTTAGAACCAATCGCAGCGTTCGACTTCAGCAACGAAATATTTCTGTTTTAACATCTGGTACACGCATTACTAAACTAACTAGAAGACCTATAATAATAATCTTAAAAGGTGGTAACTAAAACCTAAAGATTAATATTATATTAAAAATATAGTAAAAAAAAAAGTAAAAAATATCCTTTTATTTTATACTGTACGAAAAACTTCATCACTACATACTGTCGCAGTAGTTTCTTTAGTAACATTGCATAATAGCATATAACTAAGTTATCACAAAGGGTTTCCACCAAAATAGTTATAATGGTATGACAAACTGGACTACTTACCATACGTCCCGATTTGAGCGGGACAGTCCCGGCTTTGAGCTCTTGTCCCGGCGTCCCAGCCGGCTTGTAATTCTGTCCAGGTTTATAATTGTAACAATCATAAACCGGGACAGAATTACAAGCCGGCAGGAACGCCGGGACAAGAGCTCAAAGCCGGGACTGTCCCGCTCAAATCGGGACGTATAGTAAGCCTAGTTATATCGATATAATAAAGCTAAATGAATTAGCTAATACAGTAGCTAATTAGTGATAATACTATGAAGCTTAAGACTAGTCGCACGTTTGCATCGAAATATATATGGTTCTATGATAATAATAATAATAATAATAATAATAATACAGCACCAAAATGGTTTTGTATAACATATATTAAATGAAATAACGATACTTACGTATTATCTGGACTACCAAACGTCATTTTCGTTTAAACTAACGAAAATATCACAACTTAACCTAACCAATCATCAAGGGCGTACAGTTGACTTAACCGGGCATTCAGTTGACCTAACCGGGCATTCAGTTGACCTAACCTGGCATTCAGTTGACCTAACTGGGCATTCAGTTGACCTAACCGTGCATTCAATTATCCTAACAGGTTAATATTGGTTATTTTATTTCACCTAAATATCTTCTGATCTTTTCATATTAGGCACTCACTGTCACATTTCGGGCAAGTTAAGGATAAGAGAATAACGTCGTAATTGCTAAAAACATCCAGTGCTTTATCTTCACCTAGTATTATCGGGACTACCTACGAAAAACACATTTTCCGTTTTAAGCGATTTTATTCATTGTCGATAATATAATATAATATGATATGAGTAGTATGGTGTCAAAAGGGTGGAGTGCAATGCAATTGCATAATATTACGTAATGTTGCAAGAATGCCACCCCACCCACCCTTTGTTGCAAGAGTGCCACACCCCCCCCCCCCCCCCCCCCCCGCGCACACCTTCGTTGCAAAAAAAAAAGAAAAAAAGAAAATTCCCCCAAATGGGCAGAAAGAGAGAGAGAGTGCCAACCTTTGTTGCCAACCCCAACATGGGATTGCAAGGGGCATGCAACTTGGAGGCGGAGTTCGCCCCCCAAGCTATTCCCCCCAAAGGGCAGAAAGAGAGAGAGAGAGAGTGCCAACCTTTGTTGCCAACCCCAAAATGGGATTGCAAGGGGCATGCAACTTGGAGGCGGAGTTCTCCCCCAAGCTATTCCCCCCAAAGGGGCATACCTAAACTAAGAGGCCTCTATGGGAGGGAAGGGGTTTCCTCACCACCCAAAGGGCCAGAAAGAAAAAGGACCAGAGATCCTTGCTCGGCTGGGAGCCGAGCTTGTATGACTCCGTCGTCCGCCTCCCGCTCTTTTATAGACCTCTAATCCGCCAGTTGGCTGAGTTGCAAGTTTGTGCTATATATTTAATTAAACCATATATTAATCATCCAATAGAAGACAGTTGCCAGATAGAAATATTTATTAAATTAATTCATATATTATTCAGCCATTTGGTTGCTAAATACCACCATATATTTTAATTTATATGATGATAGTTGTCAGGTACTGCCATTTATTTTAAATCGCTGCCAATACAGATGAATCTTCTTAATTCCAACAATTTACTTGAAAAGAAATTCTGTTTATTAAATAAATAATTAGAATTTAAACACACGCTCTTTACACAACTAAAATAAATCACTTTATTACATAATTCCTATTTTTATTATTATTATTAATATCGCAATTCACGCTAAATCACGAGTAACAGTGGGAAAGGATGCGTTTGTATATATATATATATATATATATATATATATATATATATACTGTATATATATATAATAATAATCGAATGAACACTCGTGCACACACGCACACACACACACACACACACACACACACACATATATATATATATATATATATATATATATATATATATATATATAATTTTATTTTCACAGTTAACTAGAAATAATATCCTGTGAATTTTCAAGTTCATTTAAGAAGGAAAAAATATATAATAAATGAATGAGCAATCATATTATTACAGGAAAATAAATGAACACTTTGTGTGTGGGTAAATTCCAATTCAAAAAGAACTTATCACGTAAAATCTATCTCCATAAATTTTTAATTAACTTTCGCCAACGGTTACAACAAGCAAAATTAGAAATTTTTTATTAAAACAATGCTTAATAATGCTTGATTTTGGGTTCAAATGCGGAACGTTTAGCAACCCTAAATACAATAGATGAGTGGTCCCCAGCCTTTTTTTGTATGGCTCCCCAAAAACCAATTCTAATCCAACTTCATTATCCAATCATTAGATATTATTTTCAATAACTTCTAGATCGCGTGTCATTAGACTACCCACAAATAGTTGTCAATACCCCAGCGATTAATTTCCCGTTAAGTAAGCGTGAAATTATTATTGTTATTACCACCACTACTACTATAATATTATATATTATATATATATATATATATATATATATGTGTGTGTATATATATATATATATATATATATATATATATATATATATATAAATCATCCTATTCTGGACATCCCAATAAATCCTCAAATTAAATATAAATTTGCAACTGTAATCTATTTTTAAAGTAAAGTTTTAGGCCTGTAACTTATTCTATATTTTTGTTAACTGTATATATATATATATATATATATATATTAATTTCTCTATTTCAATTTTTCTCTATTTCAATTTACATGTACATTGAATTTCCTAGAATTCTCTACTATATATATATTATAGCTACATATTTTTATTACCTGGAAGCGCGTTTCAATTTTAGGTTCAAACTTTTTTTAAACTTTACTGTATAAAAAATACATGCCAGATTCTCTTTACACAACTAAAATAATTCATTTACATTATTATTTTATTACTTAACTCCTATTTTTATTAATATCACATTTTTCGCTAAACCAGAAAATGTAAACACAAAAAAAGCTAAACACAGACAACGACATTACTCCGTCCGATTGCTGGGGGCTCTGATTCATTATATATATATATATATATATATATATATATACTTAAACGTATTTAAGAATATTTGTTTTTACTCTATCCTGCGGTATTCTTGCACTTAAAGAATAAATTTAAAAATTCTAAAAAAAGATATACGAATGTTTTGGACGTCTGCATACAGACTTTACATTCCAGGAGAAGGAAGCTGCTTATGATCGGAGTAGATCATCGGAAATTCTGCAACCATCACCAACTGATACCCTATGAGCTGACGATGTGCTCTGTCAAGCTTTCCTGTCCTAGGTCACAATTACTGGGGCCGAAGGCCCAGCACCGCGATAAAACTACAGAAAAGAACGCACCCGTGAAAATCACGAGCTTCACATTGTGTGACATATATTGCTACCCGGTACCGGAGCCAAGTTGTACAATGGTCGCGAGCGATAGCGAGCTACCGTTTGTTCTAAACTGTCGAATATTACTAATTTGATTTTAAAAAAATGCAAAGAGAGAGAAAGAGTGGAAGAGGAGCGGAGGTGTTCGTCCAACGCGTGGAGGAAACGTCACCATCTGTCCCACCTTCATCTTCTGGCATTGCTCACTTGTCTGCTGGCATGTTATTATAATACCCTTTGATGAAATGATGTTATCTAATTCTACATGTGTTGTTAGAGGTACACTACTGAATACACGAAAGAATTTGAACTACTTTACATTTTTTCCTTGTGGGTGTGGATCAAATGATAACCGTATAATACCCTTTGATTTGTAAATGCGTAATATGTATGTTTTATTTGTTAATTGATTAATTAGTTTAAATAACCTGTATAAATTCCAATTATAATCACTCTATTTTGATAATAAAACGGTATTATCCCGTTATTCTTTTCTTACCAACGGATGGGTGAAGGGCGAATGCCGACAAAAAAGAGAGCGAAAATCATTCCAAACCTCCTATCAAATAGCTGTAAAAGAAAATCCATTAATTTAAATGCAAAAACTTCACTTTTTCTACGTGAAGGTTAAAATATGATAATAAAAACCCACTCCAATAGACAGAGTTTATTTCCGCAACAGTTTCGATGCCCACTGGCTTCCTCTTCGGGTGGATACAGAAAAACTATGAACAATTGCCTATATATATATATATATATATATATATATATATATATATATATATATATATATATACAATATAAAGCGGCGAGAAAACTTAATAAATGAATAAAAAGAAATCCAAAAAGAAAGAACATCAGACAGGTGTCAGTAACAGCGAATCTCTCTTAAATATTCTAATGAAATGCAAAACAGAAAATCTATGCATAACGGCTGCAGCTTTTAACGTTTATGGGGTTAGGTTAAGTTAGGTCAGATGCGGAGCCCCTCCTCTTTACTTTAAAATTTTCGCTTTATCTTTAAATTTGATTCTTCCCTTTCAACTTGTCTTCTTTGTCTTGCTTTAAAACTTTCACTCGTCTTTAAATTTTCTTACACCTTTTAACTTTCCTTCTTAAAACAGTCAGTCTCGCAGGTACCTCTGTGTTAGGACATTATTATGCCTTCAACACTCCAATACAGTTCAAATTTCTATACGGCTATGCTTGGTTATTGTGCGAATTTCGTTAAAATGGGGTTAGGCTAGCTTACATTAGGTTACTCTCTGTATGTAAATAAACTAAACTTTCGTGGATTTAAATTTAATTGTTAAAATGTAAATTACTTTTTCTTTTAAAATGGTCGTAAGAGCAGTTATGTCATGGTATGATTGCCATTCGCAATAGATTTCAAGAGAGAAAAACAGTAGTCTGGAAATTTTATATTATATATATATATATATATATATAAGAGATTGAGATGGTATGGGCATTGGGCATGTCCAGAGGAGGGAGGAGTAGTATGTGGGACGACGGATGCTGAGGATGGAAATTCCAGACACGAGAAGAAGAGGTAGACCTAAGATGAGGTGGCGGGATAGACTGAAGAAAGATAGTGATAAGGGACTGGAGGAAGAGGTAGCTCAAGACAGAAGTGAATGAAGAAGAAGGATCTGCAACAGCGACCCCACATAGAAGTGGGCTAATAAAAGGCTGCGGAAGAAGAAGATATATATATATATATATATATATATATATATATATATATATATATATATATATATATATGTACGAGAGAGAGAGAGAGAGAGAGAGAGAGAGAGAGAAGAGTTGCGATGAGTTGTATGAGCTTATCCCCGTCTTTCTGCAGGAGATAGGCTAACGCAAACAAAGAAAAAATTTGACCAGAAAAGGTGTACAGAGTTCATCTGAGAGATCCACAATAAATTACTATTAATTAAAAGTATAAACAGAACTATGACTGAAAGGTAATAAATAAATAATAATATATTTGAAATTATATAATCATTCAAAACGGGCAATAAAGAGAACTAATTATTTTCAAAGAAATACATTCAATCTGAATTAGATAAAACACCATTGCTTCAATACGAAACAAAGTATTAACACAATATATATATATATATATATATATATATTATATATATATATATATACTTGCTAAAGATTTATTCATTTTAAAATTTGTCTACAAGCAGTGAAGTTATGAGTTTGGAAGGAAAGCTACAGATTAACAACGAGTACCAAAATGGCAATGATAATGTTTTAAACCTTTCTGTACAAACTCCGCCCTTCGTTTAAAAGATAATTTTAATACGTCTATTGGACAATACAGTATTTTAAAGACTGATAAAAATCTGTACAGCACACACACACCTGAAGATTCATGTATCTGTACTTTTTCGGCGCCGATAGGAAAGAATGTTGTTTTTACTTGCAAGGCAATTTCTATTTCGTCCATAAATTAAATATTTATTTAATTTGTTATATATCGGGTGGCCACAAAAAAACTTTACTTAATTCAAAGTTTAATAACTGCAACAATTCAAAACTTATGCGATTGAGCTTTGGCACACATTAACAGATGGTTATAATCTATAATTGCTGGCATTTTCAAATATGTAGGTTCTATAGTTTTGTTACAGTGAACAATTTAAAAGCATATGTCTAAAAATAGCATGCCGAAGAAAATGAATTTGAACTTAACAAAATTTACTTAAACAAATGGTCAATGTGACCACCTCCCTGTTGGTAAACTGCCCTCAATCGCTTCTTCCACGAGGAGATGCACTTTCGAACCTCATCAAAGGTGATATCCTCCCATGCTCTACTGATTTTCTCCTTAAGTTCATCTTCGGTGAATTTGTCTTTCTGGCTGCCGTAAACCTTCACCATGAGGGAATCCCATACTGAATAGTCCATCGATTACAGTCGGGAGACTGAGGCGGCCATTCATCCTTTTTGATGAAATTAGGGGTCTCTTGCTCTAGATGATTTTGGGTCGCTCGGCTTGTATGGGCGGGTGCCCCATCTTGCTGGAAAATGTAGGCCTCATCAGGATACAGCTGACGACAATCAGGAAGTAACCCATTATCTAACAGGTTGATGTAACGCTCAGAGTTAACTTTAGTTCGTTTGTGGCAATAAAATGAATTCGTGTTTTCCCCTTCCATGAAATTCCCGCCGATACCATTACTTTTCTGCTGAATCGTGAGGTTTCATGATAAAGCCTGGAGGGAGGAATGTCTTTTTTCCTTGAACCATAAACCCTGTCATTTTGCCTGTTTTTTGGCCACCTCCAACGTGAAATCCTTTTCGTCTCTAAACACAACTTTTTGCACGTCTTCAGCTGAGTAGCGTTCATATAGGGATTTACAGCGGGTCTTTCTACGCTGTCTTACATTCTGATCACGCCGAGAAACTCGAATTCTCTTGTAGGCCTTCAATTTCAAACGTTTTACAATCCCTTGTACAGAGGGGCGAGAAATCCCAAGGTCGTACGCAATCTGTCTCTGGGAGCGATGAGTTCCTGGTGTATTCTCCTGGGATTGAATCAGTTCCTCCACGGCAGCCTTATTTTTCTTCTGTTGAAACACTTTTGGGCCTGCCGCTGCCGGGTTTTCTAGCTGTTGATCCAGTATCCTTTATCTTTCTTATTAAGTTATAAACACTTTGACGAGTCCAGTTCTTTGCGGGGAATTCTCGGACAATCCTATTTCCATTCCAACCTTTTTCCTTGACACATGCTTCTATGATGGCTTTATCACTTTTACTTAACGTCATGCTGGCGGGGTTTTAGCGGAAAAATAAAGAAAGCAAATTCACATTAGGTTTAGCCTACGCCAGCGAGCGTGTCATACTACGCTACATTAGTTTAGCCTACGCTAGCGCACGTACGTGTCAGATGCACACCAGGCATGCTATTTTTAGACATATGCTTTTAAATTGTTCACTGTAACAAAACTATAGAATCTACATATTTGAAAATTCCAGCAATTATAGATTATATGCATCTGTTAATGTGTGCAAAATCTCAATCGCATAAGTTTTGAATTGTTGCAGTTATTAAACTTTCAATTAAGTAAAGTTTTTTTGTGGCCACCCGATATATATATATATATATATATTATTTATACAGGGTGTTTGAAAACTTTCTGTACAAATTGTAATGGGGGATAGGCAACACCAAGACAAATCCTTTTCGTCTATAAGCGTATGTCCGCTGACGTCACCATTCGGCGCGAGAGGGCGCCGCTGCAATTGGCTAAAAGGTGAAGTGGGCTAGACTCGCGCTTGCCGCGGGCATTCTTAAATCGGACGTAGTACGCGTAACATGGAGCGCTTCACGACTGCTGAGATGGCTGACATGCATATGGTGTATGGGGCTGCCAATGGAAACGGAAGAGCTGCTGAGAGGTTGTACCGACAGCGCTTCCCAAACAGACGTGTGCCAAACCACCAAACGTTTGCGCATTTGCATCGGCGAGAAACTGGAACATTCCATGACACTGGTCGGGAGAGAAACATGCGCACACCTGACATGGAAGAAGAAATCCTACGGCGATTTGAGGACAATCCAAGCGCAAGCACGCGAGGTGTTGCACGTATCCTCGGTGTGAACCACGACCTGGTCTGGAGTGTGTTGCACGAGCAGCAGTTACATCCGTTTCATCGTCAGAGTGTCCAGGCATTACAACCTCGGGATTACCCTCTTCGTGTGGAATTCGCACGCTGGTTTCTGCAGCAGACAGCGGTGCAGCCTAATTTTCCAGCTTATGTGCTGTTCTCAGATGAGGCCTGTTTCACACGTGAGGGTGTGTTTAACATGCACAATTCTCACGTGTGGGCGCACGCAAATCCACATGCTACACGGGTGCATGCTCATCAAGAACGGTTCGCCGTCAATGTTTAAGTTGATTGGGCCGTACCTGCTGCCTGCACGACTCGACGGGCGGGTTTATAGGATATTTCTTGAAGAAACGTTGCCGGAACTGCTGGAAGATGTTCCCGTAGCTATTCGTAGACGAATGTGGTTTCAACACGACGGGGCCCCAGCACACTCCAGCAACGATGTGCGGGATTATCTGAACGCCACTTTTGGGGACCGATGGATAGGCCGGGGTGGGCCCGTAGCCTGGCCACCGAGATCGCCCGATTTAACATGCCTCGATTTCTTCCTTTGGCACACGTCTGTTTGGGAAGCGCTGTCGGTACAACCTCACAGCAGCTCTTCCGTTTCCATTGGCAGCCCCATACACCATATGCATGTCAGCCATCTCAGCAGTCGTGAAGCGCTCCATGTTACGCGTACTACGTCCGATTTAAGAATGCCCGCGGCAAGCGCGAGTCTAGCCCACTTCACCTTTTAGCCAATTGCAGCGGCGCCCTCTCGCGCCGAATGGTGACGTCAGCGGACACACACTTATAGACGAAAAGGGTTTGTCTTGGTGTTGCCTATCCCCTATTGCAATTTGTACAGAAAGTTTTCAAACACCCTGTATATGTCTATATTTTCTACAAACTAAAATTAAGTATTTGTACGAGATAATATATCTTATAAACAACCAAACTCACGTGTTTGTAGAAAAACCACTATAATTAAAAAATAAAATAAACTGCATCCTTTTTGAAATTTATTTTCATGGACCGGTCGCGATTTGTCACTACAGGCAAATTGAATTTCAGTGTCCTTAAGACTTTTACCGTTTTAATAATTTTTCCTAATGATATAAGCTACAAATATAAGAAAGCACAAACAGCAACAATAAAAAGACTTCTTTAAATATTTTGAATTTCGTTTATATATAACATATATATATATATATATATATATATATATATATAAAAACGTAAAGAACGACGCTTGTATAAGAGAACATTCCGCGCAAGATGAGGAGGGAGAACGAACATATGAAAAAACGAGATTCTCCTATACAAGCGTCGTTCTTTACGTTAATTATACTGTGTGTTCGTTGCAGTTGAAATGTATATATAGTTGCGGCATGCGGGAGGTGCCCCCCTCGGGGCATTGGTTTCTGCGCGTATGTAAGAGAATTACGACTTCTGATCGACTGAGGACCATGGTGTCGTGGTTATCATATCTGACCGGCAATCGGAAGATCCCGGGTTCGATTCCTGGGTGGTTACCTCATTTTTTCGTTCTCCCTCCTCATCTTGCGCGGAATGTTCTCCTATACAAGCGTCGTTCTTTACGTTAATTATACTGCGTGTTCGTTGCAGTTGAAATGTATATACAGGGTGTACATAAAGTCAGGATCTATTTTTGTGAAGCACTTGGAAATTATATGGAATTCAATCATAAAATGATAAAGTGGTAACATTTATTAAATAATTAAGAGTAGGAAAGACGTGACGCCCATCAGTATCCCTGCACAGCTCAAATCGTTCCGCAGCATTTCTAAACACATTCTGGAACATTTGCGGGGTTATGTTATCTGCAGCAGTTCGTATACGTGTAAGTTTTCAAGGCTCGTAATATTCGTCTGATAGACGTGCGATTTGATAAAGCCCCATGCAAAGAAATCTAAAGGGGTTAAATCTGGTGATCTCTCTGGCCAAGGTCTTTTGTTGCTTCCGCGTCCGATCCAGCGATTTGGAAAACGTCCATTTAGATAATCCTGAACAATTTTGGCATAGTGACAAGGAGCACCATCATGTTGATAGACGACGGGGATAGGATTGTTAGTACCGTCGTCTATCAACATGATGGTGCTCCTTGTCACTATGCCAAAATTGTTCAGGATTATCTAAATGGACGTTTTCCAAATCGCTGCATCGGACGCGGAAGCAACAGACCTTGGCCAGCGAGATCACTAGATTTAACCCCTTTAGATTTCTTTGCATGGGGCTTTATCAAATCGCACGTCTATCAGACGAAGACTACGAGTCTTGAAAACTTACGTACACGTATACGAACTGCTGCAGATAACATAACCCCGCAAATGCTCCAGAATGTGTTTAGAAATACTGCGGAACGATTTGAGCTGTGCAGGGATACTGATGGGCGTCACGTCGAATCCTACTCTTAATTATTTAATAAATGTTACCACTTTATCATTTTATGATTGAATTCCATATAATTTCCAAGTGCTTCACAAAAATAGATCCTGACTTTATGTACACCCTGTATAAACAATGAAAAGTAGAGGTCCAAGTACTGGCTTATCTTCAAACTTAATATGTAAGAGCAAATTGGCTACTCTCTCAACTAATTAGCTCTTTTCATGGCCCTCTGGAGCCAGCACAGAGCTCTCATGCCATATATATATATATATATATATATATATATATATATATATATATATATATATATATATATATATATACACAGGGACAAGAAAGAAATAGAATTTACCAAGTAAGTGTAGGGTTGCTAAGTGTCCTTTATTTCAAAGGACAGTTCTTTATTTCAGCTCATGTGTCCCTTGTTCTTTGATAAACTCGGAAAGGACGCTATATGTCCTTTAATTCAGTAATTGACTCTCAAAATTTTATTCATCACTAAAAATTTGAGACAGATGTTTTCAAACTGAATTAATTCGTTAATCGGGAGAAGTGAGATTCAACATTCAGATGTGATTTCTAGTAAATCAGAGTTGGCAATCCTGCCCCCATTGCCCGTTGCCATTGTCATCCTTGCTGGAGAGGAACGAGGAAGGCATCGCCCGCTAACATATTTTTTTGTGCTTTGCCAAATTGCCATATTAAACCAGCTTCATGAGTTTTTGACGCGATTCTTTTTTTTATCAGTTGAAGAATATCTTCAGCTGAATACTTAGGTAAGAATACTTAATTATATACTAGGTTTCCCTCTCTTAGAAAGTTGCGAAAGAATTTTCAGTAGTGTAATGAATGCTAAGTGGCGAGATGACAGAAACAGATGTTCAGTAGAATTAATAAAAAGTGAACTTTTGATTTATTTCAATTTAAAAGACAACTGTGCCGATTTTGGTGGCAAAATAAAAAATGATACAGCTTTACTGAAGGCTGGTCGAAGTCAAGATAAGTACAATTTTATAAATAAATAAAGGCTTCATTCATTATAATGATTTGTAAATATTTTCCTGTCTTTAATTCACAACATATAATAAAGAAATTTAAAAATGTTCCATTTCAATACAGTAGTGTGATTTTACAAGTGTACGACTTTCTAGACATATTTTATCTATGAATATAATAAAGAAATTGTAAAAAATATTGCACAAGTAAATTTTTATCATAAGCAATGGAATATATGGTAGCGTGCCAAGTGTCCTTTATTCAAGATCTGTTGACTTGGCAACCCTAACTGTAAATGAATTAAATACACAAGCGAAAAAATTCCCCAATAGGAAACTCAATTTAAAAAAAACAATAAAACAATCTAAATATTTTTTCCCTGATACATAACTTAATCTAAATGCTACTAAATTATTAAATATATAAAAACTATATAAAAGGAAATTAGACAATTAACATGTACACACACACAAAAAAAAAAAGGGAGCTATTGAAGAATAAGGACCCCAGCCTTCTTTAGTTAGCTTTATAAGGCTAACTAACGAAAATATCATGACCTAACCTAACCAATCGTCAAGGGTGTACAGTTACCCTAACGATTGGTTAGGTTAGGTCGTGATATTTTCGTTAGTTAGCCTTATAAGCCTAACTAAAGAAGGTCCCTATTATTCAATAGCTCCAAAAAATGATTATAACAGTTATTAGAAATAGTATTTAATTAAAACAGGCAATTAAGTGGCAAGAATCTTCCAGAATATTCCGTTACCTATTGGGGAAGCGAAGAATTCCCCAATAGGCAACTCAATCTAAAAAATTTTTTCCCAATAGATAACCTGTTCAAAAGTCTACTAAACTATCGAGTACATAAAGACTATATAAAAGAAATAATACAATTAAAATGTACATATAAAAATGTTAATTATTAAAATAATATTTAATAAAAGCAAACAATTAAGTGGCAAGAATGCGGTCAAAATAATACACCACCTTTCTAACGATGTACGAGTCTAATTTATAAAGCCCAGGGCTAATGTTAAGAACAAAATCAGCATTATTCTTGATCACACTCGATTCAATTATATTTCTACTAACAAATGGACGCAACATCTGCTCAGCTACCTCTGCATAATTATTCATTTCAAGTAATAAATTACATCTTTCTTTCATGAAACCAGCCAGCTAATTAAATTAGCTAATTTCTAATGTTCACCACAACACTTGACACAACACTTCAACAGCCATCTTTGTGATAAAATTGTTTACCAAAAAGTATTTATGTATTTCTACCAAAGTGGAGGACTTTGTAACTAGGTTGACTAGGGTATACTTTTCGGCTATTTTCACGTTTAGCCGTTTTACTGCCTACTAGCAAGTGGTATTGTAAGAGCAGAAACTGTAATACTTATTTGTAAATAATTTTAGTTTAGAATACATTTGATTATATGTAATATATCTAGTGAAGCAACGGTAGGAGTTATGGCTTTCTGTGAAGATTTGACTCCAGCCACAGGTTCGAACAAACAACTCAACTGTCCAGCTGGTGCGACTGAAAATCTAGTTCATTTCAAGTACAGTATCAGTGTTAGGCCTACAATACAATACACAGCATCACTTTCTTATTGTTGTTAAATCTTAGTACAGAAACCAAAACGGAAAAAAAAGATTGAAAGAAATTCAAATTTTGATTTGGGATGTATTGTTGAAGAAACATATACACACACAGGATTTCTTTACAGGTTATTCAGTGTAAGGCTGTAGGTTTGTATCTAATGTTTTAATAACTATGCATTCATGTGAGACGAAGTAGAATTATTAGGTTTAACTGGGCTTAGCCAGTATTTTGGTATCTAGACTTATGACAGTTTATCTTATGCAAGCATATTTCAGATATTAGAAAAAACATTTAACATGGAAAAAAATGGGTGCTACTATAGCGTGATTCCTACCGGTGACTTCGATACTATAGGGTGATTCCTACCTGTTTTGGTTCGAAACTTTTATTGGATGAAAGTCTGACGAATGTCTTCAAGTATGGCCAAGAACAAATCGGCTTTTGGTCCTTTTGAAATTTTCCAACAATATTCGTCGAGGTGACCTTGTAGGTAGTTGTGTGACACGTTTTTTTTTCGTTGAAGGGACTAAAACTTAACTCAAAACCTAATACTGAAGTCACTTCGGTTTCTAACCTTTGTCACTGAGAAGTTTTAATTTAATAGTTTAAAATTTAATTTAATACTGAAGCAATCTCAGTTTCTAACCTTTGGTGGTTTGGTTGGTTGGTTTGGTTGGTTGTTTTGGTTGGTAGGAACTTGTCACCGGTAGGAATCACGCCATAGTAGCACCAAAAAAGGTAATGTGATTATGAATACGTCTTTTTGCCTTACTATAATCTTACGACCATATTTAAAATTTTATGCAGAGATTGCATATTTCAAGCATTATTATTATTATTATTATCATTATTATTATTATTATTATCATTAAGATCATAAAACTAAAACATAATTTTTCCCTAAATTAATGTATTGAATCTCTATTTAAGATCGCTTTGGGGAGAAAGCCAAAGCATACTTGAGGTGTTTCACGTGTAATACTTGATAAATAATGAAGAGAATCTAACTTCAACGTTAATATAATGTTAATTGGATATTATTTTTCAGCGAAGAGAACTTGTGATTTGCCTTTGTCACAGATTCACAACCAAAATGTTCTAAATCTTAAGAATTGTAAGCTTTCGGAACCTTATGCTATTTTAGAGTTAACGAGACATTATTAATTTATAAATAAATAATGTATTACAGGAGATAAATTACTATCTATGTTTGTGATGGATTACATAAAACTATAATAACAGTAATAATGATAATGGGCTTAATAATTTGTTGCCAATAAACAAATATTGTGATTATAATTATGGCTATGTATGCTCTTTAACAATAACACATCATCCCGTTTGCTAGCCTATAGATTAGAGACACTAAAATCTTGTTAACATAGTTTATATGCATGAGGATAATTCTTTTCTCTGCAAGCCATCATCATATTTTGTCGTATTAATGCATTAGTACTTTATAATTTTTTTTTGACGATTCTGATGAAATATACGATGGAGAAATGAGTTTCACTCTCTTAATTATCTTTTCGATGTATTAATTCCAAATAGCTATATTGAAATTCGCCTATCAGGATATATATATATATATATATATATATATATATATATATATATATATATATATATATATGGAGCGTGGTTCACATTTCACGTTAAACTGTAGGCTTAAAGTGGTACGACAGGCTTGACCATCAGAATGAACATTTCGGTCGGTAGCATAACATATAACTAAGATCACCAGCCAAAGCCTACATATATATATCTTAATTACCTCAGAATTGTATGAATACAACGCACACAACTCAAACCTTGATCATGGAAATTTCTTTTAAATGGTGGATATGTAAATACAAAAGTTGAATTCACAGATTTCCTCTTTTCAATAAAAAGTTCAAAACTGAAAGTCGCCGTGTTTGACTTTAAGTTTCACCCGCAATTTTCTTAGAGATGTGACATCATTCACAACAATTGGTTCCTTATATAAAATCCTGATTTCGGAAGCCCAATCATTCAAGACCGAAGTATTTTTTAGAAGCAACTTGATAAGGAAATTTAGATTTTAAATAAGAGCAAAGCGCACTTATCTCTATTCATTCCACCATCACATTACAACATGTAAGTAATTTCATACAAATTTATAGACATTGAGACCTCTACACTTATTTTAAGTTCACTATCCATTTAGATTTTGAGAAAAGCTTCATGAATTTGACCTTACTGGTTATGGATATGACGAACAAACTCTTGACATAATAAAAATTAAATAAAAAGATAAGTGCAATTACTGGGTAACGGAAACTTAAGATTACTGATTTGTTACTTACTACTGTGGAAAGAAGTGCAAAGATGGAAAATAGAATTTCATGTTTGTACTTCTAAAATATAAAATTTATGAAATGTGATCTCTTTTAAAGCCTATATATATATATATATATTATATATATATATATATATATATGTTAAACACAGACCGTGCATGGAACAAGGAACTCTTCTGGGAAATTACATTCACTATAGTTCGAATAAGTAATGATAAATGACAAATACTATAGTTTTTTCTTTTTCATGATGGAAAGCCCAACGTGGGCACCGGGTTACGCGCAAAGAGGCCCAAAATATAACTTCCCTCACCCCTTTTTCTTTGATGTATTCAATCCGACGTGAATGCAATGAGTTTGTTGCGTACATTGAGGTTCTGAATGTAGTAGGCTAGGTGCAAGCTGTAAACCCTAGATCTTGTCCCAATGCTGGATCCTATCTACTTTGCATATAGCTGGTGAGGGAAGTTATATTTTGGGGCCTCTTTGCGAGTAACCCGGTGGCCACGTTAGGCTTTCCATCATGAAAAAGAAAAACTATAGTATTTGTCATTTATCATTACTTATTCGAACTATACTGGATGTAATTTCCCAGAAGAGTTCCTTGTTCCATGCACGGTCTGTGTTTAACATATAAGTTTCTCAGGGGACCATTCTGAGTATATATATATATATATATATATATATATATATATATATATATATAAAATTAGCTATGATAATATTTGCTGTTCATAATGATTGATACCACGTTACTAACGAATGGATTGAAATATTTTAGCCTCCCCTTAGGTTAGATAAATGAAGTTAAAATTAATTTAGTTAATAGTTTCTGGATCTATTTCGTAATACAAATATTAGAACAAGGCAAAATTTGCTTGTGAGTTGACTGTATTTATTCTAATTTTATTTTGTGGGGTATCGTTATTAATATATTAAGCCGAAACGATGAGATCACGGACGGCGTTAAAGAAATTTTTGGTATTTGTTTTACACTACAGTTCTTATGTACAAAATATGTGTGTTGGTTACATTTACTAGTATGTATATATATATATATATATATATATAGATATAGTATACATATATATATATATATATATAGTGTGTATATATATATATCAGCAGAAGGCTGGTGTTCCAGAAATGGATCTTCCGCACGAACGCTTCCAGCGTTTGTTTGTTTGTGTTTTTGTTTGTACACGTGAAAGACCATGAAAGAACCCCACAGGCGGATTTTTTTTGTCTCATGTAGGAAGGCGAGGATGAATCCTTTTTTAAATTTTATTTATTTATTTATTTTTATTTATTTTTTAAATTTTTTCCTACACAAGGAGGAGGGGGCCCCCCTCAAGGGGCAAGTGCCCTTCATTAAGACCTGTGAGGTCCCATAAATGGGTTAGGAGCTTAAGGAAAAGGGAGACCCCTTATAAGGGAGGCGAAGGCTTTCAGGGGGCCCCTCCAGGGGGCAGGATTTCAGAGCACCCCAAATTCCTCTGGCCAAATGAAATCATACTACTGTCCGGCCCCGGGAGCCGATCGGCACTCTGACCGTGTCACGCAACAGGCCGTCGACTGCCAGTCTGGCCAACCGTAGACAGCCCGCTGCACGGAGATTTGAGGAAGTTTGGCCACCAGCGCGTTGATGTTTCGGTTTGACGTCGCCTCTTCTTCGCGTTGACGTGTCTCGTGCTGGAGGATACAGCCACTGTTAGAAGCTTCCTCGTCAGCTGCATTCCTAATGGTTGAGCTTTTACTTTGATAGAATCTTTAACTTTTTAAGAAATCTGAAATTTATTTTCTGAGGGCACTCAAAATCAATACGGTTGCTTGGCGTTTCGCAGCCACTTGTGAAAATAGGTGTCAGTTTTGCTTTCCGTTCAGTGAAGTTTAAAACAAAAAATTTGGAACTGCTGGATGTTGAAACGGGATACCGGGATAGCGTTATTAGTTGGCAATGCTGGAGAAGCCACTGTAATTGTGTTGTTTGATAGTGGTAGCCAGTGTAGCTTTATTAAGACCAGAATTTCCAGAAATTTGAAGTTAAAAGAACTTAGAGAGAAAATTTGAAAATTTCTGGGTTTGGGGGTTCTGTTCAAAATAGAACCAAAGTTAAGAAGGTAGAAGTTCTGGTTAAAGGAATGTGACCACAAAGTCCCACTATCAAGGTCCAAGCTGTAAAGATTGAGGAACGTTGTGCTGCGGTCACTACTTGCTTAGATATGGCATATCTAAGAACTGAAGTTAAAGGCATTGATTTGGGCAATAATAAGTTTGAAGGAACTGAAGAGATTAGTCTTTTGATTGGAGCTGACTATTATTGGGACTTCAACACTGGTAACATTGTCCGCACGTCTCAAGGTCCTGTAGCTATTGAAAGCAAGTTAGGCTGGATGCTACATGGTAGTTATTGCAGTGAAATGGAGGTTGGAGTTCTTTTCGTGAAGATTGAGGAGAACAGCCATGGTTTGGAAAGGCATTTGAAGACCTTTTGGTGAGTCGGGAAGCACATTACCTTAAAGCGCTTCTGCCTCAAGGGTGCGCTGCTCCCAAGAAGTCCACTCAGCGCCTCCTGAGGCGGGGCCACGACGGGGTCGCCACCCTTCTTTTCTCTTGCTCCTGCCATACGATTTGGTCCCCTATTGAATTTGTGGGGGCTGGTCTGGCAGAGGAATACCCTGACACTGTGGGTTGGTGGGTATGTTGGCTAAAACATGTCCAAGTGTTTTTTAAAAGTATCTACTGGGACTGCACTTATATCTCTAAGGTACTGAGGCAAGGAGTTAAACAGGCGAGAACCCTGAGAGATACTATTACATTGAAGGGTTTGAATCCTTCTCAGACTGTTTGGTGGGAGGTGATATTTTTTACACATTCTGCCAGTTCTTGTTAAGGTGGCACAATTGGTTCAGTATTGGGGGCAACTAAAAGCCCTTCTAGAATTTTCCAGGTGTAGATTAGGATGTATCTCTCAAACCTTCTCTCTATGGAATAAAGGTTGAGGCCTCTAAGCCTATCCCAGTAGTTTAATTTGTTTTTACTTACCTGTTGCCCATCAGGTTGTTTAATATACGAGGTAAAGGTTCTTTGTAGGCCCTCAATTTTTTGCAATTCATTCTGTTTGTGGGGAAACCATAATTGAGAGCAGTAGTCAATGCGTGGAAGGACAAGTGATTTCCACAGGGTAAGCATGGTCATACTGTCCCTAGTTCTGAATGTCCTCAGTATATATCCTATTAGTTGTTTGCATGATGAGGTTACTTTGTCAATGTGCCTGTTGAATGTTGCATCTTCAGATAATATAATCCCTAGATCCCTGACATGATCAGTTTGTGCAATATCTTTTCCTGTGGGTCCAGTGTAGTTGAATTGTTCTTTCAGGCATTTATTTGGTCCATACTTAATTAGTTCAAATTTGTCTTCATTGAAGGCCATATTGTTTGCATCTGCCCATGCATATATAGTTTGTAAATCTTTTTGTAGCTCTACACAGTCTTCTTTTCTGTAATTGGTCTTAGTATTCTGGTATCATCTGCGAATGACAGGAGAGAGCTTCCTAGGTTACAGTTTATATTGTTTAGCATTATAATGAATAGAATTGGTCCTAGTACTGTGCCTTGCGGCACTCCACTAATCACTTCTTTTTCTATAGATCTTGCTCCATTTACAGTTGTTCTTTGTTTTCTGTCAGAGAGAAAGGCATGGATCCATTTTCCTACTTTTCCACAAATACCAAGTTCTTTTAGTTTATGGAATAATATACCATGGTCAACCTTGTCAAAAGCTTTTGCAAAGTCTAGATAGATGACATCAACATTGTGGTTTTCTCCCAAGTATTGTAGGATTGTATTGCAATAGTCTATAAGTTCAGTAAGGCAGGATCTCTTGTGTCTGAAGCCATGTTGAAAGTCTTCTAAGAGATGTTCATTTTCTATAAAACTGACAATGTGCCTTTTCAGGACTTTCTCAAATATTTTAATAATATGTCAAAGATATGGGTCTATAGTTCTTGGCTTTCTTTCTTTTGCCTCCTTTGTAGATTGGGGTAATATTTGCTTGTTTCATGATTGGTGGTATTCTACTGGTGTCTAGTGAGGATCTCCAGCTCACCTAGCTAAGAACCTCTCTAACAACTTTACTACTTCTTTCGCAAGGGACACTCTACTGGCGATCTTCTTGCACATCTCTTTGACTCTTGGTCATCCTCCTTTCAGGATTTCGGTGAGACATTTTCTCTTGCGCTAGACATATCAACAGCTTTTGATAGGGTCTGGCACAAATCCTTAATTTCGACGCTGTCCTCTTTCGGTTTCTATCCTTTTATCTGTGCTTTCATCTCTGATTTCCTTTCTGTCCGATCTACAGCTGCGGTTGTAGATGCTCACTGCTCTTCTCCAAAAGTTATTAACAGTGGTGTTCCTGAGGGTTCTGTCCTGTCACCTATTCTTCTCCTTTTATTTACTAATGATCTGTTGAATCGCACTTCCTGTCCTATCCACTCCTATGCCGATGATTCCACTCTTCACCTCTTCACCTCCCCACACACTACACAAAATGTCTTCTCAACATTTACTCCATGCTTCGCGTAGGACACCTGACCTTTGATTTTTCTGCTACCTCTGATCGGGGCAGAATAAAACCTTGTGGCTTTCAATGCTCAAAAATTCTGTACTTCCATCTCTCTACTTGTCACAATCTTCTACACGACTATCCCTTATCTTGTATAATACACAGTGGCGGCTCATGACTAAAATTCTAGGGGTGCTGTCTCTAAAAATGGGCTGAAATAATTACTGAATAAAAGGATGAGCATTGAGCAATGAATAAAAGTTTCAAAAGTTATTGAAAAAATTATTCAGTGAGCTCATCCTTATATTGTTCTTGATTATTTCAATTGTAAATAAAAAATTTAGGGGTGCTGCAGTTCCACAGTGTCTACCGACGAGCCGCCACTGAATTAATACACATCTCAATCCTTTCTCTTCTCTTAACATTCTTGGCTTTTCCTTTTCTCGTGATCTCTCCTGGAAAGATCCCATATAGGGGAAGGTGGGACAACTCAGGACCCCGGGGCAACTCGGACTCCCCTCTACAGCCCAAACTAGTGCTGCCATCTCGCTTTAATCTATCTCCGTCGGTGCCGACACTGATCAGTGGCCTTGAGACAGTGGTACGGGGCGGGTTGCGCCACGCAGCTCCGCAAAACTTAGGAAAAAGTATTTTTTCTCCATTTGATCTATCATCAGCGAATTTTTCCTTGATTCACAATTCCAAAGCTGTAAGAATTTATTTTGTTGCTTTTTGTGTGTAGGCTACTTATGGATCCGTGTTTGATTTTCACGTATCGTCGTGTCTGAAATTTCATCAGTGACCGCGTAGTACTAAAATTTGAGAAAAAGGGCGAAAAGGAACCCAGGGTTCTGAGTTGTCCCACGATTTTTTTAACCAAAAAATTGCAACGGCTTATTAAAATTCCAGTTACACCTAACGCAAAGCTAGAACGCTATAAAAAGTGATACAGAATGGAAGACAGAAGGTGAAGGTAAATATTTTTGTATTTAATGGGTCTAAATACTGGTCAATATGCCTACAAAATTGTAATTTCCTTATGGGTCCCGAGTTGTCCCACCTTCCCCTACTCTCTTTCCAAAACAGATTCTAAGTGGTAAGGTATGTTGTACAGGCTCCGCAGTTTTTTCACCTCCACTCAGTTGCTGTCTCTGTACAGGGAACTCCTCTGTTCCTGTATGGAGTACGCTTCTCATGTGTGGGGTGGCTGAACCCACACAGTCGTACTTGACCGGGTTGAATCAAAGGCTCTTCATCTCATCAATTCTCTGCCTCTTACTGACTGTCTTTAATCCCTCTCTCTTCGCCGTAATGTTGCCTCACTCTCTCTTTACCATCGCTATTATAACGAACACTGCTCTTCTGAACTCACAAACTGCATGCCTCCTCCTTTAAGGAGAGCAAGCAGTACCAGACTTTCTACACATTTTCATTCCTTTTCTGTCCAACTCTCTAATGCAAGAGTTAATCGGTATTTTCCGTCTTTCATTTATTCTACCGGTGAACTCTGAAACAATCTTCCTCAATCTATATTTCCCCCTGTCTATGACCTCCAATCTTTCAAACGCAGTGTCCAAGTATCTCGAAAACGCTGGACCTTGATTTTGGTTCTCTTCTTCTATTGCGGGGCGTTTTCGTGGGCATTCGTTGGCCCCTCCTTCCTGCATAAAAAAAATCTTAAACACATAAAGCAAAATTGTTATGTTGATGATTTACCGTGTTCAGTGGCTAAACAAGTTTTCACGGAAGCTAGAGCTATAATGAGGCTGGTACGGAGCTTAGAAAGTGGCAGACCATTCTCAGTTGCAACAGTTTATGATAAAGTTTATGATGAAGCATAAAGTGTTGAGGATTCTGGTACCAAGGAACTGTAGGCAATAGACACAAAGGTGTTAGACATTGTTTGGCAGCAAGAAGAGGATTTATTTATCTTCAGTGCGAAGTCTTTGGTGGAGCTGGTTGAGAATGAGACAAGGTGGACAAAACGTACAGCTCTTAGTTTGGCTTCGTTGGTGTTTGATCCTCTTGGATTTCTGGCTCCATTTGTTATAAATTCGAAAATTTAGTTTCAGAGTCTCTGGGAAGTTGGATTTAGTTGGGACCAAGAGTTATCCAATCATATGGAGGTAAAGTGGAAAGATTGGTTCGAAGAATTAGCACATCTGAAAAACATTGAAATCCTAAGATGGTACTTTGGAGAGTTGAACACCAGTCCAGATAACTTAGTGCTGCCTGTCTTTTGTGATGCAAGTCAGGAAGCCTATGGAGCTTGTATTTATATAAGAGGTACATTTGAAAAGAAAGTAAGTTATTGGTTGGTTGCTGCAAAGTGCAGAGTAGCACCTTTGAAAAGACTTTCTATTCCCAGGTTGGAATTGATGGGTGCAGTCTTTGCCAGTCTACTTGCAGTTACTGTGGAAGACTATTTCGGTCCTTGTGAAATTCCAAGCTATTATTGGACAGGCTCCACTATAGTTTGACACTGATCAAAAAGTCAGGCAAGGAAATGGAAACCAATTATTGCCAATAGGGTGGAGGAAATTTAAACACACAGATCCAAAGCAATGGAATCGTTGTCTAGGCACCCAAAACCCAGCTGATTTACCAACACGAGAAGTTTCAGTGAAAGATCTTGCACGTTCAAGTTTATGGTGGAATGAGCCAGAGTGGCTAAAACTTGGAAATGAAAATTGGCCTCACTTGTCAGTTTACCGTCGAGAGAGCACCGTGGTGGGGAAGATTTTGGGAAATGCCAGTGAGAAGTGTAAAGAGTTCGTTAAAGAAATCTTTGGCTAATGTTCATTTGAGGAAAGAATTCTGCACTGTTTTGTGTGAAATAAAAGCAATGGTGAATAGCAAGCACATCACCTTTGTTTATAACAGTATGCAGGATGTAGAACCATTGACGCCAAATCATTTTCTTTGTGGTAAACGATTAACATCAAGCCCAAGTTTTCCAGTAGATTTACAGCCTACCTAAACCAGTCAAGAAGAGTTAATCAGAAGGTTGAAATACCTTGAAGAGCTACAAGATCAGTAATGGAAAAGGTGACAGATAGAATACTTGCCAGAATTCAATTATTACCCACCAGACAATGTAAAGTAGGCAAGCGGCCAACTCTGATAACAGGCCATATTTTTTGAGTTTAATACCCCCCTCGTACAGAAATGTACATGTCCTAAAATGATCTGCACCATCTGGACATATAAGTTTGGCATGTTGACCTCCATTCTGAGTGTGCTAAGATAATAAAATCAGCCATTAACTTCAGCTATGTACAGGTCCTCGTGTATTCATGTTTTCAATTCACGCATTACAACTGAAATCTTTGAAGACAATGAACAGTGAAGACAAAGTTTATTTCCTATGAAGTTATACATTTTCTGAAAACTCTAGTGCTACACTATATCAATTTATCTATAAAAACATTCTTTTACATGATATATTTTATTTTTTGCCGAAAAACGCTATTGTTAGATCCAAAAAATATCACCTAAAATACAGGTGTTTCACAAAACTGATTAATATGAGTTACATAAAACTAATTTCGAGTACAATAATTCAGGTATTTTGATACTCCAAGCATTAATACACTATGTTGAACAAAATGAATGCTATATTAAAATGTTGAATCACCATACAAAGTACTGTGCCTACATGGGTTAATAATGGAGACCTCTGTTCGTATGCCAGCTGAAAGATTTATCGTTCACTTATGAAAAACAGTCATATGTTGGCATGATTACAATACGTATATCGATGTACATAACACAGAATCAACCAAGTCAATTAAACCAACTAAATTTTAACAATTATCTTTATGAAGCAAACTACTAAATAACTTTAAAGCAGAAATCATTACTTAAAATTGGAATCTTTCCACTAAGAGTCTCAACTTGTTTTTCATTTACAAAACTGCGTGTAAGTCAGTGCATACTGTATTCAGTGACTCTCGCAATATTAATTCAATGCGTTATTAGCAGTCTACCCCATACTGAGGAATAACTCACGTTGTAACCATATACGAAACACACCAATAAATTATTAATGCACAGTGCTATAATATGGCTATTCATCTAGCTCATCCAGCGGTGGTTTGTGATGGGTTTGTTCATTCATGCAGTCCTCAGTAGTCTTGCAGACGCATTCCTCTGTGCATGCCATATCATTCGTTGCACAACTGCAGTTCTTACTACATTGTCTGCGTCCACGGCATGAACACAGAAGTTCACCTAATACTTCTGCAGTTGTTGGTCCATCAAATAACTTCAACTTTAATTCATCACCCTCTCTTTGCCACCCATTTCCCTCTGATTTAGCAACGTAAGCCAACATCCAAATGCGGGTCTGAAATGACGCTCTCTTAAAGTGTTGAAGAAAGGTAGGTTCTGATGGGTGTAGTTTGTGTAATGGTACATTCTTGTCAGCAAGGCGAACTCTCAGAAGATTCAAGTCATTATGTTCTTCTTTATATATATCCTTTGGATCGTATAGAGCAGCAACAAACTGTCGGGCTGCATGTTCGGCCTCAACTGTGTTGTCAGTACCCAAACTACCAAGGAGTGGAATCGAACCTTTCTTCTCCAATGACTCCATGGTTTTTCACATTTTATTTTTTCCTATGCCACATAATGATGAGACGCTATCACATCCTGTCAAAACATGCATGGTGGGAAGTAGACGAGGAACCACAGGACTTAATTCATTGCATATGCTGTGAACAGGAATATGACGATGGAGATATGACTTTGTTGGTCGGCATCACACCACTTCACAAATTTTGTAAAGAACAGCTGCATTAGTACCTCATACGAAAGGGTTAGACCACGGACAGATCTCTGAAACTGCTTCCTAACAAGCATCATGTTAGCTGCGTTTGGGGCATAAGTCCCACTATCCACTAGCGGATCCCTCAGTCAACCACTTCCCCATAGCTTTCCAATGGCAGCAATGAAGCAGCATGCACTATGGAATCCACCAAGGCGAATTACATGATTGCAAAAGTCGTCTGGTTTGCTCCATTTCACCTGTTGGGCCACTGCATAGAGTTGTTGGTCCATAGTTTGGAATGTACTGAGTTGTCCCATTGCTTTTGTCATTTCTTGACTTCTGATCATTGTTGTGTAGACAGTTGATGGATCGGCATCGACAGGCTTTGCAGCTATAACTGGAGCATAAGTGGCAACTGTGCGAGTGAGTTGCATTTTTGTCATCGATGCATTGTATCCAGTTCAGAAGGGAACTTTTTCAGTTGTACTGTAATCAATACATAGAGGAAGAACCACGCAGAATCGCTCTCAGAAACATTCAAGCAAGATCCGCTACCTGCATGTCTGATCCAGCAATATGTAGCGATTTCACCTTGATCTTCGCATCATCACGGCGAGGTGGCTCTGGTCGTTTCCTGGGCTTTTCATAATGCAGTACATTCTTCAATGCCTTCGCATCATTACAGTCGAGAGACAATGATTTTTCTTGGCCAATCTTCACTCTGTCGACCAGGCCAGTCCCAACTGTATCAACAACCTGTTCCTGAAATACAACACGGGCCATGGAATGAAATGTTCCCTTCCCATCAATAGTTGCACAGTTGATATCAATATTGTCGTCACCTTCTTGAATCAGCTTTCCTCCATGTTGTCGTGAGACAAAGCCATGTGGTATGTATATGCGATCTTGCATTCGTTTAAGCTCATCTTTTCCTTGGGCAGTTCAAAAACGTCGAAGATGATCATAGCTTATGGTGAAACGAACATGGAGAGTGTCTATTATATCTCGCTTTCCATGAGCATGATGGAGTTGCGCTGCAAGTCCTAGATGAAGGGGGGGGGGTTATAATATTGCTGTCACTGCTATGAATAACACTTTCTGCAAGAGCTAAGACTCTACGTTGTAATTTTTCTGCTTGCTGGTAATTTGAATCACACGATTCAAATACCTCTTTACTCAGAAATCAGAGAAACGCCTTCTATAAAAGTGCTGGAACAAATTCTTCAGATGTTTTCAGGCCGATTTCAGCAGCTGTGTAGTACTCTGTACTCAGTTGGTTTTTCAATTTGTGCTATTTCTTGTCTAAGCATACCAATAGCAGAATGATGTAAGCTTTCTGAATTTACTGGAACATTTGATTGTTCTTCAACAACACCAAGTGTCATCTCATTAGAGTTGAAATCTTCCTTCAGTTGAGCAAAGGCTCTGACAGCATCTCCTAAGCTGACACTGCGACTGACAACAATGCTTGACTTGGACTGTCCTCGCTGGGCATGAATAACAATGTTATCACCATAATGCTTCATGGGACGGCGCTGAAGTTTTTCTGCACGGTATGCTTGGGTATCATTGTGGTCAGGTAACAGCTGTTAGAGTTTGTCTAGCAGGATTTCCAACTTATAAGCTTTTCCTTGTTGTAGATTAACATCTATTTCTCCTACTAGTGCTATAAATGCCTCCTCGTATATGTTCTCTCCTTTTTCAATTTTCCTTGAAGCATTGATGTTATGCTTGTTTGTATAGCCTGCCATGCACGATTTGTGGTAAACAGCATCAGCTGTAATGAGGTCTTCTCCTTCAATTTTGGCAAGCATAGAAATGTCCTTCTGAGTTTGTGCTGCTTGATAGAGATTACTCTGTCACGTAATTGTTTGTACCTTATGTATGCTGTCCCTCTTTCGCGCGTTGCATATTAAACACATTGAAAAATTTGTAAGCTTGGATGTTTGAGTTCGTGTGTGAATACTTTGTTCTTCAGTACTATGTGATGCAGAATCATACGTGCTACATTTTGTACTAACATGAGAAATGTTTTTCTTACTTGTAAATGATTGATAACAGCTACGATTATATGTAACAGACATACTATGTAATTTTGTAAGGTCATCAAACTCAGATTCAAGTCTTTGTGAAAGGTCATCCTGTCGTAACAATGATGTTGACAATAATGTTTCAATACCCACTTTTGTGGGTACAACCAGTTTTTCTTTGCAACTCTGCTGACATATAACGCATTTCTCCCAATTTGTTGACAGCCTCTGTTTCTTCGCCTGTACAAATTTTAATGGACTTGAGTCAGGTTCTGCCATGCTTGATATAGATGATCGTCTGAAATAAAAATAACAATAATTAAACTGTGGTTTTCAACAAAACCACACATTTGCACAATATTTGTCACACCACACATTTGTCTTATTCGAATATTGTGATAATAAAAGGAGGAAGTAAATTTAAAATTGGGCCTAACCTATAACAATACATGATTGTATTACGTTTTACTATAATGTGATAATTCATTTGTGTATCTAGAATGTAGATAGTAAACACTTATAATAAACAGTATAGGTTGATTAGTTAACAGTATTTCAGTTCGAAACTAAAACAAATTATTATCTGGATTAAGTTTCAGGTATTTTCTAGGTGTTTGTTTATATTGGCGTTTCCATGGCAACCGCACATCAAAAACTGAGGACAATACTTAAAAATGTGTTCACTGAACACTAAAGACTAATAAAAAAATATTACAACTTTCTGTACAAGGGGGGAATTAAAATTGTTTAAATCGAGGTCTGGCCGCTCGCCTGAAGGGTTCCAATTCAAAATGAGTCAAGGTGGGAGCAGTGGTAATGATTGGGAATGAAAGACAAAGGCAATGCTGAAAGCTTGTTCATAATTCAAGAGTTGTTTGTTGGCAAAAACACTTCAGTTAGGTCTGTATTGGTAAAGGCTTCAGGAGGAAAATTAAAGAGACCTATACAAAGAGTGTTAGAGAATCTAGAAGAGGAAGAGCCATTGTTATCCCAAAGCGATACGATCACTAGGATAATTAATGCAACATTGCTTGTATATATTAGATTAAGGTATATATATATATATATATATATATATATATATATATACACACACACTTACCTTACCTTACAAAGGTTCCGCGCGATGACTTCTCATTTCGCGAACGTCAAGCTTGTCGCCCCTCCTCTCGAGTTGGCCTGGTGAAGTAGTGAGTTGGATTCTTGCACTCTCCACCTCACATAGCCAGGTACGCCCGGCTCATCGGGGATTGTTCTGAGCCAGGCGTCGTCTTCTTTTGAAGATTTCCACTGCAACTCCCTTCGTGTTTCTTAGGTCTTTGGGCTACTGATTAAACAGTTTTGGTCCTCTCACTACAAAACTATTTTCTTTCAGGGTTAAGGATGTTCCCTGTCTCGCCTTCAATTTGGGAATACGACACAGTCTACCGCTTCTACTTTCCACCGTTGTTTGGGGAGTTATGGGATTCATAGTAAGATTAGGGACTAGTTTCTCCATTATTTTCCAAGTGTAAATAATGGTGCATCTCTCTCTTTTCCTTTCCAGTGAATATAGGTCTAGTTCTCGTAACCTTTCCCAGTAATTTAGTTCTTTGCACCCTTTGATCTTGGCTGTGAAGCTTCTTTGGATCCCCTCCAGCTGTCTAATGTCTTCTTTTTTATATGGGGATGTTAGGACCGAGCAGTATTCCAATTTGGGTATTATCAGGGTTTTCAGTAGAGGAATCATTACATTCCTATCCCTTCGTTTAAAGGTTCTCAATATCTGACCCGTTATTCTCTTTGCTCTGTTTACTGCTATCTTATTTTGTGTTTCAAATTTCGCATCATCTGTCATTACAACCCCTAAATCTTTTGCTCTAGAATTTCTCTGAATTTCCTGTCCATTTGGGGTATAATATTCCTTGGACTTTAAGTCTCTTTTTTCCGTACCGTAATAGCTGAAATTTCTCGGTGTTAAACTTCATATTGTTGTCTTCAGTCCACTTATAGATTTTGTTTATGTCGATTTGTAGAGATCCTATGTCTTCTGGGTTTCTTATTTTTCTACTGATCTTTGTGTCATCCGCAAAGGATGTTACTGTGCTGTCTCTGGTAACGTCCTCATCTATGTCAGTTAGCATGATTATGAAGAGTAGTGGAGCTAATACTGTTCCTTGTGGTACTGAGCTGAGGACCTCTGATTCTGATGAAGATACTCCTTGTACTGTAACGACTTGCCTCCACTCACTAAGGAAATTATATATCCATTTCCCTACTTTTCCTGTTATTCCCATATATTTCAGTTTATGTATTATGATTCCGTGGTCACACTTGTCGAACGCTTTAGCAAAGTCTGTGTATAGTACATCATAGTTTTCATTACTTTCAAGTGAATCAATAATGTTGTTGTAGTGTTCCATTAGTTGTGATAGGCATGATCTGCCTGATCGAAACCCGTGTTGGTTATCATTGAATTTTTTCTGAGTTTCCAAAAAGTCATAGATTTTTTGTCTAACTATTCTTTCAAATATTTTAGTGAGATGAGATGTAAGCGACACTGGCCTATAGTTTTTGACCTCGGATCGATCTCCTCCTTTATATATTGGGAGTATGTTCGCGCTCTTCAGGATGCCCGGTATTTCTCCCGTGTCTAATGATCGTCTCCATATCCGGTATAGGGGCTCAGCAATTGCATTCTTGCAGTTTTTGATCAGTGTGGCATTCCATTTATCTGGTCCTGCCGCTGAGTGTGTTTTTAGTTTCCCTATGGCTTGTGTAATATCATCCGTCGTAAAGTCGAAATCCGTTATACTTTCCCCTTGTGGTTCTTCTTCAAAGAACGCGTTTCTATCGCATATCAATTTGTCAGTTTTTGGGATACTGAAAGATGATTCATACTGAGCTTTTAATATTTCAGATACTTCTGTTAGATCATCAGATAAATCCCTGTTCTCATTTTTTAAAGGTCCGATAGTCGCTTGGTTTTTCGACTTTCTTTTTGCGAAATTATAGAAGTACTTTGAGTTAGCCTTTATCGCTTCTATAGCGTCATCTTCTTTTTCTGTATGCTTCTCGATTTGTTCCTTTGCCGACATCGATACTTTGTAGTTTATCATTTAATATTTTTCTGATGTTGTTATCTTTACAATTACTTAATTTTGCAGTCACTCTTTTTCTCTTTCGGAACAATGCCCTCTTTTGTCTTTCGAACCTGCTTCTCTTTCCTCTTTGTTGTATCTTTGGGACATGTTTTTCCACAATTTCTAGCGTCTTCTCCTCTAACGTCATTAGCATCTCTTCCGTTGTCTTGGCCTCGAAAATGGTTTTCCAATCTATTACTTCCATGCTGGATGTCACATCTTCCCAGTTTATAGCTTTGGAGTGAAAATTAAAAATTCGAATTTGCTTCTTTCTGTTGTGCGTGTTCTTTCCTTTCCTGTTGCCTTTATATTAGTTGGTATTTTGTAGCTGGTTCCTTCTTGGTGCTACTTGTATTTGCCGGGAAGAATGAAGGATACGAGAGGGCTATCTCTTTTAGGGGCCTCTCGTGTCCTCTTCTCTCCCTGTCGTTTGGGGGTTAGCATCTTGAAGGAAAAGCCGGTCGTTTCAGAGTTTATTGAGTTCTTGGTTGGCTGGGTTATTTTACAGAAGATTTTGTTATTTTATATACAGCTGAATTAATTAAATATATATATATAAATTTATGTACAATACTTATTTATAAAGATTATATATGATTCTTAAAATTACACAATGATAAAATATATACAATTTGGTACGCGCAAAATTGGTTTGTCGGTAACTAATATAAAATAATATAAATGCGGAAAATTAACTGCGCGGCCCCACACTACTGCCCACCCCGAGAAGCGGAGCACGTATATCAAAAGTAGAAATATTCGGGTCTTGATTTGAATCGGATCCTTCGTCCAGCTCGCGTTGATCCTCGGTCGGCCTCGTTTCCGGTTGTTGCGTTGTCCTGCGCGCCCGTCCTGAGGTCTGTATTTGCTACCTCCGAGGTGCGTCCTCCATCGTCCTTTTTCCTTGCGTGCTTTTTCTCCGATCCGATGTCGTCCGATTGTGCGCCCGGTACCTGTGTGGGACCTGAAACTATATACGCCGGTTTTAAACGATTAATTGAAATGGCTTCTGATGATCCGTTTTTTCTATTACGAAGTACTTATCGTGGCGTTCGAGAACACGGAAAGGTCCTTGATATGGTGCCTCGAATGGTTTTCGAACGCGGTCGATGCGTACCCATACGTGGCTTGATTTGTGGAGTTCCGATGGAATGAATGATTTGGGGGCTGAGTGAATGTTTCCTTGAGAGAGTTGGGCGAAATCGATTTGCGTCATTTTCTTGGCTAATTCGGAGATGAATTTTGAATTGGATTTTGACGACGAATTGGCGATCATTGGCCTCGGGCATAATAGGGTGGTTCCGGTGACGGTGGTGAACGGTGAATAACCCGATTCGTTGGGGAGACTGCGTAAACCAAGGAGAACTATGGGTAAAGCGGGGAGCCAATCTTGTTTTCGAGCGATGATTGCTGTCTTGATGGTGCGATGAGATCTTTCAATTATTCCGTTGGTCTGAGGGCGATACGACAAAGTTCTTAGTCGGTGAAATCCGATGAGAGCTGAGAGTTCCCTAAAGAGTTCGGATTCGAATTGGGATCCGCGGTCCGTTATGACTTGCAGTGGTACACCAAATCTTGAAATCCATACATCGAGAAATGCGTGTGCTATTGATGTGGCTGTAGTATCAATCAGAGGATATGCTTCTATCCATCTTGTGGCACGATCGATGCAGGTTAGGAGATATCTATATGGGGAAGGATATGTTTGACCGGGCAAAGTGGTTGGCGGTAAGGGACCGACGATGTCGATATGTACCGTTTCAAATCTTGAACTTGGTAAATCGAAGGGGGTTATTTCTGATTTTGTATGGCGAGAAATTTTTGAGGATTGACATGATTCACAATTTCGGGACCAAGTTCGAATATCCTTATTCATTGAGGGCCAAAAGTATCTTGATTTAATGATACGAAGTGATTGCTTGATGCCTGGATGAGAAATATTATGAAATTGATTGAAGATGGAAGATCGATGCTGCTTGGGAACAAAAGGACGGGGATATGGCGTGGATGTATCGCAATATAAAGTTGTATTTTCTGGAAACGGGAACGGCTTGAGACGTGGGAGAAATTCTTGCGTTTCTTGATCTTTTTGTTGAGATTCCGCGATTGCTGATAAATCGAAAGCGTCGATATGTACTGCGTTTACGTTGCGTGAAAGGCAGTCCGCTACGACGTTTTCGGATCCACAGATATGTATTACATCGCATACGTATTCCGTGATGGCAGACCAATGACGTTGTTGTCGGTCTGTCTTGGCTCGTAAGGGACTCTTGTAGGCAGAAACCATCGGTTTGTGATCCGTGAAGAGTATTACTTGACGACCTTCTAAAAATTGACGGAAATGCAGGACGGCTAGGTATGCTGCGAGTAATTCTCTATCGTATGCGGCGTACGCTTGCTGAGTTGTAGTTAATTTCTTGGAAAAGAAGGCGATGGGAACTGGTGTGCTGTCGATTATTTGATGAAGAACTGCTCCAGCTGCTATTTGTGAGCAGTCCGTAACTAAATGAAGGATTGAGCTTGATGGAAGAGGATGACAAAGCGTAACGGCGTTCCGTAGTGCATCCTTGACATCTTGAAAGGCTTGAATTGCTTCGTCGTTCCACTGTAGACTTTTGCTTTTGACTTGAGTTCTGACGATTTCACTTAAAGGTGAGACTAAATCGGCGTAACGGGGTATCATATGGCGATAGAATCCCGTCATTCCTAGGAATCTTCTGAGGCTTTGGTAATCTTGCGGTTGGGGAATATCTTGAATTTCGGAGACTTTGTTTACAGGAGGACGAATGCCTGCTGGGGAAACTTCATGACCCAGAAATTCAATTTTGGATTGCTGAAATATGCATTTTTCTAAGGAAATTCTTAAATTGTGTTCTTGAAGGATCTTGAATACGCGTTCTAAGTCTTTCAAATGGTCAACTGCGTTATTTGAATGGACTAAAATATCGTCGAGATACACAAATACGCAGTCAACTCCTCTGAAAATTGTATCCATGAAGCGTTGAAATGTTGCAGGGGCGTTTCTTAAACCAAATGGCATGTATAAATACTGAAATAAACCAAATGGAGTTGTTATAGCCGTTTTCTCGATATCTTCTGGGTGGACTGGAATTTGGTGATATGCTCTGACTAGATCGATTTTGCTAAAGCATGATTTTCCGTGCAGAGATGTTGACAGACTTCTTATATGAGGAAGTGGATATCTGTCCGGTTTCGTGACAGCGTTTAGGCTTCTATAATCACCACACGCCCGCCATTCGCCTGGTATCTTCTTCGGAACGAGGTGTAACGGTGAGGCCCATGGTGATTTTGAGGGTTCTATAATTCCATCTTGAAGTAAGTTGTTGAAAGTAGCCTTAGCTGAGGATAATTTATCGGGTGGAAGACGTCGAGGGCTTGCAAACACTGGTGGTGCGCTGCCAGTGTCGATGGTATGCTTGACAGTGTTGGTGGAAACTTTCTGCGGTTGAGCTGGTTTCAGTAGTGAGGAGTACTTGTCAAGCAGGTTCCTGATTTCTTGAGGTAATTTGTCGGTAGGGTTAATATTGATGAGGTGAAGGTCTTTGGATTGCACAGGTTTAGTAGTGGCTTGAAGAGTTGTTGCTCTATCCTTCAAAATGCCATGCTTGCAGTCCACAAGGATGTCATAATGGGATAGAAAATCGGCGCCGAGAAGTGGACTGGAGACTTGGGCGACGACGAATGGCCACCTGAATATTCTTCGTAATTTAGGAATTGATATGTCCAGTGTTACTTCTCCGAATATTTCGAGCGGCTGACCGTTTGCGGTGGAAATCTTTACTGCGGTTGGGTGGAGTTGACAATCATTGACACAAGTTGGTGGTAAAATTGAGATGCTCGCTCCTGTGTCAATGATAAAATTGACCTTCAGACTGGCGATGCGAGCTGCGACTGAGATCAGCGGCAGGCCGGACGTCGCGTTAATCACAGCCTGCTTATCTAGTTTTCCGACGTTTCTCTTGATGGTGAGGAAGATCTTGAATTTGGGCGTGACGAGGGGAGCAGCTTGGCGTCATCTTTATTTGGCCACTTGCACCATGGCCTGCAGGTCCTTGCTTGGGGGCCATAATAAAGGTGCGCGCGGCACACCACCGGCCGCTGATTCTCGCTGAAGGGTTTTAGGCCGATGGGGATATTCGTTCTTGGGCTTGTATTGGCTCGAGTTGACGTTGGCGCCGCGTAGCAGCTTTGTTGAGCGAACGGTATTAACTCATCGGCTAGTTTGCCGAGTTGAGTTAGCGTCAGCTCCTTTTGTGCTGCTACGACGGGCGCTATTGAGGATGGGAGCGCCTGGATGAATTTATGCTTCACCAAATCATCGCTGACGCCCACCTTCAGTGCCGTTTGGTGGATATCTTGAAGGAATTGGGAGGGCTTTCCAGTGAGAGGAGTGTTGGAGATGAGTCGTTCGAAGAGTTCTGGCTTCGTCTTTTCGTAATGACTCACGATTTCTTCTTTTAAATCGGTGTACGACTTGTTGGAGAGAGTTGCTGCTGAAATTCGTGAGACGACTTCGGGGGGTAACGAGGCTAGAACATGGAAAAATTTGGTCTCTTCGGATGTTATTCTGGAAATGTGGAATGTGCCCATGATGGAGAAACCATCCTGCGGCCGACGCTTCAGAGAACGTGGGTGGCTTGATGGTGACATGGTGCACTCCTGATTCAACAGATTCCATCTTGCGGGAATGTAATTCGGGTCTGCTGCTGCTTTGGTTCCGACCGGCTACTACGGGTGGGCGGCGAAGAGGCGTGGCTTCGGTTTGTTCCGCCCGGCGACTGAAGGATGCTGCTTCCGCTGGCTGCTTCGGGTCACTCCGGGGTCACCAATTGTAGCTGGTTCCTTCTTGGTGCTACTTGTAGTTGCCGGGAAGAATGAAGGATACGAGAGGCAGCTATCTCTTTTAGGGGCCTCTCGTGTCCTCTTCTCTCCCTGTCGTTTGGGGTTGGCGTCTTGAAGGAAAAGCCGGTCGTTTTCAGAGTTTATTGAGTTCTTGGTTGGCTGGGTTATTTTACAGAAGATTTTGTTATTTTATATACAGCTGAATTAATTAAATATATATATATAAATTTATGTACAATACTTATTTATAAAGATTATATATGATTCTTAAAATTACACAATGATAAAATATATACAATTTGGTACGCGCAAAATTGGTTTGTCGTAACTAATATAAAAAATATAAATGCGGAAAATTAACTGCGCGGCCCGACAATTTCAATGATATTGTGGTCTGATATCATAGTTGGGGATATTTCTACATTATTAATTAGATTACTGTTGTTTGTGAATACCAAATCTAGGCAGTTGTTTTTTCTTGTTTTCTGTTATTTCTTGCGTTAACATAAATTCATCAGCTAAAGCTAGTAGCATTTTTACCTGCTCCTGGTCTTCTCGTGTGCCCCCATTGTCCTGGTGTATACATATATTTTTTCCTATCCTTTTATATTTCATGAATGGGAAATTAAAATCACCACAGAGAAAAATATTTGGGGTTGGAGAGTGTAGATCTTTTACTAAGTTTCTTACCTCTGTAATAGAATCTGAAAATTTTGAGGTTGGTGTGTTTGGGGGTCTGTCCATTACAATTTGTACCATATTTAATTTTTCAATTTTTGCTGCTACACATTCTACGTAGTTGTTTGAGGTACTTATAGCCATTTCTGCTATGTGCCTTTCGCGTGTGTAAATAGCACATCCTCCTTTACGTCTCACTGTTCTGTCGGCTCGGAGGATGTTATAGTTGTCAATTTGTACTTCTTTTTTGTCAATACAGGACTCACAATTTTCACAATTCGCCTGGCAGTCCTTTAGATGAGTTTCCGTGAGGCATGCAAAGTCTGCTCCGGCTTCTTGCACGAGTCCTTTCAGGTATGCAACTTTGTTCGTGGACTCGTTTGATTTAAGGCCCTGTATGTTGGCTAGGATTATTTTTATTTTTTCTCTTTCTTTTTCGCATACAGGTGGTTCCGTTTTGTTTTCCAATGGGGGTGCCGGTTTCGTTGCCTTGTGGTCCTCCGAGAATTTACCTCTTTTTAGCTTTGTCGGTACCTGTTGTCCCGATAACGCATGAAGTGTCTTTGTTCGTACCTTCTGTCCGGCTCTCGGATTTCTATATTTGTTTGTCAGCTGGTTTTGTAATTGCTGGAGAGTATTTAGCAGCTGAAATGTGTTGGCTGCGTCTAAAAAATTTCCACTCTTCTTTGATGTTCGTTTTTTCTGTTCCCTCGTTGCGTTCCTTTGAGGGTGGTGGTATCGGCATTTTTTTTCGTATTTGCAACTCCCATATCTTTCATAAGTGTTGCAGACCGTAAGATGGTGGAACATGCATTTCTTATCAAACTTGCAGTATCCACTTGTGTAATGCATTTTGCATAATGTGGGATGTGCATATATGCATTGCCCATCCCGATATCTGCAGTTTCCTTTCGCGTAGTATTTGCATACATATTTTCTACGCTTCTGCTTTCTTTCTTATTATTTACCAAGTTCTTACTTTTGGCATTATCATTATTTTTCTTTGGCTTGTTTATTTTACGTTTTTAGTTATTATCTTTATATCATTTCGCTCGTTGGACCGTTTGTCTACTTCGCCACTTTTACTTATTTCTTTCCTTTCATCTATGTCTTCTTCCTTCCGTATACTTGTTTATATCGTTATTTGTTATTAAATTGTTGTTCGTTATTATGCTGTTAATCGTTATTTCGTCTTCTCTCTCATCCACCCTGTTTTTCGTTGGGACCATTTCGGACACATGCTCCCCATTATTTCATTCTTTTTTGTAACTTTCGAGTCTGCTATCTCCATTTCTTTAAAGACCGCGAAGAATTTACGGTTTGTGTACATTAGGGTGGATCACTTTTCACTTTTTTTTTAAATTATAGCTGGTCAAAGTTTTTCCCATGATTTGTTCAGTGGAAACTACACTGACACCATTTTCACCAAAATCGATCAATATTTAGGGTCGCGCATCGACCTTGAAAATTTCAATTTGGAAATTTGGCCAAATTGACAATTTTTTACTGAATAAAGATAAATCATCAAATTACCATATTTCTGAATCCTCTCAGTGAAAGAAATCCTCTCAGATACTTACCAAGTTGATCGGACAAGTGGTTTAGAAGTTACACTCACCTAGAAATAACATTAAAATTTAAAATACTGTATTTGTCCCCCGTTATGGACGTAATCATAGCATCAGTAGCTGGCGCATCCTAAAATCCCAATTACACACACACACTATGTCTATGACCAATATTTTTACTAATCACAGTTTGCTTTTTACAGATCAACTGTGTCAATTGATTCTTGTTTGATAAGTCTAGACTTTAGTACAATGGATAAACTGTTAACAACCAGGAGTGGGAAGACTCTGAAAGTTACTTATTCTGGAAAAGAGAAAGCAGCAACAACAGCACCACCTTCTCTAAGGTCAGCCACGGACGTCTTCTTAATTGGTCAGCCATCTTCCTCGATCGGTGTTGCCAAATTGCCAACTACCCATCAAGTTCTCCAGTACTTCTTCTATGCCAAGCAGGAAACTACTGACAGGAAGCCGCCGTAAAAGACACGGTGGCCAATGTTCTTGGCATTTTGGAACATGGCACGTATAAAGACGATCACGAGGCGTAACTGCGAAAGAAAACTGGAGTTACTGTGGGAAGAGTGGCGCTCGCTGCAGAGAGCAAGATGAGAGACAGTGACGCGGGAAAAGGCAGGGAGAAGTTTTCAGAAAATCTGAACAAGCTCTGGGACATCGGAGCTCCCGATGCTAGTGAAGAGATACAGAAAAGTCGACTGCTCTCAGACAACAACAAAGAAGAAGATATTAAATTTTATGAGGATCAACGGGGCCTGCGCCAGGCAACAATGAGTGGGAATGATAACGTATTCGTTTTCAAGAGAAAACGGCAACTCTCAAGACAACAATCTCGTGATGAGCCAGGCACCTCAAAAACGAAATTAGGAACCGCAGCTGAGAGCGACGATGAATCTATAGAAAGCAGATCATCGAGCAACTCCGAATCACAGCTAGAACCACCATACCGACAGCCGAGAGAATCAACTGTATCAATCAGCCTTCCTCACCGCATCCTCAATGCACCGGCTGTTATTGAAGTGGCTGATCGCTTCCGGATGTCCAATAATCAGGTGTGTGTATATCAGTAATGATCTTTCCTTGACAAAGATATAATAGACGTAACGACGGAAAATTTAGTGATTATTTTGTCACATAAAAACCATACACATCCTTGTCAATTTTCTTTCAATTTCGCACATAGGTGGCAAGTGTCGTGGCGGCAGTCCTACGTTCGGCAGATCCGCCCGCAGACCTGGACAAACTCAGTATCTCGAAGGACACGTCTCGCCGTGGAAGAGTGACACATCGTTGTGAAGTGTCGACAGCTGTGCAGAAATCCTTCGTATCTCCGAGGCATGCTGTCGTCCACTGGGACGGTAAAGTAATCAAGGTCAGTTTTGCCCTCACCGTGGACGACAGTGAATTAACATGTTCCAGTGACGACAGTGGATTGACATATTCCAGTGGACGATAATGGATTGGCATGTATGACATACGTTTCAGGACTCTCTTGGATCATTGGAGCACCGCCAGGCGATTCTCATCTCCGGAGCTCCCCAATGCACAGAAGGAAAGTTGCTGGCCGTTCCGACTGTTGCTGACGGCACCGGTCTGTCCCAGGCCCAGGCGACCTTTCGTGCTCTCAAAGACGGGATGCGAGAACAACGTGATTGGACTGTGCTTCGACACAACTTCCTCCAATACGGGGAGGGTGCAGGGTGCGGTGGTCCGGCTGGAGAACATGCTTGGTAAACCGCTCTTCCAGCTGGGCTGTCGCCATCACGTTATGGAGCTCATCGTGGGGGCAGTGGTCATCACCGCGTTTGGAAGAACCACAGCACCAACTGAACCTTTGTTCCAGTATCTGAGGAGAAGGTGAATTTCAAGTCTAAGGCGCATTGTTTTCTCCAATGATTTTTTGCCTTCAGAGCAATTGAGATATCAGCGTCCTTCTACTAATGATGTTAATAGCAGTCGAAAAGGGAAACTTCAGTCGTTTTCTCATGCAATATTTTCATAACTCCCCTTTCAGGTGGGACAAGCTCGACCTCTCGACTTATCGCAAGCTGGAGATCGAGCATTTGGCGGAGGTGACGTGGCCGATGGAGCTCCGAGATGAGGCAGGCAAGTTCCTCGGCACCGCTTCTGGTCTTGTCAGAGAAGACTACCGAGAAGTGGCGGAGATTACACTCCTGGTACTCGGGCCCAGCCACGTCGTGGCACACACTTCATGCGCCCAGGAGCCTACCATCATGCGAGGTGGATGGCCAAGGTTGGTATTTTGAATTAGAAGTTAAATATTGTATTGCCTTCTGCAAACAGCCATTTGAAGTCCCTACCAGAAAAAATAAGATAAATAATTTACCATTAAACAAACTTATATGGAGTGGTATCGGTATTTATACATCACAGTGCGTATTCGTTTCAGATCATCTACTACACGAAGCTCCTGATGTTCAGCGGTCAGCTGGAGTTCGACGACGAGCTGATATAGAAACTTCAGAGAGTGGTACTATTTACTGCACTCCTTTACGCACCTGCCTGGCTGGCGGCTCCTGTCGCAGCTGATGCCCCGCTGAATGACCTTGTGTTGTACCAGCGTCTTCTGCAGTACAGGGCTGTGGATCGCGAGATTGCAGAGGCTTCACTGGCAGTGATCAGGCGGCACTTGTGGTATCTGAGGCCTCAGACCGTCGTTTTCGCCCTCTGCAGTGACAAAGTGGAAGACACTGTGAAGCACGAGGTGGCAAAGAAGCTGTGCCGCCTCGCTGTGCCCGAGGACTTCACGTATGACAACGTCTCGGTTGATGACACGACGCGCCTTCCGGACCTGATCGATGAGTCATCGTGGTTCGTGTTCACAGGCCTGCAGGTGTGCGCGTCTACGTGGCTCACTCTGCCGGTGAATAAGTGGGATCAAGATAAGAACTACTGTGATCTGAAGAATGTCATCTCGCATCTGAAAGTTACCAACGACGTGGCAGAGAGAGGGATAAAACTGATAGAAGATTACGCGAACACTGTCACAAAAGACGAGTCACAGCTGCAGGGTCTTCTTCAGCTCGTGGAAAGAGCCGGAAAGAACTCGGTGACTTCAAGAAGTCGTCACTTGCCAAGATGACTAGCGCAGAGGGAAAGGGAGTTAGCAGAGAGAGTACATGGCGCGCCTTAAGATGACGTGTGTTCTAACCACGATTCATACAGTTTTTGAACCTAGTTAGGGGCACCGGAGTAAGTGCCTTTAGTGATATCGGTAAACCGTTTTAATACAAAATACATTTTTGATCTTTCCTTATTCGTTTTATCTTATCCTAAAAAGCAGACAATGGCAGACAGCATATGGAGTACGGGGACAATACGGTATTTAAATTTTAATGCTATCTCAAGGTGAGTATAACTTCTAAACCACTTGTCCGATCAACTTGGTAAGTATCTAAGAGGATTTCTTTCACTGAGAGGATTCAGAAAATATGGTCATTTGATGATTTATCTTTATTCAGTAAAAAATTGTCAATTTGGCCAAATTTCCAAAATTGAAATTTTCAAGGTCGATGCGCGACCCCTAAATATTGATCGAGTTTGGTAAAAATGGTGTCAGTGTACTTCCACTGAACCAAATCATGGGAAAAACTTTGACCAGCTATAATTTTTAAAAAAAAGTGAAAAGTGATCCACCCTAGTGTACATGCGCCACATAGAAATTTGATCCCCACGACTTGTTTCGCGTTCGAGACAAGAGTTATTTCCCGATCATTCCAATTCATGCAGTTAAAGTCGTTTAATCGTTGGCAGAAATCATATCTAATCGCTAGGCTTTCCGTTGTTACTAAATTGCACAAATTACAGATTAAGTGAGAATTTGGACCCATATCCATGCTATTCCTTAATTAGCGTAAGAAGAAATACCCACCCACACAAATTCTTTATTTATTTTTATTTTTATTTTTATTTTTATTCCTGTTTCTTTCCTTTCGATGGTCGAGGGTATTTCGAGGGTTTTCTGACCTTTGTGTTTTATGACCTTTTTCCTGCTTTGTTTCAAACTTTCTCGAATGCCAACCGTATTTCGTTTTGAATATATACGTTAAAATTGGTGATAAATTATGTAAACTATATTGCACTTTCTTAATTTTAATGAAATTCACTTTGTAATTTATATGCACGGATTCACTGATACTTTATACACTTTCGGGTGCAAACAGAATAAACCGCCGAGTAGATTATTTCCTTCTAATTTCCTTCTAATTCTAATATATATATATATATATATATATATATATATATATATATAATATATATATATATATATAGGGTGTCCCATAAGTCTGGAACCATAGGGTAAAATAAGTAATTCATGTTTTTCCGTTTATGCAAGTGCCCATGATGTCTGAGTAAGGAAGAACGCATCCAGGTAATTCTGCTCGTAGGAAATCGGAGTCAGAGGGAGGTCGCTGAGGAATTTAACAGATTGCATCCGGGTCACTTGAAAGCATTGCTCTACGTGGAGAAAATTCAGAGTGTTGCACATTTGCGGAAGCGCATCATCGACGCATGTAACACCATCACTCCTGATACCATTCGCTGTTTGGTGACTGGATATCTCGTCTGCATTCGTGTATAAATAATAATGGTGGACACATTGAACACGTTCTGCGAATAAAAGCCGTTTTTATTGCCGTTTTTATCATTTTGTCCTATGGTTCCAGACTTATGGGACACCCGTGTGTGTGTGTGTGTGTGTGTGTGTGTGTGTGTGTATATGATATATATATAATATATATATTATATATATATATACACGAGGGTAATTCAATAAGTATCCGCACTTTTTATTTTCACAATTTTATTTTCACAAGTGATAGATTATAAACACATCACTTCTTAACATAGTTTCCCTGTTTCTCAATACACTTAGTCCAGCGATCTACAAGCTTCCTAATGCCATCACAAAATAATGTTTTTGGATGTGTGCGTAATCAGTCATGCACCATCTCCTTCAGGTCGTCATCGCCTTGGAATCTCTGACCTCTCAAAGCGTCTTTTAGTGGTCCAAACAGGTAAAAATCCGAAAGTGCCAGGTTTGGACTGTAGGCTGGATGGTCGAGAACTTCAAATTTAAGTTCTTGAGGGCATTTTCTAGTCTGTGCAGCGGTATGAGGGCGCGCACTGTCGTGTAACAGAATAACACCGACAATCTCCCTCTCCGTTTTGTGCGAATTGCTTGCTTTAACTCATTCCGAAGTATGTCAGAATACGATGCACTTGTTACTGTAGTTCCACGCTCTAGATAATGTTCAAGGATAGTGCCTCGTGTATCCCAAAACAGTGTTAGCATAACTTTACCTGCTGACAGCTGCGCTTTGAACTTCCTTGCAACGGGAGATGTTGGATGCTTCCATTGCATGCTCTGTCGTTTGCTTTCTGGTTCATAATGATGGATCCAGGTTTCATCTCCAGTGATAATGCACTCCAAAAAGTTTTCACCATCATTATGATACCGCGCCAAAAGACGAGAGCAGACGTCCATACGATTACTCTTGTGCTCTTCTGTCAACTGTTTGGGCACCCATCTTGCACAAACCTCGTGAAAGTCAAGAATGTCATGAACTATCGAATAGGCTGACCCTTGACTGATGTCTAATGAAGATGCAATTTCTTTTATTGTTAATCTTCTGTCATCGAAAATCATGGCTATGGCTTCTTCCTGCTTGTCACCACTGGTTGATGTTGGCGGTCGTCCTGAGCGCTGAGCATCTATCACACATGTCCGACCTTCCTTGAACATTTGAATCCACTCGTACACACTTCGCCGTGGTATCGCATTATTCCCATACTGAGCATATAAACGTGTGTGAATTTCAGCTTCTTTAACACCTTCTGCCCACAAAAAACGAACTACGGATCTTTGTTCTTCCAGAGTGCAAATTGAAAGCGGCACAGCCATGCTCACTACTCGTACGATATGTGACAGCTACGAGTAGCCTAAATAAGCCTATACTGTTGCTAGCCTAAATAAGCCTATACTGTTGTGAGCCTAAATAAGCCTATACTCTTGCTAGCCTAAATAAGCCTATACTGTTGTGAGCCTAAATAAGCCTATACTGTTGCTACCCTAAATAAGCCTATACTGTTGTGAGCCTAAATAAGCCTATACTGTTGCTACCCTAAATAAGCCTATAGATCTCAGTTTGGCTCGTCATTACGAGTATATATTATATACAGTATACTATATGTGGAAAAGGGTTTCCACAGGAAAATAAATTTATGTTAAAATTTAAAGATATCATTCTGTTTGTATAAATTAAAATATTAATCCTTTAAAAGATATTATTCTGTTCATATAAATTAAAATATGATTCCGTTAAATTTTTAATATTGTATAAAGTGTCTCAATGCCAGTGGAAAGCTTGGCATCCTTTTTCTCTAACCCTGACGAAAACAGTGTTGTCACGTCTATAATCTTAAACAGAGATTCCTAAATTCTAAATGTTCTTTTCGGCTAAAATAAATCACATAAAGAAGTTAAGTGTAAAACTACGATTATATATATTCTCTTGCTAATATCGAATCATATAAATTCTTTTGCTAATATCACTATTTGAGTAGGATTTTGCAAGTTTAATAATCTTTTTTGTAAAACGTGGCACCATGGGAAATTCTCCAGGGAAGAGTGGAAACGGAGTCCCGCCTCGGCCTTTGGGCAGGGAGGCAAGCGAGTGTTTCGCCCTTGGGCCGGCCGGTTCGGCTGGGCCTCTTAGCTTTCTGATGTAAACATTTGTTCGTTAATAACTCTCTAAACAAGTGTAGTGAAAAGGATTTGATTTTTCTAATTACTCTGTATTGTAAAAGAAATTCATTAATAGTTTAAAAGTGATTTTCCCCCTTGTGAAAATAAAGGACTGATAAAAGGAAAACTCGTAATTTATATCCTTCCGAGAAAGGCACTCTATTCTCTCAACGGACTGAGGGACAGGACGCAATTGGGCAAAGGGTATAAAGTGTTGTCCCGGAACCTCGCAGTCAGATTAATTAAACGGTATAAACTTCCTTGTTGGTGCGAGGAAGCGACATACTGAGAATATTTTAAACGTCGGAGATGGTGTAACGAAGCATAACAACACCATCTCTCCCACCCGACATATATTATCACTAAAATAAAAAGTGCGGATACTTATTGAAGTACCTTCGTGTATAAATATATACATATATACACCATAATTTTAAGGTTAGTGAAAAATTGTAATTTATTTTAAAGCCATTGAATTCTTGTGGTGTGGCATAATTTTTTTGATGCTGGCAGCGTCCTTCCTACTCGTTTGTTGAATGCGGCACTGATACGGCGTGTTCTTATAGAGGGCTCTCTTGCAATTCAGTTTGGTTGTTTAGCTACAGGATTGTTGGACCGTGCAATGGTGCAGGTTGTGTTGTTGCAAGGTTTAGAAAGACCATAAATAGTGCCCCCCTTTTTTTTTTATGCTACTTAAGCCTAAAGTATTTTCCACGTCAAGTCGACAACCCCTGAGGTTGGACCAAAGAGGAGGAATTCCAAGTACATAAAATTTGTTTTAATCTACTTAACTTAGGTTATAAGTTGAAGTAACCCTTCAGAGCTTGGCCGTTCAAAGCTCAGCTGGGATTCCGAACCCAATCAACGAAAAATAATAACTGTACTGTAACTACTGTATGATACAAAAAAAAGAAGAAAAAAAAAAAAATTATATATATATATATATATATATATATATATATTATATATATATGTAAAGAGCGACGCTTTGTATAGGAGAATTATCCGCGCAAGATGAGAGCGAAAGAACGAAACAAATGAAAAAATGAGTTACCCACCCGGGAATCGAACCCGGGATCTTCCGATTGCCGGTCAGATATGATAACCACTACACCACAGGCCTCACCCAAACAAATGCCGTAATTCCTCTACATACGCGCAGAAACCAATGCCCCAAAGGGGCACCTCCCGCATGCCGTAACATTTATACATTATAACTGTAAACACGCAGTATAATTAACGTAAAGAACGACGCTTTGTATAGGAGAATTATCCGCGGAAGATGAGAGCGAAAGAACGAAACAAATGAAAAAATGAGGTACCCACCCGGGATCTTCCGATTGCCGGTCAGATATGATAACCACTACACCACAGGCCCCACCCAAACAAATGCCTTAATTCCTCTACATACGCGCAATCTGACCGACAATCGGAAGATCCCGGGTTCGATTCCCGGTTGGGTACCTCATTTTTTCATTTGTTTCGTTCTTTCGCTCTCATCTTGCGCGGATAATTCTCCTATACAAAGCGTCGTTCTTTACGTTAATTATACTGCGAGTTTGCAGTTATAATGTATAAATGTTACGGCATGCGGGAGGTGCCCCTTTGGGGCATTGGTTTCTGCGCGTATGTAGAGGAATTAAGGCATTTGTTTGGGTGAGGCCTGTGGTGTAGTGGTTATCATATCTGACCGGCAATCGGAAGATCCCGGGTTCGATTCCCGGGTGGGTACCTCATTTTTTCATTTGTTTCGTTCTTTCGCTCTCATCTTGCGCGGATAATTCTCCTATATAAAGCGTCGTTCTTTACGTTAATTATACTGCGTGTTTGCAGTTATAATATATATATATATATATATATATATATATATATATATATATATATATATATGTATGTATATCAATACATATGCATAATACGTAATTTCACTTTGGTTAACACTAAACTTTTTATTTTATTAACTGTAAAGTCTAGAAAATTTCGTCTACTTAAAATTCCAAACTGTTTCAATACGGTCAGCATTCTGCATTTAGGAGTGGGTGAGGGGGCGATCACCCCCAAAACCATGAGGCCTGTAAACTTTAAAGGTAAAGAAAGTGAAAGAAAGAAGGAGATCGGAAACATAAAGAAGAGACAATACAAAATTAGAGTGAAACATCTTATAAAAATAATCGCTGTTACTTTCCTTTGGACAGTTTTTTTTAGTAAGTTTAATATATAAAAGAACGGTCTCTCTGAACGTGCACACTGTGTGTAGAATGGTGTACTCGATTTGTTGATACTGCTCGCCATCACACTGGTGCAGCTCGGAAAAAACTGGCCAAGGTTTAGGCGTGAAAAATAAACAAACCAGAATTTTGATGTTACGTTTGATACTTTAATAAAGTTGTTGGTGTACCCCTTTCGTGGTTACTTTTCAAACAATGTGCAATTGTTTCAGAGGTATTTGTCAGCCTCCAAGAAGGGATGCATGCACTGAGGTGTGCTGGTATACTGGGCAAAAGAGTACTTAGTATACTAAAAGTACAGTATACTAAGAGGATAGTATAGTATACTAAGCAGTGATGTAGGTCTCGAGATCGGTCTCGGTCTCGAGACCGATCTCGAGACCCAATTTGCAGATCTCGATCTCGGTCTCCGCTGTTTAGATCTCGGTCTCGATCTCGACAGACGCGGTCTCGGTTTTTCTCCCCGAGACCTTTCGAAACCTCTCGAGACCGTAATGGAAAATACATGTTATTGTCATACTCATGATGGTGGCTTGGTTGAACAGACACAATTCAGAATGTTTATGAAAGTTTGTAAAAGTAAGGGACTCTAGGTATTCACTAATCAGTCACCCTGTTTTGAGTTGCCACGTTTGTCTTGCGGGGGGGGGGGGGGGGGGGGGGGGGGTCTGGATTTTTTTAGGTTAGCGCTACAAAAAAATATAGATATGGAGTGCCATGTGTCTGCTTCATTGTAAGAGAAAGAACTTACTGCAATTTAATTTGCATCGAACAATTTGGTTTGTGTATGAAATCAATGGGATGTCTTGTATTATAGTTTTGATCGGTCTGATGCTGGGTAATTGCCCTGCCAGTGAGCAAAGTAATAATGATATACTCTTATATTCTTAATGAGGTTATTAGTCTAAGAAACGGCACTTCATTTGAAAGATAAGCTTAACCTGATGATTTTCAGGAAAAAATAATAAAAACGAGAAGTTGATGAATCGTGCTGAAACATTTTCTCTAAGAGTTTCTACAGAAGAAATTGTCTTCTACCTAACTATATAATAATTTTTGCTCGTTATTCCCTAAACTGTTTTAAAGTACCTGTACAGAAAGTCCTTTTATTAAAATTTCCAATTTCCATATATTATGATAAGTGCATAGGAATTAAATGTATGAGGTAAATATTTGTAAAAAATACCAACTGTAGTTAACTGAAACCAACTAAATGGAATACACACCTAAGAAACAATGCAAATTTTAAAATTAAGTTTGGCAGTGTGTCTGAAAAAAGATGGAAAAACTTAAGATCCGAGGTCCAAAACTTTTCACAAACTTATCCAGTCAAGATTAATAAATATCTTCCTATGCTGAAAGAAGTTGCACCGTCTGAAAATTATCGAGGACAGGATGAGAGTAGGAATTCGTAACTTCTCGTCAAATTCGACCTATCATATTAATTAATGATGGTGAGCTGCCGACCATTCTAAAAACTATTTTGAGAAACTTCAAAGGTAGTTAAAGACAGGTAGGTCTCATTACATTTGATTGAAAACATACTGTACGAAAAGGGAAAAGGGCTATTTAAATGAAAGGTCTATACAGAGAAAAATTTATTATGACAGTAATTTTATTAGGAGCTAGTACACTCAAACAATAAAGTCTATTAATAGCCTGCCAAACGAACAAAACACATGAAAATTTCAAGCAAGAAGGCCATAAACATTTTCAAAATTCTCTTCTTCGTAATTAACAAAATTCCAAGTGGGTATCGAACTATTGTTGGTGAAAGAAGAAGGTTTTTGGTTGGAGAAAACTTGGAAAACCATTTCTCCATTCGCCAGAAACGCGGAGAAGAACCCGAAAGTTCCAACAGTTAGAATGAAATATTTACACGATGCTAGTAATGCAATATCTTCTCCTTCTGTTCCTCTATCTGCAAAGAAGGTGGTCACTATTACTTAGAATAATTACAAGTACAGGAATTAATACTGGAGAAAATTAATTTCCTCCAACAAATAAACATTAATTATCATAGAATAACATCTCGGTGGTTAATTTTATCTACACCAAAATGTTTATAAAGTGTTAGTGCAACCGTTAAAATAATTTTCAAGTGAATATGCAGTACAGTGTACACAAATAAAAATATTACAATTCAAAAATAAATTCACCGAAATAAAGGCCTCTGAGTGCAGCTCTAAACGTAAACCAGGAAAAATGTCATAAACCAAAGTAGTCTCTGATTGCAAAAAGAAAAAGTGACAATTTGCCGAAAACAGACGAAAATAGTAAAAAAGGAAGAAATATGTGGCTAAAACTAAGAATAAGTAGACGAAATGTGAAAAATGTTGTAAAATCAGGAAAATGAATAAGAATAAGGTACCCCTAAAGCCAAAGGAATGTGCCGCACATACCGCTAGGATAGAGGAACGAAAGATGAAAACTACGAGTCACGACAACAATCCCTGAAACTTAACTCTTTGGAAAAAAGACGTGAGCGATACACAGTAATATACACATATGGAAAATACTCGAGGGAAAAGTGTGAAACTTTAGAAATGAAATAAGACATACCAGGATGAGAGAACGGATTAATTCTGCACTATCCCATCTGCGGTAACAGATTATGAAAACAAAGCTGGAAAAATGCTGTCAGAATACAACCTCCAGAACTCTTTAATTAGTGTGTTGCCAAAAGAGATGGAGAACTTCCAGCACACCAACCTGAATAATTTCAAGAATCATTTCGACAGGTTCCTGCGTAAAGTCCCTAGTAGTATGGACGCAAAATGGACGAGTGCAGAACAATTGCATTGTCGATCAAATGAGTGCCAGAGAGAGAGTGAGAGAGAGAGAGAGAGAGAGAGAGAGAGAGAGAGAGTTACAAGGAGTTAGAAGGAAAAGTAGTACCTCAAAAGGCCTTGCGGCCCATACCGAGGAGGTACCAATGGCAACGGGTGCCACGGAAAAATTCTGTCACCCTCAAATCCAACTTCCAACCATTGTTGCGAGTTGGGTTATCATTTAAACTAAACATGCTTCTAAAATCGACATCGTTGAACCCGCGTAAGAGCTTGAAAACCTCGATGAGTTGACCGCGCAGCCTCCGAGTTTCCAGCGAAAACAAGTTCAGGGCGCGTAAGCGTTGATTGTAGCCCATATGCCTAACGGAAGGGATTAACTTTGTGGCCCTTGCCTGGACTCGCTCCAGCCTCTCAATATCTTCCCTGAGGGTGGGCGACTAGAACTGCACAGCTATTATCCCCTCCAATAATTTACCTGCAACCGAAGTGAGACTAATGGGACGATAGTTCCCTGGACTTTCGTAATCCCCTTTCTTAAAGATAGGGGTCACGTTGGCTTCCTTCCAGTAACCAGGCACATGGCCCGTCTCCAACGATTTGTTGAAGACTGTAGCCAGGTGGGGAGCCAACTGGTCGCGCACCTCCGGCAACACTCTGTGGAGGAACTGGTCTGGCCCAGTAGCCTTAAACGCGCTCAGTTTGTCTATTGTATCGGCAACGACTGTCGCGGTACACCAAACAGTATCCAGGCCAGCACCTTCGTGCCTGACTCCTGGCTCGGTGATGACGCGGGTGTCCTCCCTGGTGAACACTCCCGCAAAATACTCATTAAGCAACAAGGAGTTACAAGGAAAAGAAGTACCTCAAAAGGCCTTGCGGCCCATACCGAGGAGGTACCAATGGCAACGGGTGCCACGGAAAATTTTCTACACCCTCAAATAGTGTGCAAGATTTGGTCTAACCTTTTCTTGAACTGATCCACAGACGAACTGTTCACAACTTCTGAAGGTAACCTGTTCCACGTGTCACAGATCTTATAGGTAAAGTAATTCCCACACACACTAGTCCTAAACCGTTTCAAATCCAACTTCCAACCATTGTTGCGAGTTGGGTTATCATTTAAACTAAACATGCTTCTAAAATCGACATCGTTGAACCCGCGTAAGAGCTTGAAAACCTCGATGAGTTGACCGCGCAGTCTCCGAGTTTCCAGCGAAAACGAGTTCAGGGTGCGTAAGCGTCGATTGTAGCCCATATGCCTAACGGAAGGGATTAACTTTGTGGCCCTCGCCTGCACTCGCTCCAGCCTCTCAATATCTTTCCTGAGGGTGGGCGACCAGAACTGCACAGCATACTCCAGGTGCGGCCGAACCAGGGATTTGTACAAAGAGAGCACAATCTCTTGTTACCGAAATTGCCTGCTGATATAACCCAACAGCTTCTGGGCTTTCTTTCCAACTACTACGCACTGTTTGGTAAACTTAAGGTCGCTGCTAATTAGCACACCCAAGTCCTTTTCCAAATCAGCCACCTCGATATTACTCCCCAACATCGAGTAGTCCGACTTGGGATTCGCGTAGCCACTGTGCATCACTTTGCATTTACCGAAGTTAAACGGCATTTGCCATTTTTCGGACCACTCTCCTATCCTACCTAGGTCCGCACGCAGTTGCTCGATCGCTTCGGGCGTCCCAACATTGGCCCTAAGCTTGGTGTCATCAGCGAGTTTGGCGATCTGACTGACGATGCCACCGTCTATATTATTTATGTAAATGATAAACAACAGTGACCCCAAAACGGAACCCTGAGGAACCTCACTAGTGACCGAGGCCCAACCCGAACTAACCCCTTTAATTACCACCCTCTGCCGCCTATTCTTCAGCCAGTTTTCAATCCACCTACCTACTTCCCCACCGATACCCAGCGCGCGCACTTTCGCCATGAGCCGGCGGTGAGGTACCTTATCAAAGGCTTTCTGAAAGTCAAGAGAGAGAGAGAGAGAGAGAGAGAGAGAGAGAGAGAGAGAGAGAGAGAGAGAGAGAGAGAGCGCATCCTACACCTGGAAGATCCAGGTGCATAATGGGAGCTCAGGGTAGCATCACTTGGCTCAGAACCCGAAATCCACCAGTTGGTTTAATCAGCCAGTTGACAGTTGGCTTAGAAGTCTTAGAAGGCATAAATGAATGACATATATATTAATAACCTTCGAACAAATTAAAAGCGCACACAAACGCACATACACTCCCCGACTATACGCCCATAGATCCCCTATTATCACCCCCCACCCCCACCAACCCACTCACACACACACACAACACACACACACATACATATATATATTAGGGTGTCACTAGGTAATAGGGGGAAAATTAAACGATGGATATTTTCCTATGACACCCCCTAAAATTGTTCCATTTGGTGTAAAACATACGGAAGAGAAATTTGGTCCTGATTGGTTATCATTTAAAGGTCGCCCTCGTCACTGAAAACAAGACCCATTTGTTGACGTCAACAAGCTGTTCAGTGTTCACAGCTTGGGCCGAACCAGATAATAAAAAACAAGGCAATTTGGTGAAATAACGAAAGTAAGACACTTAAAAACGCAAAGAATACAAACAGTTTATTATATAATCAAAATAGAAGACATAATTCGGCGAATAATGGTACAAAATGGAGAAGCAACAAAAGCAAAACTTTGAGAAATAAAATACATATACAGTAGCAGAATAATTGGTGCTCATACGCTGATCAGTGATTAGTTCTTTCGCGTCCTCACTAATGCTGATTTGTTCGGAGCTGGGTGTTGCTTTCTGTGGTCAGTGACAACTTGAACGAGGAACTGGAGCTGTTCTTCTTTCACTGTCAACTTTCCGTTCAGCTCCTTCACCAGAGCCACGGCCCGTTCTGCTCTGTCGTTCACCACTGCAAGTTTGGAGACCACATCCCGAGCTTGCACGTATTCAGAGTTTGACGTCCATGAACTGGGATGGTGGAGCAGAAAGCAATCTGGCAACTGAAGTTTTGAGAAGAATCATCGGGTGTTCTTTGTGATCAGTTGCTCCAGTCCTTTGCTGTCACTGAGGAACATAGTATCAAGAACCAAAGGTCGTTTTGGCGGCATGTGAGGGGCTTCTTGATCTAACGCTGCAACCATGCTGCACTTCACTTCCATCGATATCCTCTCATCAAAGAACGCCAGACCCACTGCCTCCTCCGAATGGTACCACAGGTGCACAGACAGCTTCTTGGTGGTACCATCAGAGATCTTCTTGTGCGGGTATCGAAGGAGCGTCCTCATCAATTCCCAATCATTCAGCGGAGCTTCGATGGACAGATGAGCTGTTGCCCACGCTTTCATGTAAACTAGAACAGAAAAGAGGCAGATATCTCGAATTCCGCGTTCCTCAGTGTTCGTCAGTTTAAACTGTCTTCGGAAGAGCCAGATCTTGATGGCATAGAGCCCCTTAGCCATCCATCTCGCCCGGTGCATAGCACCAGGGGCGCGGAAGTTTAGTCCCTTGTATGGAACTCCTCCAAGAAAGATGACGGAAAGATCGAGGAATTCCTGATAGTCATCACGAACTTGAAGTGCTTGTGATTTTGCAAACTCAATGAGCTCCGTTCTATGCTTAAAAATAGCTGCTTTGGTGAACGCATCTGTGTCCGCAGTTTGGAACTGTTGCTGGTCAATGCGGGTCCAATAATCATGGAAGCGCTTGAAAAGCAGAATTTCTGGACCGGTAGATACTGAATCTAGCGATGCTGCGAATGCCGCCTGTAGCACCAACTCCAGTACATGGTGTCTGCACGCGCAGTGTAACAGGTCACGTCCAACTTTTTCTTCCAGAAGAACACAAGTTCCTCCACGGTGGCCTGTGTTTGTCGCGGTTGTGTCGAAACACATAGATTTGACATGATCGGTCACTCCCCATTCATTCAGGCAATCTATGATGGCATTTGTTTGTGCCAGCGCGGTTCCTGACAGAAGTTTTGGCACCCCGAGGAGCTGCTCTGTCCCGGAGCCAGATACAAGAATAGGTAAGCGGTCAACATATTCTCGTGACGTCAGATCTTGCATGAGTTTTCCGTCCGAGTGAACAGTCAACGGACTATTGCCTTGGAACTCGCTCTTCAGTTGCCGAGCCTTAAGGGTACGGAATTTTTCACGCTGACGATGAATGGATCCACGATTGATGTTGTAGTCGCTAGCATCATGCCCTAAGCTGGAAGCTGCCTCAAACAGCAGATATGTGGCCTTTCTTGACGAGAGTTGCGTGCGATCAAGCGCTGCCGCCAATTCCGATGTCATGATGTTCTTCGTTGCTCTTTGTTTAGACGCTAACGAACCACCACATGCTCCTTTTTCTTCGCTATCATCTGAGCTGGAGGATGAGGACTCCAAAACCGCTTCGTTGGATACTGCCTCCATTTCAGCTGCTGATCGCTTTCTTCGTTTCTCCTCTTCCTCCCGACGTCGAGTACAATCTTTGACTTGGCGCTGATGGGTCATGTCCAAACCTGCCATTGAACCTGGACGTCCTTTCTGGCGCTGCTGCTGAAGGAACTCCCAATCCTCTGGGTACTTGACCAATTTCTCACAATCAGCGTGGGCGATGTCAAAGAGACGATCGAGGCGTTCAATGAATTCTTTTTCTTTCGTCTTGTGTGAATCGCTCGTCCTTGAGGCGTGTTTTTTGAGTCCTTTCCACTCTTCGAAGACTTTATCCAGTTTGCTGACGCAGTGTGTCTCGAGTCTGGTTGGAATGTGAGCTTTCTCCCAGAAGGACATCACTGCTCGAAGTGACTTCCTCAACGCGTCACGTATTGTCATTTTCTTTTCATGGTGAAGGTAAAGGAAGTAACCGAATGCTTGCCTGTAGGAAGGAAGCTTGCATCCTTTCACCTCATCAACCGCTGCCCCTAATAGGTATATACACTTCCGGGTTTCCATCACCAGAAATCACGTAGCTGAAATGAGAAACGGTGAATCGTTAAGTATTGTTCACTTTATTTCTCAGATATTCAGACACACACACACACACATATATAGAGATATATAGATATCTAATGAACGATTATGGAGACGCCGCGCAAGCATTAAACTTTGGAAGGCGGGGGCGACCTTTTATAGTTATTAAAATAAAAAGATTTTTCAGTCACCATGTTTTTTTTACCAATGGAATAGATTCGCGGGGTGTCAGCATGAAAATTTCAAACTTTGCATTTAAGTGACACCTTAATATATATATATATATATATATATATATATATATATTATATATATATATATATATATATATATATATAATATATATATTAAGGTAGGTTGATTTTCCGCATTTTTTAGATATCGACTTTGGACTAGTCGAGATAGTCAGGGCTTAATATGATAATAACTGACAAAAAATTTGAGATCCGTAGCTTTAACCGTTTTTTGAGGAAACCGTTTCAAAAATCATCAAAAAATCGTACCAAAAAATATCGCATTTTCGCAATTTTCGGCCGAAAAAATCATCCTGAAAAAAGTTACAATTTTATTGAAAAAAAGTAAATAAAACATGTAGAGTCAAATAGACACATTTAGATCTCAAGATCATCATAATTTTCACTGTAAGAGCCCTTAGAAGCAAAGGAAGGCCTCATCTGGCGGCTTAGGGCTTTGGCCAGAATGTGTTTGTGCCTTGATTCGAGTCCATAAACAGTATGGGAAGCTTCAGATATCAGCTTCACGGCCCTTTCAACACTCTGAGAATGTGAAAGCAGATCAGGCAGCTCCAGCTTGGTGCCATTCAGCAATGCTTCTTGAAGCTCCTGGTCAGAAAAGTCTTCTGTGAGAGCAGGTTCACAGATGCCACTTTGAGAAAGGTTGATTAGTTCTGACCAGTGGGTAGCTTCAATGTTGATGGCTGTGATCTTCTTCAGCCTCTTCTTGGCTGGCTTCCCACTTTTGAAAGAATAATAATAATTAATTTATTTTTTATTCCAGTTTAAGATTTAATCCCTATTAGTCTCAGAATTGCTGATTTAATTTAACTTAAATTAAAAAAAAAAACCCGAGTTCTATAAATCCCCATAATCGAATTTTTTTTCAGAAAGAAGGTAAGATTATTTCCATTATCAGAGGGGAGGTGGGGAATTGGGATAAGAAAATGTGAAAAAAAATTCGATTATGGGGATTTATAGAACTCGGGCCTTTTTTTTATTAAATAAATCCCCATAATCAAATTTTTTTTTTCACATTTTTTAAAATGAATAAATGCTTACTTGATGGACAGAATTTTCTTGAGAGCAGCTTCTCTCACTTCCAAGTCATCAGACTTCATCATGGAGTACAGCACATTCTCGGGCAGCAAGGCAAAAGCATTGTACTTCAGGTTCTTGAAAGCAACACCCTGGATTTCTTCAGACTGCTGCTTGATCCTCTGGATCATGTTGAAGATGTACAGCTGCTGATTGTGGAACTTGCTGTCCCTTTTGATCTCAAACCAACTGACTGCATACACTTCCACAATGAACTTGATGGCCTGGTAAAGCTTATCCTGTAGTTCTGGAGGGTAAGCACCTCTGGTCCACAGACACATCAATCTAATTGCCAAAGTCAACCATCTTGCATGGTTTAATGGTCCAATTTTCCAGGCAGCAAATCTTGGGTTGACTTTGCCCCTGGAAATTCCAAGCACATACTCCAAAAGAAGCCTCTGGTCGCTACTGAGATCATTCAGTGTCTCCTCAGCAAATTCCATGTCATCCAGGGGGCCACTGAGTTTGGTGAATTCCACTTGTGGCAGATCTTGGTAGTCAATTTCACAGAGTTTTCCCAGCGGACCAGTGAAAGCAGTGGGACTTTTGGTACTGCCATCAAGATGCTTGAAAACAGCTCTGAAAGGAAGCTCATTCTGAAGGAGTGAACAGCCAATGGCGTGCAATTTCCGCTCAATTTTATTTTCCAGAGCTGTTACAAGGCCTCCCTCCCAGCCAGTGTTTGTATTTGTGTTGTCAAGGAGGACAGCTTTCAGGGTATGAACACTGTTAAACTCCTCCAAGACACTAGCAACTTCTTCACCAAGAAGAACTCCAGTCGCCCTTTAATTGGGATGACTCTGTGAGTAAGATATGTTCCACTTTCAGTTCCCGGCTCCTTTGTGAAAGTCAAATGGTGCTCTTGTCCCTTTCCTTTCTTCAGCTTAGTCTCCCCATTTTCATCCTTAACTTCTCTGTACAGCAAAGTGTCCTTGTCAACTTTCCCATCAACCCCAATACAGACTAACTTTTCCAGACCCTCATTGTGCTTTTCATCACTTTTCACTTTCATTCTAGCTTTTTCCCTGTCCATTTTCGATTTATCAACTATTATCTGTTTCACATCAAGGCCAGGCTTAAGCAGGTCCATAGCTTGTAAGTCCAGGAGGAAGGCATTAGCAAGACTTGCCCCAAGACTGGAAGAAACATCACCCCTGATCAGTTCCATGGCATATCTGGGGGTTTTCAAAAAGTGTAACCTCCACTTGGGTGCCTCCTTGGCTTGAACTCTTCAGCTTCACCACCAGATGGCTGAAATGAAAATAAAAAATAAATTACTAAAGCGAAAATGGGGGAAAATAGGGGAAAAAGTAGGGAAAATATGGGTAAAAATCGACGAAAATGGGCGGAAATAAGAATAAATTACTTAAAGGAAAATGGGGGGAAAAAGTGGGAAAATAGGGGGAAAAAATGGGGAAAAAAATGGGGAAAAATTCAGGTAAAAAGTCGGCGAAAATGGGCGAAAAAAAGAATAAATTACTAAAGCGAAAATGGGGGGAAAAAGGGGGGAAATAGGGACAAAAAGTAGGGATAAATTTGGGTAAAAATGGGATAAGATATAAGAAAAAAAATATATTACCTCTCCTGATTCTTCTGAGCTGGATTCAAAAGAAATATCTTGTGAAGGTGTGGAGGCAAAAGTGGCCAAATCCACTTCCTGCTGCTGTTGAATCTGGCTCTGTAATCTTTCTGCTTCAGCTGCAGCCCTCTGGTCTCTCTTCACAGCAGCTTTATCCACAGATCCCAGCTGGAAAGAGCCCTTGGGTCCTATTTTGACCCTCTGATCTCTCAAGTATTCCCTCTCCTCTACTGGAACCTGAAATATTAAAGTATATTAAATAGCGGATCGAAAATAAGAGATAAAATCCTGAAAAAAAATTGATTATTAATTTCTATTACCAGGAGGGGGGGAAAGGAAGATTACAGGAGGAAAATGCGGATATTTTTCAATTACAAGCATTGAATTTCCTTCCATTTAAAAGGCACCTAATCGCACTAAGTTAGTCCAGTTAAAAGTTAAAAAAATAATAGCAGTACCTTCTTACTGGGAGGACAAGTGCAGATTATGTGCTGTGTTTGACAATTTTCTTTCTTGCACTTCACAGCATTGTCATCACAGGGACGAACAGGTAGCTTACAGGTGCAAGCAGAAATGTCAAAAAGTTTATCCAGCTTTTCCTCCAGATTCTGCTCCTGGACTGTAGAAAGAAATTTCCTGTTTATCTCCTTTGCTTTCTTGAAGCACACTTTATCCACCAATTTCACTACATAATATTCCTCATACAGGGGAACCGCGGGTTCACTGCCTGCCAGATCTCAATCACATCCTTTGCTATCATTTTAGCAATATCATAGTCTTTCAAGTCCGGGTGGCTGTTTTGGAGGAAATAACTGTACTGAATAACTTGGCGGAGGGTAGGAGGCTCTGTTTTATCCAAAGGGGAAGGCTGGCCACTGAATTTTTTGGCACTATCACTTCGAGTTAACACTGCAGACTTCCGTTTTTTACCCATTTTTATGAAATATCTGAAAATAAACACAATTAAATGAACGCATCATAAAATAACTTAATTTAATACACATTTTATAGGTAAATATCATAAAAAATACAAAATAATACACTAATAAACATCTACAATGCATTTACAATAAGTTTCAAGCATCGTTTTGTTAAAAAAGCCGAATTTTAATTGATTATTTTGATGAAATAAGGTCCGATATTTTGTTTGTTTACATTGCGCGAATGCCGCGCGCGCGATTTTACGCGTAAAATTTGGCAATTTTACAACTTAAAAATAATTAACGATCCTCAAAAAATACAATCATTTTCACAAATATGAGTTGGTGCAACGTTTTTCATACATTAATACCTTTCTATCTAGACTAGTCCAAGATCACAGTTCCAAAATCAACCTACCTTAATATATATATATATATATATATATATATATATATATATATATCCCCGCAAGGGGGTTCTAAACTCGTGCTCTTTGTACGTGCTTTTTCCTGGAGGCTTCACGTGCGCCCTCCCGGCCCTAGCACCCAAGGATGATGGGGCTCGACCCTGCAGTCCTTGGTCTTTTTCCACTTCGACTGTCCTCTCCACCCTTTCTTTTTCCTCTGTCTTTCCTCTCACTGTTTCTTTGTTTTTCTGCCGAGATATGCCCTTTTAAATAGAGGCGAATCGGTTCTTCCCGGAATTTAAAAAAAAAAAAAAATATATATATATATATATATACACATTTCAACTGCAAACAGATGCATGTAAAGCCCCGATAACAAAATAACGGGTGTGCCATAAAAAAGGGTACATATTAAAAAGAGTATAAAATCAACATTTGTCATTTAATTTTAATAAAACTTCTACACAATAAAACATATGTATTCATCTATATTCAAACAAGTTTTCAAACTAAAATATCAAATAATTCAAATTCTATCAACATTTAACGAAAGAGTATGATTTTTCTACTTAACATGCAAAAATTATTAACCTTTAATATTTTTTTATAAAAATAATTTTTAACGTAAAATTTACCTGAAATTATTAAAAAAATTGTTCGAAATGCTTTCCTTCCATTTCAGTAACTTTTTTATTCTTGGCCGGAATATGGGAGAACTTAGCAGAGCGAGTCTACAGGGCTAGGATAAAAGATGTCGCTCATTTACGCGAGATGATCATTCAAAAATGGGAAGAGCTTCCACAGGAACAAGTAAATCGCGCCATAGATGAATTCCGGCCAAGAATAAAAAAAGTTATTGAAATGGAAGAAAAGCATTTCGAACAATTTTTTTAATAATTTCAGGTAAATTTTTCGTTAAAAATTATTTTTATAAAAAATATTAAAAAGGGTTAATCATGAAGATGCTCTGGTTACAGAGCCTGTCAGTAAGAATCAAGGGAATGTAGTCGAGACCAGTAGTCTTCACTTTCAGTTTCCTCTATCTTAGACGTAAAAGCCCTTTGTATAGCTTCACTGTTCGCAATGTTTCGTTTTCTGTATGGGTTTGTGAGTACTGAGCAATACTCAATTATTGGTAGGACTAGACTCTTCCATAATTTGAGCATGATGTTTGCTTTTCTGTTGCGGAAGCTCCTCCAGATGATTCCCATTATTTTTCTAGTCGTTGTAATTTTGATGTTATAGTAGTTCCTTGTTGTTACCATATCTTGGAAGTTGGAATTTTCTTCATTGAACGTCATATTGTTGTCTTCTACCCACTGGAATAATGTTTCAATGTCGTTTTGTAATTTTCTTATGTCGCCTTCGTTCAGTATTTCCTTTCATATCTTTGTGTCATCTGCGAAGCATGATACAATACTGTCCTTAATATCTGCATCATTATCTGCGATCATTATTATGAACAGCAAGAGAGCTAATACTGTCCCTTGTGGGACAGAGCTCACGACTTTCGATTTAACTCCGTTTACCACCACTCTTTGTGTTCTTTGCGTCAAGAAATTAAATATACACCCTCCTAGCTATCCAGTAATTCCTGTATTCTTAAGCTTGTGTGCTATGATTCCATGGTCACATTTATCGAAGGCTTTAGCAAATCCGTATATATTACAGCTATGTTTTATCCTCGACACAATATTTTCTCCTGGTGGTCTAGTAACTGTGATAGACATGATCTTCCAGCCCTGAAGCCATGCTGATTTGGGTTGTATAAGTCTTTTTCTTGTAGGAAGTAGGTAGTTTCCCCTCTAATTATACGTTAAAAACACTTTATAAGGTGTAAGGTGGGAGTCACTGGCCGATAATTCTTGGGCATTGGCTCTGTTACCACCTTTAAATAGAGGGGGTAATGTTCGCGTTCTTTAAGGGGAGTGGAATTTGTCATGTGTAGAGTGATTTTCTCCATAGTAAGTATAGCAGTTTGGCGATACTATCTTTACGTTTCTGCAGGACAGTACTGTACAAAGTACAGTACTGGCCTCACTCGTGTTCATTATCATGCTAAGAGACAAAGCCAGAGGTGTAAACAGCGTTAATATACCAGCATCGTATGCAGACGATACAAAGTTCGGAAGAAGAATCCGCGATGCGAATGTGATGGAGTCCTTGCAGAGGGTCACAAACAAAATATACAAATAGTCAGAAAACAACATTACATTTAACATTAAAAAATTTCACTTCTTGAGATATGGTAGAAATGAGGAAATTTGTCAACATCCATCAACTGAAACGTTGAAAGCGATGTTTTAAACATCGAGTATAGCAATTTAACTTGAAGTAGTATTATTATTAAATATTTAAATTAAACATCTGATTCTTTCGCAATAAAAATTAGGCGGCAACCTACATTTTAACACATAACTATCATATCTACAGCTAATTACGAAAAGGTACATTTGTAGCCCATATACAGGGTGTTTCAGGAGGAAAGGTCAATACTTCGAGAGGTGATGGTATAGGTCATTGTGAGAAAAAAAGTTCATATGAACATGTGTCTAATTCTGAATGGTTACGGAGATAGAGCTGTTGGAATCTGATGCGCGCGCAGCTCTTCCTCCCCCATCCCTCCCCTATAACCTTGAACCATGGAAGCTGTAATGTAAGCATGTAACATAAGCCAATCGACAGCTGACTGTTGTGAGTGACATTGTTTGGTGTTTGAAGCAGTGTTAAGAATGCCACACACCTTCACACATGCCGAATATGCAGATATGGTGTATGTCTAGGGTGTTTGCGATGGAAGTGCAACAGCTGCTGTTGCAGAATACCGTCGACGGTTTCCGAACCGCAGAATTCCGGATCGAAGAGTGTTTACCAGGGTTTTCAACACATTGCGTGAGCAGTGGCGGACTGGCTAGGCTGTCAGTCTGCCATATGGCAGATGGGCTCCCCTAGAAAAAAGGGAAGTTGGCCCCCTAGACCTGAGGTAAAAAAAATTGGCAGCCAATGTATTATACTCGTATATAAAGTTTAAATAAACATAAGTCAGTTGGGCCTGATGAGATATATCCTAGAATCTTAATTGAGGGTGTTGACAGTATTTCTATTACATGAAATAGATATAATTTATTTAAATTTTTGTAATTAATTGCTTGCATTTTTTATTTTGTATTTATTAATATTGTAATTTTTTTATTTTTTTATTTATTAATAGTATATAAAAAGGCAAATGTATTAATAACTTCTTTAATTTGTTAAAATTATTGCAGGTTTTAAACTTTTAGAAAGTAGCAAAAATTAATAAATTTACGTGCCTAAAATACAGTTTTGCCAACCTGCCTGTCACTGCGACATTTTCAACTTCATTAGTTTATTTAATAGTTGCCTACATGCTTCATTAAAATCAATTCCAATTTATCAAAGTAAGTCTCTTATTTTTGTTATTGCTGTTATATATGTATAATTATATTTTACCCATTTCTATGTCCATATATAAAAGATATATAGAGTTATGTATATATTTTATATAAAGCTACTATATATAAAGATAGATATAAAAATAAATAAGAAAATATATGTAATAGTATTGAGAAAAGATTACAATACATTACATTAAAATTACATTACAATACAGTTACAGAATACATACAGTATATTCAGTCATTATAGTATAATTCAAGCATTGTTATTTGTTTTGAAATTTGTTGATCTTTATTATATTAAGTGCAATTAGTAAATCAGATTACTTTATTAATTTTTTTTAATTTTTTTATTTCAGGTAAGGAAATGGAAAACATGAAACGGAAATCTGGAGCACAGAAACGGAAAGATAAATGACAAGCAGAAAGAAATGATTCAGCAAAAAAGTGCAGGCCTATAACAGCATTTATGATATCAACACCTATATCTACATGTCAGAAAGAGGAAAGCGACTTACAGAGAAATTCAACTACAACTGTTCATGCTGATACTGTAGATCTAGGACATAAAGATGAAGGCATGCCTAACGTTTTTGAGACTGTAGATGCTGATTTTTATGATTCTGAATTAGCTGGTGGAATAACAGCAACTGAACCTGGGCCTGTCCATGTACATAATCAAAAAGATCTAGTAGCTGATTTAAATAATGATGAGAATCAACCAACATTTAGACAGGATAAGCTCTTTCAATATACTGCACGAACAGATTTGAAATCTTTTTTCAAAGATCATCCAATTCAGCCACATGATCATGATCTGCCATTTAATGTAAAGTTATATAAGCGAAAAATTATGGGTGACTGTCTCACGACACTGGTTAACATATAATAAAAAGAATAGGTCAATATTTGTTCATTTTGCTTGGCATTTGAGTCACCAACCTCTTCTAACCCATCTGCTTTTGTGCGAGGATTTAATGATTACAGACGCATTAGCCAGTGCTTATCAGAGCATGAATCAACTGGTATACATAGCAAGCATGCTCAGGAATATATCAGTGTAGTAAATGATGGTGGTTTAGCTCGTTTTTTCGCTGCATCATTGCAGAAGCGAAAAGATGAAGTACTAAAGCAGAGAAATATTGTTGCCAGAGTTGTAGATATAATAAAGATGTTAGGTAAACAAGCTCTTCTTTTTCGTGGACACAGAAATGAGTCAGCATATTCTCTTCTTGATGAAACAGAAAATCATGGAAATTTCTTGGCTACTGTGCAGTTGATGGCAAAATATTATCCTATTATGGCTTCCCATGTTTCCATGGTGAAGGAAAAGTCTGAGCAACGATGTGAAAGATTAGAAAAACAAAGAAAGGCACAAAGTAAAGGTCGTGGTAGTCTTGTCACATTCTTGAGTAAAACAACCATCTCTTCTCTGACCCAAATTATGAAGAATATGATACATGAAAAAATTACTCAAGAAGTTGCTGAGGCCAAGTATTATTCCATACAAGTAGATTCAACCTAGGATATTTCATCAATTGATCAATTTAGTATTGTTATTCGATATGTACTAAATGGTACTATCCATGAACGACTACTTGCAATTGTTCCAAGCAATGATGGTACAGGGCAGGGACTTTTTGACCTATTAAATGAAACATTACAACGTCTTGAAATAGATCCGAAAAACTGCTTATCAGATAGCATAGATGGCGCTGCAAGCTACCATGGACAATATAATGGCTTACAGAGTAAAATTGCTGATGTAGCTGATCAGCATGTTCATGTATGGTGCTATGCCCATGTACTCAATTTAGTAGTTACTGAAACCACGAAGTGTTGTGTACCAGCAGTTTCCTTCTTCAATTTACTCCAGAATTTAGCAAAATTTGTGAAGGTATCATATAAGCGAATGGCCATCTGGATTGAAGTTGTTAGACATCATCTGGGGAAAGAAAAGATGAAACGATTAAACTAATTGGTGAAACCAGGTGGTCAGGGAAGTCCAATGCAGCAACTACTATATTTGGAAATTTTGACGAGATATGTATAAGTAATTTTGTGGATCTTCTGACATGTTTATCCATTATTCAAAGCTCTAACAATTTTGATGCAAAAACAAAACAGGAGGCAAATGTTTTACTGTCTAGCCTTCTGGAATTTCAAACAATATTGACAGCATTCACATACTTATATATCTTTCAAATTATAGCCCCTTTGTCAAGCTATCTACAGACAAGTGGCTTAAATATGTTTACTGCATGGAATATGGTAGAAAAATCCATTACAGATTTGAAGAAAAGATCAAGAGAATTTGATAAAGTATATAATCAGGCTTTGAAATTTGCCAACAAATCCAATGAGCACATTGCACAATTCAATAATGATGAAAATCAAACAGTGAAAATTGATTTTGTAAAAACTGAGTTACCAATCAAGAGGAAACATAAAACAAAGAGAATGGCAGATGAACTAGCTGCTGATGAAAAAACCACATCTGATTCTTTGTCAGACTATCGTGTACATGTGTTCAACTTGATAATGGATCGTGTTGTACAATCACTGGAATCCCATTTCATTGACCATAGACAACTCTATAAGGATATGTCATGCCTCGATCCATCAAATTATGAATATATTACTAAAAATGGTCTTGAAGAAGAAGCATTGGAAGTATTCTTGAGCTTGTTCCACATGTTCCAGGGATAAATAGAAGTGAAGTAAAATTAGAATTGCAGTCTTTTGCATCAAACTTTGAAATATTTAAGCTTTTGCTGAATGATGATAATGCAGAGAGCAGCAGTAAAATGAATTCATGCTCTAAATATTGTGGCAATTGTCCATCATGTGTTCTGTATATTCTTGCATCAAACAGACTTAATGACAAGGCATATGATAATCTTTACTAAATGTACAAAGCTATCTGTACACTGTCTGTGACTCAAGTTCAGTGTGAACGGGCATTTTCTAAGCTTAAAATAATAAAAACAAGATTACGAAATTCTTTGTCGGAGGAGAATCTGCAAGCATACACGTTGATATCTATAGAAAAGGTCATGTTGGATGAGTTAGACATGGAAACTATAATAGACCGATTTGCAAACTCGAGTAATGAACTTAAAAAACTACTCTTAGTATAGCATGTATGTATGTATGTATATATATGCAGGCAGTACTTGTAAATATTTGTACTTATTGGTAAAATAAATTTATAAAACATATTAACTCTTTTTTATTTAAACAAAGTTAACTCATAAATAGGCCTATTAGGATAGGACTGGAATTGAATTATGTAATGGGGTTATGGGCCCCCTGACCCCTTTGGCAGACAAAATTTTATGAGCCAGTCCGCCACTGTGCGTGAGGTTGGTACACTTCCCAGCGCTCATGTTTCATCTGAACGTGAAGGTCAACAAGATGTGGATGAAGTAGAAAACATTCTTCAGTTGGTAGAGCGTAGTCCTACTACTAGCTCACGAAGAATTTCTACACGTCTCGGTGTACCACACACAAGAGTATGGCGAACATTACGTGAGGAAGGTTTGCATCCATATCATGTACAGCGTATACAACACCTTCAACCAGGAGACGCTGCCATGCGACTGGAATTTTGTCATTGGGTAAATGCTAATCGCCGATTGCTTCGATTAATACTGTTCACAGATGAAGCTACTTTCACCCGTGACGGTATCAACAACACTCGTAACTCTCATCGGTGATCAGACGAAAATCCAAATGCCACTGTGGAAACAAATTTTCATCAGCGCTTCTCTGCCAATGTGTGGTGCAGTATCATCGATGATCAGCTGATTGGCCCTGTTACTTTAGAGAATCGTCTTACAGGACAAAGTTACCTAGAATTTCTGCAAAATGAATTGCCAGGACTATTGAAGGATGTTCCTTTGGCTACACGCGCTGGTATGTACTTTCAGCATGACGGAGCTCCTCCACATTCTACCCGTCTGGTGATGCAATACCTAAATCAAACTCTCCCTGGTCGATGGATCGGCCGCGGTGGTCTCATTCAATGGCCACCAAGGTCTCCAGACCTCTCTCCGTTAGATTATTGTTTGTGGGGGTGGATGAAAAGTCAAGTTTACAAAAGAAAGGTGGATACACGAGACGAATTGCTCGCGCGCATTTTGGATGCTGCTGCCCGCATAAAGGAACGTTAAGATCAATTCAGACGAACAACACGCGATCTTCGCACACGAGTTGCAAAGTGCAGTGAGGTTGACGGTGGGATTTTCGAAAACGTATTGTAAACTGTAACAAATTTGTCATTTCTGTATCTGATACCATTCAAAATGCCAATGTTTAAACATTAAATGTTAGAAACAGTAATTGGTTTCTCTTTCTTGATTACCATTAACAATGTTTTTGTATTTGTGGATTCAAACAGCTCTATCTCCGTAACCATTCAAATTAGACACATGTTCATATGAACTTTATTTCTCACAATGACCGATACTATCACCTCCCGAAGTATTGACCTTTCCTCCTGAAACACCCTATATATATAATATATATATATATATAATATATATATATATATATATATATATATAATATATATATATATTATATATATATATATATAAATATAATATATATATAATATATATATATTATTATATATAATATATATATATAATATATATATATAATATATATATATATATATATATATATATATATCACACACCCTAGAGCATATATATAATATATATAATATATATATATATATATATATATATATATATTATATATATATATATATATATATATATTAATATATATATATATATATATATATATATATATATATATATATATATATAATATATATATATATATATATATACACCCTAGAGCATATCGTATATACTAAGTTAATTGGAATTACCTGTTGATAACTTACGCGATCTAATGACTGTACAATAACTACATGTGGAGAATCTGCAACAATTTTTCCAAACGCACTTCATCAATGCCATATTACTCAGTCAGATTAATTTAAAGAAGTGCTAACACCAAATCAAACATACAGCCATATTCTAAATCAGCGTATTGTCAAACACAACTAAACGTAGAAGATTGGAGGCAACCATAATGCAGTTTAGCAGACCAGAAGCTGCTGAACAACTCAAAGCTAACTGTGAAGGGATAAAGCCCACCCAAAATAGGGTCGTAGGCAATAAAGGGTTAAAATAATAATAATAATAATACACTCAAATATCTCTCTCTCTCATTCTCTCTCTCTCTCTCTCTCCATCTGTTTGTCCTGCGCAGATTCGACTATCGTATTGCTCAGTACCCATCTGGCCAGGGTGTTGTTCAAAGTCCCTGTCTAGAGAGCAACTTTTTCTTACATCAAATTACCAGAATGAGGCTGGGTGCTGCAGAGGGGTCAAAAGTAGGACGGTCTCCAACAGTTCATAAATCACTTAACCTGTTATGCAGGCAACCTGGTCCAGATTTGATGAGGGCATACGAAACTACTGTCAACAAATCCAATTTAGTGTTTATTATACCTCTTCCTAATAATGCTCTAGCTTGTCAGTATACAGTACCAACTGAGGCATCTTATCACTGTGACAACGCATTTTCCCCTTATGCCCAAAAAATGTAGCCAAAAGTATCATGAATGAAATAGTATATTATTTAAGACCATTAAGGAACTGTAATATCTTCAATTCCTTAAGGGGGGGGAAGCCTGCCTGGCCATTTCAGTGTGCAGAGCACCCAGCATCACGACATACCTGTCCTCTCCCAGGGTCTACGGCCACTGCCACTGTACTTGTTTGGCGATGGTATATAACGGCTGGTCCATGCCGATCACCGGAATTTGTCCAGGATTGAGGAAAGCGATGGCACCTTTGATAAGATTCATGGAGTGCTTGATCATTAATGGAGATGCTGCTTTGTCAGGAAAAAGAGGAAGCACACCGATCTCCGCACGAGGTCTGATATCAGCATCTTGCTGGAGACTGGAATTGAACCCGGCCTATATATGACCCATTAGCCCTGTTCAAAAATCAACTTTTTCTTATTTTCATAGGTTTCTGTACTTTTTCCCATGCCTTTTGACCTGAAAAGGCCGAAAATCACAACCATTGTGACCTAGGTTGTTGGGAAGCATTGCCGCATGGAGCTTTAATTTTTGCCTTTAAATCGGCCAAAAGCACCAGTTCCGGGGTCCCTTGAATCATGTTTTCCACTATAACGTTTTATCTAAACAAGATAGAGCAACAAAATAGGCACCAAATTAAAGTGTTTTTAATCCTCTTTCTAACTTATACAATTATGATAGTCTTGGAACAAGAAATGGCACATTGGTACATACAAAGATTTCAGAAATATCACAAAATTCGTTTTCTCACACTCAAGGCAGACAAGGCGCCTTATTCATGACACAAATTTGAGATTAACATTTTGTCACAAGTCTAATCGATCAAGAAGTGAAAGCATTACATGATGATTAATTTCATAATGACATTTACACAGTCAGTTGTTGAGAGTTTGTTTTTTGAAGCTGTCAAAGCGGCGTCTGTTGAACTCCACAGCTTGAAGGAGATAGTCCCTTTGCTTGGCATCTGTTGTTATGACATTGCAAAGTCGCTCATCATCTTGACACCACGTTCAGCAATGTCATTCACCGCTTTCAGATTCTTAACATAATCCAACGCTTTTCTGTAGTCCTCATTCTGTGGCCAAGACGTGACAGGTTCCAGAAGCCACTCGGATCCAAGTTCAGTGTGTCCAGCAGGAAATGTGATTCTGGGCCAATGAGATCAACCAGGGTGGTCTTAGTGTGACTCTCTGGAATAGAGGCTTTCCTGTTCTGAAGCTGTCTGGCTTCTCAGTGGCATGTAACTGGGCAGCAATGTCGTGCTTCAATGTGTCACTCAATCTACTGCTGAACAGGGCAAATGGCACGACTTCCTGCGTCAGGTACCATTTGTGGTTTTCCATCTTATTAAGTACTGCATCAGCAAGCTCTGGGTCAGTTTCTTGTACTTCAACATGTCCTGGATTAGACTTAGATCATTCACGGGAGCATCTGCAGCAGACATTGACATCATCCATACAGGAGTGTAGAACAGCGCAAGGAAGGTGTTGAGTCTTTCCAGCTTTGATACAGTCTTCGTCGTACTCAAGTTGATCTGCAAACATCAGCATTTTCATGGAGTACAGGTTTCTGGCCATCCATCTGGCCTGATGAATGGCGCCTGGTCGACTCCAGTGAATACCTCGAGGAGGCGTTCCTCCAAGAACAATGACTGTCAGTTCAGCCATTTCCCTGTAGTCGGCTCTTGGAAACCTTTCTGCTGTTAGAATGTCTTGGAGTATTTCTTCACTGTTCTTCTTCTTTTCCTTCAGCCATTTGCTGTTGATAGCCAGCATCTTTGGGTTTTCCTTGGACAAGTCCGTCCAAACATCCTTCAGATGCTCAAACCAGGATTATCTGGCCCCTTCACCTTCCAAACAGCTTCTCCCAAACTGCTCCTACTAGGATTTCCAGGATGTGATGTCGACAGGCCAGATAAAACACCTTTTTGTTCAGCATTTTCTCTAGCAGTTTGGCAGCTCCTCTGTGAACTCCACTGTTACTGGATGTAGTGTCAAAAACAAGGGCAGTAACATTATCCGTAAGTTCCCATGTCTCCAGTAAATCCATTGAAGCCTCAGCCTGAGCTGTGCCAGAAGAATTGTCGATGACAGGTACTCCCAATAACTTTCCTTCAGTGTATGAAGGTGGACCAGACACTAGCACAGCTAAAGTCTCTGAGGTACTTCCAGGTTCACTGCCCAAGACATCTTTGAGCTCCCTCAGCTCCTTGCTTAATGCCATTGTGAAGTTGTAACTTGTAGATGGTTTTCTAGATTCTGATTGAGTTTCTGTTGTTTCCTGAAAAATGATAGATAATTATTATTATTATTATTAATTATTATTTATTTATTATTATTATTATTATTATTATTTATTAATTTTATGCTCTTTCATTTGATACCTAATTTGTTGCTCTATCTTGTTTAGATCAAAAGTTAAAGTGCAAAACATAATTCAAGGGACCCCGGAATTGGCGCTTTGGCCGATTTCAAGGCAGAAAATTTAATGCTCCATGCGGCAATGCTTTCCAACATTCTATGTCAAAATAGTTGTGATTTTCGGCTTTTTCAGGTCAAAACGCATGGGAAAATGTACAGAAGCCTATGAAAATAAGAAAAAGTTGATTTTTGAACAGGCCTAATGACCCATATATGGGGTATTGACAAATGGGCGCGCTTCGTCTGCCCTTGCCGACCACCATGTGAAGAGGACTCGCTATGCCCATCAGGTGAGCCTTCTCGCCTTCTATATCCTGAAGGAAGAGGCTTACAATGAGTACGTATCAAGTGGAGGCGGTGTGATGGTGTCTGCGAGCCCATTGAGAAGTGGAGTGAGCAACAGCGGCAGCAATCCTACCAATTCGGTTACTGATCTCAAACTATGGATCTCCAGCTGCTGAACTGTAGGTTTGTCCGTTCACTGAGAGAAGGTGACTTCATCCTGTACGTGCAGGTTCTGGACGAGCTCTGCTCCTGGTTCTTTGTCTTCGAGCACACTCATTACTCACGTTGGCTGCCAATCCATGTGAGGGATATGGTCGATCTGGAGCGACAACACCCTGCAGTCTACCGGGAATTCCTCCAAGGCAACTTCGTGGTGCAGCGCAGCGAGGCGAAATTCAGCCTAATGGCGAAGGACCAGTCCCATGAACAAACAATCAAGTATCTGAAGAGTGAAAGTGGTGTGAAGTATCTCTACGATGATCCTGAGGTCCTTGAGAAGGAGATCATCGCTGTACCAGAAAAGATGCGCGTGATTAATGAGTTTGAGCGAGCTTCCACATTCTCCACAAACATCGACGTCAATCCCCATCACGAAGAAAACCACAGCCTTCAGCTCCAGTTCGCTAAGGATATCAGAGCCCTAGCCTAGGTTTTCAGAGAAAAAGGAAATCCGTTCTTGGCACCAAACGCGTTATAGAAGCTGAGGTAGGACTGTCATTACATGGGGCTCGAGTCACAGGCATAAAATTACATGCCATTTGCATCAAAACTCGAATGAAGAATGCATCAGCAGCAGTGACCGATACCATTTCACGTACTGGGCTGTCCACATTCCGCCATGTTCCATCCCACAAAGAATGACAAGCTTGGCATGCTCAAACATGATGCTGGTCTCATTACACAGCTGTTTCTGTCGCTGCAGTCGCGCCCAGGTGCCAACCTGGATGACTTCTTCCAGTTTGAAAATCATCAGGATCCCCCTGCTTTAGCTGATGGAGGTCAGCTTCGGGCTGGAAAAAAGTCGGACATTCTTCAGTGCATGGATATCCATCCTTCTTCAGCGCCAGGAACAGCAACAGTGAAGGTGTTAGATAGTGCAGCAGTGGTGCACATGGTTAAATCTGTCAAAGCCAGAAACTTTGGTCAATATGTATCAATCCATTTTGTGCCTTTTATCAAAGCGATGCTAGCTGATCCTGTCAAGCGTGTTGACGTTGTCTGGGACATATATCCAGACATGAACATCAAATCTCAGGCGCAACATCGTTGTGGAAGTTCCGGGTCGCGGGTCAAGGTGGCAGGTCCCACGCCAGTGCCAAATTACTGGAAGAAGTTCCTAAGCAACAGTGAGAACAAAACCAATCTTTTCACATTTCTCGGCGAATCTCTGGCTACTCTCGACATTGGCCAATCAGTTTATTCTACGAAAAATGAATCAGTTCTCTCCAACAAGGCCTGTACCAATCTCACTGCTCTTCAGCCATACAACCATCAGGAGGCGGATAGCAAGATTTTTCTGTACCTTGCTCACACTAAAGACCGGGGCCATGAGCGTGCGTATGTGCACACGACAGAGAGCGACGTAGTCGTCATTGCTACAAGCCTGTTTTCAAAGCTGCAGGTATCAGAGCTCTGGATTGGATTTGGGAGCGGTAAACACTTCAGAGAGATCCCCATTCATACCCTTGCTGCCCAACTTGCCTCCGAAAAGTGCCTGGCCCTCCCACTTTTCCACTCATTCAGCGGGTGCGAGACGACATCCCAGTGTTTTGGCTGTGGCAGTAAAACAGCGTGGTCTGCATGGGAGGCCTATCCAGAACTGACTGAGACTCTTGTGGCACTCTCTGAGGATCCTGAGCTGCTCACAATCGAGTCCATCCACATGGCGCGCCTGGAGCGCTTCACCGTGCTCATGTACAGCAAGAGCTCCACAGTAAGTTCGGTGAATGAGGCGAGGAAACAGCTCTCACTCACGGTGCTCGGCGTCTAGACTCCATCCCTCCCACACAAACAGCACTCTTCCAGCATGCTCGACGATCTCTTCTCCAAGCCGGCTTCATCTGGAAACAGTCTCTGCAGCGTCAGCAGGAGGTTCCCAGTCCAGCTGAGTGGGGATGGAAGCTAGATGAGAAGAAGACATGGGTGCCGTTTTTGACCGTTCTCGCTGATGTTAGTGCTGCATGTGCTCATCCACTGTGGCTGCCAGAAAGCATGCCGAGGAAACTGTAAATGTGCTAGGGCAGGCTTGCACTGTACTTCACTCTGTCGCTGTCACGGAGGCTGCATCACAAACGATACGCAGTAAACAGTACTGACTCAAAAGTGCCTACCACTGCTATATCTAACATTGCTGCTATGTAATGTCATTTTCACACGCATATATGTGAATTTGCTGCTATATAATGTTGCTACTCCCATGCTGCATCTAATATTAACGTTTCATTCATATATGCCGCTTCATTATGCTATCCTTTTCCAATCTCATTCGCTGATCTTACGGTTCCTATTTTCGTGGGTTTGGAGATATTCTACAGAGGCCAGATTAGATTTTTAATGATAAGGATGCATCTAATGAGCATGAAAATGCTTTTAATGGATTTCTCATACCCGAAAACCTATACCTAGACAGCAAGATCATCTTCCTGTGTCATTTTATTCCAAAGTTATGACTGTCACTCTGAGTCACTGAGGTGGACATCTTGGATTTCCCTGAAATGGCCGCCAGAGTGCAGTTTCAAGTTGCTTCCAGCAAAATTATGTTATGGCATGGTCTCACCTAACTGCACGCAAAAGGATAAAATTTTTACAAGAAGTGCACGATTCTACGGTAAGCCACCCCACTATGATAGTTGTGTGTTAAAATGTAGGTTGCCGCCTAATTTTTATTGCGAAAGAATCAGATGTTTAACTTAAATATTTAATAATACTACTACTTCAAGTTAAATTGCTATACTCGATGTTTAAAACATCGCTTTCAACGCTTCAGTTGATGGATGTTGACAAAGTTCCTAATTTCTACCATATCTCAAGAAGTGAAATTTTTGAATGTTAAATGTAATGTTGTCTTCTGACCATTTGTATATTTTGTTTGTGACTCTCTGCAAGGACTCCACCACATTTGCATCGCGGATTTTTCTTCCGAACTTTGTATCGTCTCCGTCTGCATACGATGCTGGTATACTAATGCTGTTTACACCTCTGCCTTTGTCTCTTAGCATGATAATGAACACGAGTGAGGCCAGTACTGTACTTTGTGGTACTGCCAGACACATGGAATGCCACGTTTCTGAAGAAATGGAAAGCGAGTATTGCCAAACCGCTATACTTACTGTGGAGAAAATCACTCAACACGACAAATTCCACTCCCCTTAAAAAAAGCGAACATTACCCCCTCTATTTAAAGGTGGTAACAGAGCCAATGCCCAAGAATTATCGGCCAGTGACTCTCACCTCACACCTTATAAAGTGTTTTGAACGTATAATAAGAGGGGAATCTACCTACTACCTACAAGAAAAAGACTTATACAACCCAAATCAGCATGGCTTCAGGGCTGGAAGATCATGTCTATCACAGTTACTAGACCACCAGGAGAAAATATTGTGTCGAGGATAAAACATAGCTGTAATATATACGGATTTGCTAAAGCCTTCGATAAATGTGACCATGGAATCATAGCACACAAGCTTAAGAATACAGGAATTACTGGATAGCTAGGAGGGTGTATATTTAATTTCTTGACGCAAAGAACACAAAGAGTGGTGGTAAACGGAGTTAAATCGAAAGTCGTGAGCTCTGTCCCACAAGGGACAGTATTAGCTCTCTTGCTGTTCATAATAATGATCGCAGATACTGATGCAGATATTAAGGACAGTATTGTATCATGCTTCGCAGATGACACAAAGATATGTAAGGAAATATTGAACGAAGGCGACATAAGAAAATTACAAAACGACATTGAAACGTTATTCCAGTGGGTAGAAGACAACAATATGACGTACAAAGAAGAAAATTTCAACTTCTAAGATATGGTAATAACAAGGAGCTACAGAAAAAAGGGTACAAAACTCTGCAAGCCAAACAAATAATGCTAAATCCATAAGTCAGGGGTCTTGGAGTAATAATGTCGTCAGATGCAGAATTCAAAGAGCACTATAACATCAAAATTACGACTAGAAAAATAATGGGAATCATCTGAAGGAGCTTCCGCAACAGAAAAGCAAACATATTGCTCAAATTATGGAAGAGTCTAGTCCTACCAATAATTGAGTATTGCTCATTACTCACAAACCCATACAGAAAACGAGACATTGCGAACATTGAAGCTATATAAAGGGCTTTTACGTCTAAGATAGAGGAAATTGAAGGTGAAGACTACTGGTCTCGACTACATTCCCTTGGTTCTTACTGACAGGCTTTCTAACCAGAGCATCTTTTAATTATTATTTTTACCAGCAAAGATACAAACAAATTTTCTTGTCTTACTTGTATCCATCGAACAGACATAAATAATTGGGAATGATTAGACATCCTACTTTTTGTACCATTTGCAAATTTTAGATGTTTTACTTGACAGTCCTTGATCTCAATCATCGAGCTGCAAAAATAAAAATATTGGACCTCTCACTATATAAAACGTATCCCGGTGAGACGGTGAAGAAGTTGTCTGAGAGCTGAGATAAACTTACTGTATATAATGTATAAATGATTTGGCAAGCAACCATGAAGATGAGAAGTTTAAGTTAAATAGAAATTGAGAAGAAATTAAGTATTGGTGCAGAGAACTGGATGAAAATTTTATAAAATAGATAAAATTAGGTTAGGTCTCCTGCATTCTCTCCTCTCTCTCTTAGGTCAGGTGGATTCCCACAACCTGTAGATAGATAGAGGGCAAGAGATGAAGACAAACCCGTGTAATATGTAAAAGCAGAAATTTGAATGCCCTTTAAGAGAAAAACACCGAATAATCTAATGGCCAGTTCTGGAACATTCTTCCTCATTCCATCTTTCCCTGTCTATGACTAATGATGTTATATTTAAATAAGGCCAACTTGCACAAAATTACAAGAAGCCAAGAAGGATGTCGCTGTATTGCTTCATAGAAGGCGTGAGTAGCCAACTTTAATTTGTGTGACGATATTAAAATGGGCGTGAAACATTTTTCAGTTTTTACTATGGTGACATAAAACCCAACTTCACCCTAAAGGTCTCACCCCTCGGCCCTCACCCCCATTAAAAATTCGAACACCCCCTTTAATTTCAATTCCTGGGGAAAACACTGTTTTAACCCCTCCCTCTGCTAACATTGTTGCTAATATAGTCTTTGGTAGCGCGGAGAGACACTGACTGAGGCGCATTGCGGTGGGCTGGCGGGAGGCGAACCGCGAATGTAAACACCGCCAAATCACGGTTAACTCCATGTCACAATCACGGATAAGTGCACAATGGTAACAATTAGTAAGTAATGGTTAATTCAATTGACGACAGTGAATCACGGAAAAAATGTGTGTGTGTGTATACTGTATACCTCGTTAACCTCGTTGCGGTTTCGTGCGTCGGTCTCTCTTCACACGAAGTTCATGGTATTAGGCCCCGCCTCTAGGCATGGCTTGGTGGAGGAGTGAGTTGCTCTCTTGCGCTCCCCACCGCACATAGCCAGGTGCACCCGGCTCATCTGGTATCGTCCCGAGCCAATTTTAAAAGATGAGTTAAGCCTAATAAAATGGGCGTGAAACCTTTTTCAGTTTTTACTATGGTGCCATAAAGCCCACATTCGCCCTCACGGCCTCACCCCTCGGCCCTCACTCCATTGAAAATTCGAACACCCCCTGTAATTTCAATTCCTGGGGAAAGCACTGTTGTAATAGGGTGTGTCAATTTGGGAGGTGAAAATTAATTTTTGCCAATTCATTCACTGAGGGGTTTTAAAAATATGTTTTTGGATGTGAAGAATTCAAATCTGCTATTATTTTTGTGATTGCTCAACACTTAGCTTGGTAAATCTACGTTTGATTAAAAAGCACATAAATTGCTCTCGGAAAACAACATTTATTAATTTTAGCTTCTCAAAATGTCAGGTAATGCTATAAAAATTTTAGTTTCTCTGCATAAAACATATCCTGGTAATCATAAAACATATCCTTGTAATCATAAAACAACATTAGAAAGTAATGACATCAGTAAAAAAAAATATTTAAACAAGTTTCATCAAGTCTTGCTTTGATTCGTTCTTGGACATCAGCCGCCGACTTGCTTCTTGGCCTCTGATATAGCCCTCACGTTTCTCATGTGTATACACCCTGCCTGCTGCCTCTGTGACTTGTTTCACACACCTCTCTATTGACTGAGCATGACAGGGCCACTGTGGAACTTGCATAGGCTTGTCAAATAACTTCTTTACTTCCGCTGTAGTCAGTTTACATGTCAAAGGAGGTTCAAATACCCCGTCAGACCAGTCTGTCAGCTCCAACACGGAAGAAGCACTGGGGTTGATGGAAGGTGTCTTCCTGGGACGTACAGAAAGATCTCCAAGTGTGTCATCATCTCCACCCCTCATGTCAACAATCTTTTGGACACCAGCTCTCCTCTCCTCACTGTCATCTGAGCACAAGAGTGTCTGGATTATCATTTCGCTGAGCGCTTGATGGTTGGCAAAACAGCATCCACTACAGCCTTCTTTTGCAGCCTAACTAGCCGCAGCTGAAACAAGATGTGGCGTGGGCCTTCCACCCAAGTGTGTTTTACTTTGATGTTGAACCAACAGGGGTAGTACACACCAACAATGTATTCCACTATCAGTCTTAAGTTGTTGAGGGTTTTGCCTTTAAGGCCATGTTTTGAAACCCATATGCGACAAAGCCTGTTTGCTGTTGTCAACCACCTTGAATGGCTCACTGGACCAATTTCAAGAAGGGCCAGATCTGTGGGAAGTTCTCCTGTCCTTATGGCCTGTGTGATCCTATACCCGTACGCTTGATCAGTAGAGAGATCCTTTACGACATTATCACTCAGTGAAGAGGCTCTCCAATTGAGAGTTTGGTGAATGAAGGATCAATTTCAAGTTCAGTTGCAGTGTCTAGCATCTTGCCAATGTTACCTGTCCACTTGTTGTTAGACAAGGTCTTCCCATCCAGTGCTGTGATCAAGTGTCGCAGGGGTAACTCGTTAGTGTGGAGGGCACAAACCAACCAGATCAACTTACGGCAAAGCTTGACCTCTACCCAATGCATGGAACCCAGCCAGTGTTAACATTTGTAGAATCACCTCCAATGGCCTGCAGGCTTTTATCAATGCCCTTCTTCTTCATGAAATCTACAAGATTATCAGCAATAACTTCAGCAGGTTTTTTTCTCGTTGAGCCTTTCTCAGGAGTGAAGTGGTAGAGATATCTTCCACCTGGCTCACTGCACACAGAATAATGCTCTTCTTTGATGATGCTGGGGAACTGACGATCTGAATTGTCTGCTTTCAGCATAACTTTAGTTGTATCTTGACGGCCGTCAAAGAAGATGCGGTCAATTTCACCCTTCTTACAAAGATCATCAAATTCCTGATCCAGGGATCTCATAACTTTTTCTTGGGCCCTCTTGACTTTATTGTGATCAACTACAAGTCTCTTGTCTTCTTCAGTGATCAAGCCAGCATCCATAAAGGCAGCAGTGGTGATAGCAGCTGTGGCACGCAGGCCAACACCATATCTGATGCTATGCATAGCAACATTAGGTATTTCTAATGTGTTGTACTCTGGCTTTTTATTGGAAGTTGAAGACGTGCTTGGTATTTCTAATGTCACTTCATAACTTCCATCCTTTCCATCTTGAGCATCAGCTATTTGTTCTTCATTTTCATCATCAGAGAAAATTATTTCATTTGATGGCATTGAAACATCCTGTTTACTTGTCTGCTTATATTCAGCAAGCCTTCTTCTTTCGTCTTCTTGCCGCTTCTGCTTTTTGACTTGTCTGTTGTGCTCAGGTTGATCTGGCAAGCCAATCTGATGTGGTCCAATAGAACCAGACTTGTCTCTCTGACCTTTAATGAAAGCAAGTTCCTTCACAGGGATCTTCATCTCCCTAGGGCATGTACAGTTAATGTGAGTTTCGTTTTTGCAACCGCATCTGCAAGGCAGCCAAATTCAGAGCAGAGAACAATTTTACACTTGCAACTGAGGATGTCAAAAAGCTTGTCAAGTTTTGCAATGAAAGCCTCTTTGACATGTAGCTTTCCTCTCCCAAGAGATATGTTTTTGGCCTGCTCCCAGCTCTCTTGAATCTTGTTCAAGATTGTGACTCATGAATTTATAACGGGGGCTACAAAAGAACTGTTTGCTCGTTCCCACTTTTCAAGCACTTTAGGGTAAATGTCCTTTGCAAGACTGGCTGCTGGGTAGTTTCTCACATCCTCACCACTTTGTTCTCTTAGCAATAGCCCATATTTCAGAACGTCTCGCAGAGTTGGGAGTTCAGAGGGCAACAACTCTCTACCAGTTCCAATTAGGTTGCTCATATGTGTGAATGTCCCCAGTCTTGTCCTCCTTTTAGAAGCCATTGTAGGTCAATTCCCACTGGTTAGGATGGTAGCACTGACGGACAAGTAATCTTCAGCACACTGATGAATATGCTTCAACCTGTGAAATAAGCAAAAACAGCAGTGCATTATATATACAGCATATATAATTATTAATATAATAATTATTATATAATTCCACAAAAGTCAAAAAAGTCACTATTTTTATGTAGCTTCTTACCAAGCAAACCTAAATTATATTAAATTAACAAAAATATCTTTAGAATTCCTAAGTCATGCTGCAACTTTTTAGCACCCCTCATATTTGGTATTTGAAAGTTGAAAAATTCGACACACCCTATTGTTGTAACCCCCTCCCTCTGCTAACATTGTTGCTAATATTGTCTTTGGTAGCACGGAGAGACACTGACTGAGGCGCATTGTGGTGGGATGGCGGGGGGCGAACTGCGAATGTAAACACCGCCAAATCACGGTTAACACCATTAGAACCAATAACAGACAAACACATTGGCCGATATCAGTCAGAAAATGTTCACTATATTTCCTTTATTGTTGTAAGATTTCAATTTACGGATTAATCTTCTAAACGGTACAGCGGCTTTTAGTTGAAGCCTGAAATACACTACTATATATATTTGAAGTTTATTTGGTATGGCAAGCAAAGTTATTTCATATATTTAATTGGCCCCCTTCACATACACTAAGGAATAAAGGTTTAAGTCTTTATTTCTAAGTCAATTAAACTTCATTGGGTAACATCTCTCCAAATAATTAAATAGTAGCGTACTAGCAAAAGGTCGGCGCTACGCGCCGATTTTGCTCGATCTGCGGTGCTTCGGCTGGATTGTGCGCCTACGGCGTATTTTATTTTGAACATCAGTAGCCCTTTATCTGGATATCATTCCTATTCCTCTCACCTTGGGCCTCAGTAATTGGGGTGCCTGCGGCCTTCCAGTTACTGGCAAACCAATTATTCATTCAATAAAACTACAGAAAAGAACGCACCCATGAAAATCTAAAGCTTCACAAATCTTAATACAATGAGCTCGAATTTGAAGCTATATGCCCGGTTAGGTATTCAATGAACCTAACCGAGTATTCAATAATTTTACCATAGGTTTCGTAATGATCTTGATGATGTCATTTAATGTTTTAAAATTAATTATTTAATTTATTAACACCCACGTGCACAACCTCGGGACCTAATCAATATGTGTGTGAAGTTTCATGTTCGTAACTGCTTCCATTTTGGAGTTATGGCTGATGGCTGGAACACACACACACATACACACACACACACACACACGTCTTTTTATTATTATTATTATTATTATAGATAAACAATAGACTGGTACAAATTTATAACCGAAAGACTTCCGAAAATCAACAATTTTTGATAAAGAAAAGGGAAAAATTGGTTTTGTAGGCCTAGGGGGTCCGAAATTTTCATAAAATGGAAAATAATTGCTATTTTCTTACAGCGACAGGCATAATGATATTAGGATACCTAATAGAAATTTTGTAATATTTTAAAGTGGGGAAAATAAATAATTTTCTAAAAATGATCTTCAACTATAAAAGCGCATCTAATCAGATAACTTAATTAACGTATTTCTATGACAACTAAAAAATAGAATGATAAATCAATATCCTATCAAATTGTTTGTGTATACGTAAAATTATATATTTACAAAAGCCACAGTAATAAAACGCACAAAAGTCACGGTAAATAATTTCGAGTGTGGCTCGTTTAACTTTAAACTCCTGTTTATTTAAATTGCCCGTTTTAATTATGTAATTTTTTGTATTGAATCGATAAAGAAATCTTTTGTGATTTTTTATTGAATCGATAAAGAAATCTTTTGTGAATCGAAAAATGTCAAAATTATAACAAATATCAAAATATTTTGTATAAAAATCATTGAATTTTAAAAATGCATGTTTGTTTTTAGTTTTTTGCAAAAAGTTCTTTATGAATTTTAAAATATATACTTTTTTAAATTGAATCAATAAATAAATCTTTTGTGAATCGAACGATATTAAATGTTTAGTAAATATTGACTTATTTTGTGCCAAAATTATGATTAAAAATGAAAAATTAAAAAAATGTGTGTACAGGCATGGGAAGAACTGTACCCATAAAAGTGGGGAAGGAATTATGTTAAGGAATTTTTTTTTAGCATGGGCATTGCACAATAAAAAGACGCATCGAATGGTGAAAACCGCATTGTTCTATACCAATTGTAGCGACCTGTAGGTGTGCGCAAAAAAAACTGTTACATATATATATATATATATATATATACATATATATATATATATATATATATATAAGGCTTCATTTCTGAAATAGTATATTAGCTGTATAAGAAAAGTCATAAACTTCACCCCTCTATATGATCAATCAAAGGTCACGTGTCTCCTGCTACTACCTGGTCATATCTGTACCCTGCGTGCTCAGTTGACCGCTGCAAGCCCTGGATCTCAGACGTATATTTGAAGATTTCTCACGTAGACGAAAAATAGTGATGGCTACCTTTGATAATTCACTAGGCAACAAAGATTTTGTTACAGAAGACCAAATAGGTGCTCCTAGCTAATTTCGGTATGCTGATTTCAAATCTATAATTAGATTTTTTCTATCACGTCTAGATTTTGTGTAAAATGCAAATCACTTTTAGTAAAATTTTCTACCACGTCCAGATTTTGGTTTTAATCGGCTTAATGCCAGTAATATGAAACTTGCTTTTCAAGATTAAAGCAATTTTTTTGGCCAACTATATACAAATTCGAACAATTTTGATAAATAAAATTTATCCCGAGTTGGCAACACTGAGTCAAGAGCATAGTAACGGGCAACGGCCCAACGGTCAGTCGCTACGTGACAGTCAAGCAGAACGGTTGTTGAAGCTCTCTGCTGATGAGCAAGTGACAGGTTGTGGTGACTTGTGTGTTTTTATAGCATTTGTTTTGTACTACGGTGTGTATTTCTTTTTATTTTGCACATCGTAATAATTACTTTCTACGTTTTTTCAGATATTGTATGGTAATTCAAAATGGCATCAAATAGACGTGCTTGTGTAAATCACCCAGACAACTTCTGCTTTGTCTGTGGACAATATACACCTAAGCCAACGTAGAAACATAACAACAAAGATTAAACTTGCCTACAAGTGTTATTTTGACTGTAAGTTAGGAGACCAACAGAGGGACTGGGCACCACATATTTGCTGTGCACAGTGCAATGCAATGTTAATAGCTTGGATGAATGGTAAAAGAAAAGCTATGCCGTTCTCAGTCCCCATGGTTTGGCGTGAGCCGAAAAATCACTTCAATGATTGTTATTTTTGTTTGACAAAGATTGCTGGTTTCACAAAGAAAAACAAATCAAAGATCACGTACCCAAACTGCGAATCAGCAATGAAACCAGTACCAGATGATGAAACAAATCCACCACCAGTTCCACCAGCAACGATAACAGACAGCAGTTCATCTGAAGATTCTGCTAGTGATATAGAAACAGGGAAAGATGGCATATATGTTCCAGATGCAAATATTTCCCCACATTTGTTAAGTCAAGCGGAGTTAAATGACTTAGTGCGCGATTTGGAATTACCAAAAGAAAAGGCAGAGTTGCTTGGTTCAAGACTTCAAGAATTTAATCTTCTCCAACCAAACACCAAAGTTTCCCATTTCCGCCATTGCCATTTGCAGTTTTCATCATTTTACTTACAGGAAGAAAACGTTTGTTTCTGCCACGATATCAGTGGTCTGATGCAAGGGATTGGCTGTCGCTATGATCTAAAAGAATGGAGACTGTTCATTGACTCTAGTAAAGCTAGCCTTAAAGCTGTATTACTGCACAACGGCAATGAAAAACCTTCAATACCTGTAGCACATGCCACTGGCCTTAATGAGACTTATGAATCGATGAAACTGCTGCTAAGACTCATCAAATATAAGGACCACACATGGAATATTTGTGGCGACCTTAAAGTTGTATCATTACTTCTTGGGTTACAGTTGGGCTACACAAAGCATATGTGCTTTTTGTGTCTATGGAACAGCAGAGATGACAAGAACCACTACAAAAAACATGATTGGCCATCTAGAACTGAACATGTTGTTGGTAAATACAATGTGAAACACCAGCACTTATTGACCCTCAGAAAGTACATCTTCCACCACTTCACATTAAACTTGGCCTTATGAAAAATTTCGTGAAGGGTATGGATCATCAAGGTAGTGGTTTCCAATATTTAAAGGATAAATTCAAAGGAATATTGACAGATGCTAAGCTAGAAGCTGGAGTTTTCACTGGACCACAGATCCGCAGTGTCATCCACGACTCATCGTTTCCATCTAACCTAAATGAGAATGAACTAGGAGCATGGACATCTTTCGTTGAAGTTGTCAAAAATTTTCTTGGAAACCACAAAGCTGAAAACCACCGTAAACTCGTAGAAAACATGCTTAAATCTTATGAAATAATGGGATGCAGAATGTCTTTGAAAATTCATTTTTTACATTCTCATCTTGACTTCTTCCCGGCCAACCTTGGGGCTGTAAGTGACGAGCATGGTGAGCGCTTCCACCAACAGATCTCAGTTATGGAAAACAGATACCAAGGTAATTTCAACCCAAATATGATGGGAGATTATTGTTGGTTCCTGCAGAAGGAGAGCTCGTCATCCTACAAGCGACAAAGGAAGAGGACACACCAAAGTTTCACTTAAGAACAGGAATTTGCCTTTCAGTAGTAACAACAAAATACTAACGCGCTTTGGGTGGATGGTTGGGCGCAGGGGTGGTAACTCCGCCAGCGGAATTCCGCTGTCTGTCTTAAGCCAGAATAAAGGAGGAAAGACATCCCTGTTCACTAATTATTTAAGTATGCTTAACATAAAACGTGGCACGGAAAAGTAGCTTAGACGGCTTTCGTAATAGAAGCGGGTGAGAAAAAAAATGAAAAATAGGGGTTTTCGGTTACACAAAATCTGGACGTGATAGAGAAATTTTGATATCAGATCTGAAATCAGCATCAGCGCTTTAGTAGGAATCAGTAGTTCACGTGTCTGTAACAAAAAAAAAGTTGAAATTTGTTGCCTAGTGTAATGTGTGTTCAACGCTTATGAAGTGGTATTCGGTAAAGACGGAAGATGTGGCGAATACTGAAAGACGCCCTAGCCCTCCCTCGTTTGAGACTTTTAAGGCTACATTGAACCGTGCGAAGTTTGAGGAACAAGATGTTCAAATACTCTATGGATATTCTAGCGAGAGATACCCCGAAATACAATCTATTTTTAATATAAAGTTATATTAATATTTTTTTGTAATAAGGTTTAAAGATATATTGGTGTCTTAAAGACAAATTTGTATTGAAACAAAATAAATGGGCGAAAGACGAGAAATGAAATAGTTACCACGAAATACAATCTATTTTTAATATAAAGTTATATTAATATTTTTTTGTAATAAGGTTTAAAGATATATTGGTGTCTTAAAGACAAATTTGTATTGAAACAAAGTAGTTGCGTAAAAGAGGAAAAATGAATAAGTTACCCCGAAATAGAATCTATTTTTATTATAAAATTATATTAATGTTTTTTGTAATAAGGTTTAAAGATATATTAGTGTCTTAAAGATAAATTTGTATTGAAACAAAATAAATGGGCAAAAGACGAGAAATGAAATAGTTATCCCGAAACACAATAAACTTTTAAAGTTATATTAATATTTTGGTAATTTTTTACTATCAGTCCGGTCTCTGGAAACTGAAAATAAAGTTTACCATAAGACTCTTTACATTTTTTTAAACAACATTTATTAAGTACAATATGAAGGCAAATGCGGATTAAAGCGATAAAATTAATGTTAAGAAAATATTTTTTTGAGCGATAAAATCGCGGATCATGTTTTTGGGAGTGATAAAATGGCTGATCTCGCAAAGGTTAGGAAGGTACCGCTAACAAAATTGGGGGGGGTTGACCTGAACTCATAAGATTTTAGTGTCACGATGGCGTCGGTTTGCGATGGTTGTAATTATTCACTGTTTAACTTCATGCAAGTTTTTTGATGATGAAGAGACTGCATTTAATTTTTATGTAGAACACAGTGTATTGCTAAAAGAATTTATTTGCCCTAAGAAAATAAAGGAAGGTATTGTTTGTGGTAATAAGTGTGTGTTCGATAAAAACAGAAAAGCATTTCGTTGGCATAGGTAAGAGTAGTACCTAAAATTAGGTTAGGTAGGTTAGGTTAGGTTAGTATAGTTTTATGGTAGTACCTAAAATTAGGTTAGGTTAGGTTAGGTAGGTTAGGTTAGGTTAGTATAGTTTTATGGTAGTACCTAAAATTAGGTTAGGTTAGGTTAGGTAGGTTAGGTTAGGTTAGTATAGTTTTATGGTAGTACCTAAAATTAGGTTAGGTTAGGTTAGGTAGGTTAGGTTAGGTTAGTATAGTTTTACGGTATATATAATATAATATGTGAATATATACAGTGTTCGTTTTACTACATATATATAAATGTGTATATATATATATATATCCCCGCAAGGGGGTTCTAAGCTCGTGCTCTTGAGTGCTCTTTGTGCTCGTTTGTACGTGCTTGTTCCTGGAGGTTTCACGTGCGCCCTCCCGGCCCTAGCACCCAAGGATGATGGGGCTCGACCCTGCAGTCCTTGGTCTTTTTCCACTTCGACTGTCCCCTCCACCCTTTCTTTTTCCTCTGTCTTTCCTCTCACTTTTTCTTTGTTTTTCCGCTGAGATATGCCCTTTTAAATAGAGGCGAATCGGTTCTTCCCGAACTTAAAAAAAAAAAAAAATATATATTATATACCTTTTAGGTCACTCATGTTGGCTGTTTCTACAATTTCCATAATTTATATATCAATGGATTCATTTTTACATCGCGAATGCGCCCTAGATAGTCTCTACTGAAGGAATTACCCGCATTTTAGGTTATTTTTCACACTTATACCCCAAAACAAACTTCGTGTCCTAACTTAGTTTTGGGCCAGTTCCCTGACTTGAGACTATCCAAATCGCATTCCTGGTGTAATAACGAATCCATTGATCTATAAATTATGGGAATTGAAGAGACCGGACTGATAGTAAAAAATTACCAATATTTTTTGTAATAAGGTTTAAAGATATACTGGTGTCTTAAAGGCATATGTGTAAAGAAACAAAATAATTGGCCAAAAGATGAAAAATTAAATAGTTCCCCTAATTTAATTTGGTGGTTTAAATGGTGGTTGTGGTGCTGTGGTCATTTTTTTTGTGGTGGTTATGCTCGTATATATTTTGCTATTGGGGCTTTACATGCGTCTGTTTATATATATATATATATATATATATATATATATATGTGTGTGTGTGTGTGTGTGTCCCTATTCTTCAATAGCTCCAAAAAAATGATTATAACAGTTATTAGAAATAGTATTTAATTAAAACAGGCAATTAAGTGGCAAGAATCTTCCAGAATATTCCGTTACCTATTGGGGAAGCGAAGAATTCACCAATAGGCAACTCAATCTAAAAACAATCTAAAAATTTTTTTCCCAATAGATAACCTGTTCAAAAGTCTACTAAACTATCGAGTACATAAAGACTATATAAAAGAAATAATACAATTAAAATGTACATATAAAAATGTTAATTATTAAAATAATATTTAATAAAAGCAAACAATTAAGTGGCAAGAATGCGGTCAAAATAATACACCACCTTTCTAACGATGTACGAGTCTAATTTATAAAGCCCAGGGCTAATGTTAAGAACAAAATCAGCATTATTCTTGATCACACTCGATTCAATTATATTTCTACTAACAAATGGGCACAACATCTGCTCAGCTACCTCTGCATAATTATTCATTTCAAGTAAAAAATTACATCTTTCTTTCATGAAACCAGCCAGCTAATTAAATTAGCTAATTTCTAATGTTCACCACAACACTTGACACGACACTTCAACAGCCATCTTTGTGATAAAATTGTTTACCAAAAAGTATTTATGTATTTCTACCAAAGTGGAGGACTTTGTAACTAGGTTGACTAGGGTATACTTTTCGGCTATTTTCACGTTTAGCCGTTTTACTGCCTACTAGCAACGTGGTATTGTAAGAGCAGAAACTGTAATACTTATTTTGTAAATAATTTTAGTTTAGAATACATTTGATTATATGTAATATATATCTAGTGAAGCAACGGTAGGAGTTATGGCTTTCTGTGAAGATTTTGACTCCAGCCACAGGTTCGAACAAACAACTCAACTGTCCAGCTGGTGCGACTGAAAATCTAGTTCATTTCAAGTACAGTATCAGTGTTAGGCCTACAATACAATACACAGCATCACTTTCTTATTGTTGTTAAATCTTAGTACAGAAACCAAAACGGAAAAAAAAGATTGAAAGAAATTCAAATTTTTGATTTGGGATGTATTGTTGAAGAAAAATATACACACACAGGATTTCTTTACAGGTTATTCAGTGTAAGGCTGTAGGTTTGTATCTAATGTTTTAATAACTATGCATTCATGTGAGACGAAGTAGAATTATTAGGTTTAACTGGGCTTAGCCAGTATTTTGGTATCTAGACTTATGACAGTTTATCTTATGCAAGCATATTTCAGATATTAGAAAAAACATTTAACATGGAAAAAAATGGGTGCTACTATAGCGTGATTCCTACCGGTGACTTCGATACTATAGGGTGATTCCTACCCGTTTTGGTTCGAAACTTTTATTGGATGAAAGTCTGACGAATGTCTTCAAGTATGGCCAAGAACAAATCGGCTTTTGGTCCTTTTGAAATTTTCCAACAATATTCTTCGAGGTGACCTTGTAGGTAGTTGTGTGACACGTTTTTTTTTCGTTGAAGGGACTAAAACTTAACTCAAAACCTAATACTGAAGTCACTTCGGTTTCTAACCTTTGTCACTGAGAAGTTTTAATTTAATAGTTTAAAATTTAATTTAATACTGAAGTAATCTCAGTTTCTAACCTTTGGTGGTTTGGTTGGTTGGTTTGGTTGGTTGTTTTGGTTGGTAGGAACTTGTCACCGGTAGGAATCACGCCATAGTAGCACCAAAAAAGGTAATGTGATTATGAATACGTCTTTTTGCCTTACTATAATCTTACGACCATATTTAAAATTTTATGCAGAGATTGCATATTTCAAGCATTATTATTATTATTATTATCATTATTATTATTATTATTATCATTAAGATCATAAAACTAAAACATAATTTTTCCCTAAATTAATGTATTGAATCTCTATTTAAGATCGCTTTGGGGAGAAAGCCAAAGCATACTTGAGGTGTTTCACGTGTAATACTTGATAAATAATGAAGAGAATCTAACTTCAACGTTAATATAATGTTAATTGGATATTATTTTTCAGCGAAGAGAACTTGTGATTTGCCTTTGTCACAGATTCACAACCAAAATGTTCTAAATCTTAAGAATTGTAAGCTTTCGGAACCTTATGCTATTTTAGAGTTAACGAGACATTATTAATTTATAAATAAATAATGTATTACAGGAGATAAATTACTATCTATGTTTGTGATGGATTACATAAAACTATAATAACAGTAATAATGATAATGGGCTTAATAATTTGTTGCCAATAAACAAATATTGTGATTATAATTATGGCTATGTATGCTCTTTAACAATAACACATCATCCCGTTTGCTAGCCTATAGATTAGAGACACTAAAATCTTGTTAACATAGTTTATATGCATGAGGATAATTCTTTTCTCTGCAAGCCATCATCATATATTGTCGTATTAATGCATTAGTACTTTATAATTTTTTTTTGACGATTCTGATGAAATATACGATGGAGAAATGAGTTTCACTCTCTTAATTATCTTTTCGATGTATTAATTCCAAATAGCTATATTGAAATTCGCCTATCAGGATATATATATATATATATATATATATATATATATATATATATACAGGGGGCTGCAAAAGTAGGTATACAGTAAGGATTATACCAGTATTACCAGTATTATAATAATGGTGCTAGGATTCATTTAATACTAGAATTCATTTAATTCATTAAAATCATTATTACTATTTTTAATATTTTTATTTTCGTAATTTTTTCTATAATACATCTATTATTTGCAGGTAAAGTGGAAATTTAACGATGGCTGGTAATTTAACGGACGAGGAGCGCAAATGGATTTTGAAACAGTACTGGAAGACAGAGAATAGTGAACGTGTGCGAGAGCAGTGGCGAGAAACATTTGCATCGCCTCCACCAACGAGGCTCACGATTTACCGGATACGTGACAAATTTGAGCGGACGGGGTCTATCCACAACTCGCCGAAGAGTGGTCGACCAGTCACCGTGACAATGCCAGAGAATGCAATGCAGGTCGCCCTGGCATTTACCCAGAGCCCTCAGAAATCGAAAAACAGGGCATCATCTGAATTGGGTATTGAACGCAGATCGTTGGGTCGTTTGATGCACCGTGTAGGACTGAAAATGTACGTGCCACGATTGATACATGGTTTATTAGAGGATGACTCGGATCGGCGTTTACAATTTTGCGAAGCCATCCTGAACGAGGAACGAGAGGGTGACAGCATTCTGCGCAAATTCGTGTGGTCCGATGAAGCAAACTTTAAGCTATCGGGTGCCGTTAATCGGCACAATTGTGTGTACTACGCAACTGAAAACCCTAAAGTCAAGATTGAGCAACAGCTCAATCAACCTGGGGTGACAGTGTGGGCTGGCCTGTCCTGCAAAGGTGTCGTTGGACCTATCATTCTGCACAGGACTGTCGATCAACACGTGTATCTGAACATGCTGACGGATACAATCATACCACAGGTGCGCGAACAACAGCAGCAGGACGACTTCTACTTTCAGCAGGATGGGGCGCCACCGCACTTCGCACTCACTGTGCGTGCGCTACTTGACGAAGAATTTCCCAACAGGTGGATTGGACGTCGGGGAGCCATTGACTGGCCACCATGTTCGTCGGATCTCACCCCTATGGACTTCTTTTTCTGGGGATGTGTAAAAGACATGGTTTTCGCACGCAAGCCATGTTCTGTTGATGCCATGATTCAGTTCATACGGGAGGCTTGCCAGGAAATTGATGCTGATAAAGACCTTTGTGCCAGAGTGTGCATGGGTGTCCACACTCGACTAGTGGAGTGTGTGAATGCCGGGGGCAAACAGTTTGACCATTTGAGGGATTAATATGTTTATTATTGATATGTTATTATTGATATGCTTGTATAATCAATAAAATACGTTTTGTGCGCACGTTTTGTTTTTCATTATTGTATACCTACTTTTGCAGCCCCCTGTATATATATATGGAGCGTGGTTCACATTTCACGTTAAACTGTAGGCTTAAAGTGGTACGACAGGCTTGACCATCAGAATGAACATTTCGGTCGGTAGCATAACATATAACTACAGTGCCCGCGAAAAGTATCCGATCACCCTTGAAATTTGTATTTTTTACATAAAAAACAATGTTTAAATGTATACTAACCTTATATTAGTATTTTGTCATCTGTCCTTTGGTTTGGATGACTTGTTCTAGACGTTTTGGCATGGATTTAATCAAGTTTTGACAAACTTCCACTGATATTTCCTTGCACCATACCTTTTTGATGGCCTCTTGTAATTTTTCGACTGAGCCAGTGTCGTGGCATTCAACCTTATTTTTTATTATTAGCCACAGATTTTCTATCGGATTGAGATCTGGACTATTACCAGGCCAATCCAAAATATCAAATTTATTGTCAGTAATCCATTTTGTCACTATTTTGGCCCTGTGACATGGTGCACCATCATGCATGTATGTTTTTGTCCTTTGGATTGCCATTGCCATTGGAAGTTTATCCTGTAGCATTGCTAAATACCGTGCACCATTCATAGTTGTGTTCTTCGGAAGAAAATATAAGTTTCCACGCCCATAGTAACCGAAACAACCCCAAACCATCACACTTGGAGGGTGTTTCATTGTCTTTAGGGTGTACTTAGGGTCCATCCTATTTGAGCCAATAGGCCGGCGAACCTTTTTTGGACAACTTCTGAATGTCAAAAATGTCGACTCATCGCTAAATAAAACCTTCTTCCAGTCATCAACAGTCCAATGAATGTATTTTTTACAAAATGCGACACGTTTTTTACGCATTTTTTCATTAATGAACGGTTTCTTAGCAGCATGGCGAGATGGTAATCCGAGTTCTTTTTGGAGCCGCTCCTGGATAGTTCGTTCAGAAACACCAGATAACAAATTATTCATATTAAATTTTATTTCTTTCGCAGTTATTGTTGGGTTTTTCAATACTAAACGTTTCATAAGTTTGTCTGTTCGCGAATTTGTTTTTCTCGGTCTGCCAGATCGTTTTTTAGGGACTGGCGTGGTTAGGCCACCATTGTTCTTAGCCCGTGAAACCCATAAATTAACGGTACTTTGGGATATGTTTAATTCCTTAGCTATCTGTCTCTGTGATTTCCCACATGCATGCAAAGCAACAATAGCACCTCGACAATCACTCTTAAGTTGTTTTTTAGCACACATTATATATAAATTTTATTTACACCACTTTCTGTAAAAAAAAAAAAATATCAAGAAATTTACACAAACAGTGAAATCTGACAAATTTGAGACACAGCCACCCGCAACGAAGGCTACCAGAACACTAATTTGAGAATGCGTTGGATAGCTCTCATATCAGCGAGCAACCTCAAAGTTACCAGATGTCGCTAGAACAAATAGAAAGTGAATTACGTGTCTCTGAATATCAAGGGAAAATATTGTATTTTCTTGAGTGATCGGATACTTTTCGCGGGCACTGTAAGATCACCAGCCAAAGCCTACACATATATATATATCTTAATTACCTCAGAATTGTATGAATACAACGCACACAACTCAAACCTTGATCATGGAAATTTCTTTTAAATGGTGGATATGTAAATACAAAAGTTGAATTCACAGATTTCCTCTTTTCAATAAAAAGTTCAAAACTGAAAGTCGCCGCGTTTGACTTTAAGTTTCACCCGCAATTTTCTTAGAGATGTGACATCATTCACAACAATTGGTTCCTTATATAAAATCCTGATTTCGGAAGCCCAATCATTCAAGACCGAAGTATTTTTTAGAAGCAACTTGGTAAGGAAATTTAGATTTTAAATAAGAGCAAAGCGCACTTATCTCTATTCATTCCACCATCACATTACAACATGTAAGTAATTTCATACAAATTTATAGACATTGAGACCTCTACACTTATTTTAAGTTCACTATCCATTTAGATTTTGAGAAAAGCTTCATGAATTTGACCTTACTGGTTATGGATATGACGAACAAACTCTTGACATAATAAAAATAAAATAAAAAGATAAGTGCAATTACTGGGTTACGGAAACTTAAGATTACTGATTTGTTACTTACTACTGTGGAAAGAAGTGCAAAGATGGAAAATAGAATTTCATGTTTGTACTTCTAAAATATAAAATTTATGTAATGTGATCTCTTTTAAAGCCTATATATATATATATATATATAACTTCCCTCACCCCTTTTTCTTTGATGTATTCAATCCGACGTGAATGCATTGAGTTTGTTGCGTATATTGAGGTCCTGAATGTAGTAGGCTAGGTGCAAGCTGTAAACCCTAGATCTTGTCCCAATGCTGGATCCTATCTACTTTGCATATAGCTGGTGAGGGAAGTTATATTTTGGGGCCTCTTTGCGAGTAACCCGGTGGCCACGTTAGGCTTTCCATCATGAAAAAGAAAAACTATAGTATTTGTCATTTATCATTACTTATTCGAACTATACTGGATGTAATTTCCCAGAAGAGTTCCTTGTTCCATGCACGGTCTGTGTTTAACATATAAGTTTCTCAGGGGACCATTCTGAGTATATATATATATATATAATATATATATATATATATATTATATATATAATTAGCTATGATAATATTTGCTGTTCATAATGATTGATACCACGTTACTATACGAATGGATTGAAATATTTTAGCCTCCCCTTAGGTTAGATAAATGAAGTTAAAATTAATTTAGTTAATAGTTTCTGGATCTATTTCGTAATACAAATATTAGAACAAGGCAAAATTTGCTTGTGAGTTGACTGTATTTATTCTAATTTTATTTTGTGGGGTATCGTTATTAATATATTAAGCCGAAACGATGAGATCACGGACGGCGTTAAAGAAATTTTTGGTATTTGTTTTACACTACAGTTCTTATGTACAAAATATGTGTGTTGGTTACATTTACTAGTATGTATATATATATATATATATATATATATAGATATAGTATACATATATATATATATATATAGTGTGTATATATATATATATCAGCAGAAGGCTGGTGTTCCAGAAATGGATCTTCCGCACGAACGCTTCCAGCGTTTGTTTGTTTGTGTTTTTGTTTGTACACGTGAAAGACCATGAAAGAACCCCACAGGCGGATTTTTTTTGTCTCATGTAGGAAGGCGAGGATGAATCCTTTTTTAAATTTTATTTATTTATTTATTTTTATTTATTTTTTAAATTTTTTCCCTACACAAGGAGGAGGGGGCCCCCCTCAAGGGGCAAGTGCCCTTCATTAAGACCTGTGAGGTCCCATAAATGGGTTAGGAGCTTAAGGAAAAGGGAGACCCCTTATAAGGGAGGCGAAGGCTTTCAGGGGGCCCCTCCAGGGGGCAGGATTTCAGAGCACCCCAAATTCCTCTGGCCAAATGAAATCATACTACTGTCCGGCCCCGGGAGCCGATCGGCACTCTGACCGTGTCACGCAACAGGCCGTCGACTGCCAGTCTGGCCAACCGTAGACAGCCCGCTGCACGGAGATTTGAGGAAGTTTGGCCACCAGCGCGTTGATGTTTCGGTTTGACGTCGCCTCTTCTTCGCGTTGACGTGTCTCGTGCTGGAGGATACAGCCACTGTTAGAAGCTTCCTCGTCAGCTGCATTCCTAATGGTTGAGCTTTTACTTTGATAGAATCTTTAACTTTTTAAGAAATCTGAAATTTATTTTCTGAGGGCACTCAAAATCAATACGGTTGCTTGGCGTTTCGCAGCCACTTGTGAAAATAGGTGTCAGTTTTGCTTTCCGTTCAGTGAAGTTTAAAACAAAAAATTTGGAACTGCTGGATGTTGAAACGGGATACCGGGATAGCGTTATTAGTTGGCAATGCTGGAGAAGCCACTGTAATTGTGTTGTTTGATAGTGGTAGCCAGTGTAGCTTTATTAAGACCAGAATTTCCAGAAATTTGAAGTTAAAAGAACTTACGAGAGAAAATTTGAAAATTTCTGGGTTTGGGGGTTCTGTTCAAAATAGAACCAAAGTTAAGAAGGTAGAAGTTCTGGTTAAAGGAATGTGACCACAAAGTCCCACTATCAAGGTCCAAGCTGTAAAGATTGAGGAACGTTGTGCTGCGGTCACTACTTGCTTAGATATGGCATATCTAAGAACTGAAGTTAAAGGCATTGATTTGGGCAATAATAAGTTTGAAGGAACTGAAGAGATTAGTCTTTTGATTGGAGCTGACTATTATTGGGACTTCAACACTGGTAACATTGTCCGCACGTCTCAAGGTCCTGTAGCTATTGAAAGCAAGTTAGGCTGGATGCTACATGGTAGTTATTGCAGTGAAATGGAGGTTGGAGTTCTTTTCGTGAAGATTGAGGAGAACAGCCATGGTTTGGAAAGGCATTTGAAGACCTTTTGGTGAGTCGGGAAGCACATTACCTTAAAGCGCTTCTGCCTCAAGGGTGCGCTGCTCCCAAGAAGTCCACTCAGCGCCTCCTGAGGCGGGGCCACGACGGGGTCGCCACCCTTCTTTTCTCTTGCTCCTGCCATACGATTTGGTCCCCTATTGAATTTGTGGGGGCTGGTCTGGCAGAGGAATACCCTGACACTGTGGGTTGGTCGGGTATGTTGGCTAAAACATGTCCAAGTGTTTTTTAAAAGTATCTACTGGGACTGCACTTATATCTCTAAGGTACTGAGGCAAGGAGTTAAACAGGCGAGAACCCTGCCTAGAGATACTATTACATTGAAGGGTTTGAATCCTTCTCAGACTGTTTGGTGGGAGGTGATATTTTTTACACATTCTGCCAGTTCTTGTTAAGGTGAGCACAATTGGTTCAGTATTGGGGGCAACTAAAAGCCCTTCTAGAATTTTCCAGGTGTAGATTAGGATGTATCTCTCAAACCTTCTCTCTATGGAATAAAGGTTGAGGCCTCTAAGCCTATCCCAGTAGTTTAATTTGTTTTTACTCACCTGTTGCCCATCAGGTTGTTTAATATACGAGGTAAAGGTTCTTTGTAGGCCCTCAATTTTTTGCAATTCATTCTGTTTGTGGGGAAACCATAATTGAGAGCAGTAGTCAATGCGTGGAAGGACAAGTGATTTCCACAGGGTAAGCATGGTCATACTGTCCCTAGTTCTGAATGTCCTCAGTATATATCCTATTAGTTGTTTGCATGATGAGGTTACTTTGTCAATGTGCCTGTTGAATGTTGCATCTTCAGATAATATAATCCCTAGATCCCTGACATGATCAGTTTGTGCAATATCTTTTCCTGTGGGTCCAGTGTAGTTGAATTGTTCTTTCAGGCATTTATTTGGTCCATACTTAATTAGTTCAAATTTGTCTTCATTGAAGGCCATATTGTTTGCATCTGCCCATGCATATATAGTTTGTAAATCTTTTTGTAGCTCTACACAGTCTTCTTTTCTGTAATTGGTCTTAGTATTCTGGTATCATCTGCGAATGACAGGAGAGAGCTTCCTAGGTTACAGTTTATATTGTTTAGCATTATAATGAATAGAATTGGTCCTAGTACTGTGCCTTGCGGCACTCCACTAATCACTTCTTTTTCTATAGATCTTGCTCCATTTACAGTTGTTCTTTGTTTTCTGTCAGAGAGAAAGGCATGGATCCATTTTCCTACTTTTCCACAAATACCAAGTTCTTTTAGTTTATGGAATAATATACCATGGTCAACCTTGTCAAAAGCTTTTGCAAAGTCTAGATAGATGACATCAACATTGTGGTTTTCTCCCAAGTATTGTAGGATTGTATTGCAATAGTCTATAAGTTCAGTAAGGCAGGATCTCTTGTGTCTGAAGCCATGTTGAAAGTCTTCTAAGAGATGTTCATTTTCTATAAAACTGACAATGTGCCTTTTCAGGACTTTCTCAAATATTTTAATAATATGTCAAAGATATGGGTCTATAGTTCTTGGCTTTCTTTCTTTTGCCTCCTTTGTAGATTGGGGTAATATTTGCTTGTTTCATGATTGGTGGTATTCTACTGGTGTCTAGTGAGGATCTCCAGCTCACCTAGCTAAGAACCTCTCTAACAACTTTACTACTTCTTTCGCAAGGGACACTCTACTGGCGATCTTCTTGCACATCTCTTTGACTCTTGGTCATCCTCCTTTCAGGATTTCGGTGAGACATTTTCTCTTGCGCTAGACATATCAACAGCTTTTGATAGGGTCTGGCACAAATCCTTAATTTCGACGCTGTCCTCTTTCGGTTTCTATCCTTTTATCTGTGCTTTCATCTCTGATTTCCTTTCTGTCCGATCTACAGCTGCGGTTGTAGATGCTCACTGCTCTTCTCCAAAAGTTATTAACAGTGGTGTTCCTGAGGGTTCTGTCCTGTCACCTATTCTTCTCCTTTTATTTACTAATGATCTGTTGAATCGCACTTCCTGTCCTATCCACTCCTATGCCGATGATTCCACTCTTCACCTCTTCACCTCCCCACACACTACACAAAATGTCTTCTCAACATTTACTCCATGCTTCGCGTAGGACACCTGACCTTTGATTTTTCTGCTACCTCTGATCGGGGCAGAATAAAACCTTGTGGCTTTCAATGCTCAAAAATTCTGTACTTCCATCTCTCTACTTGTCACAATCTTCTACACGACTATCTCCTTATCTTGTATAATACACAGTGGCGGCTCATGACTAAAATTCTAGGGGTGCTGTCTCTAAAATGGGCTGAAATAATTACTGATATAAAAGGATGAGCATTGAGCAATGAATAAAAGTTTCAAAAGTTATTGAAAAAATTATTCAGTGAGCTCATCCTTATATTGTTCTTGATTATTTCAATTGTAAATAAAAAATTTAGGGGTGCTGCAGTTCCACAGTGTCTACCGACGAGCCGCCACTGAATTAATACACATCTCAATCCTTTCTCTTCTCTTAACATTCTTGGCTTTTCCTTTTCTCGTGATCTCTCCTGGAAAGATCCCATATAGGGGAAGGTGGGACAACTCAGGACCCCGGGGCAACTCGGACTCCCCTCTACAGCCCAAACTAGTGCTGCCATCTCGCTTTAATCTATCTCCGTCGGTGCCGACACTGATCAGTGGCCTTGAGACAGTGGTACGGGGCGGGTTGCGCCACGCAGCTCCGCAAAACTTAGGAAAAAGTATTTTTTCTCCATTTGATCTATCATCAGCGAATTTTTCCTTGATTCACAATTCCAAAGCTGTAAGAATTTATTTTGTTGCTTTTTGTGTGTAGGCTACTTATGGATCCGTGTTTGATTTTCACGTATCGTCGTGTCTGAAATTTCATCAGTGACCGCGTAGTACTAAAATTTGAGAAAAAGGGCGAAAAGGAACCCAGGGTTCTGAGTTGTCCCACGATTTTTTTAACCAAAAAATTGCAACGGCTTATTAAAATTCCAGTTACACCTAACGCAAAGCTAGAACGCTATAAAAAGTGATACAGAATGGAAGACAGAAGGTGAAGGTAAATATTTTTGTATTTAATGGGTCTAAATACTGGTCCAATATGCCTACAAAATTGTAATTTCCTTATGGGTCCCGAGTTGTCCCACCTTCCCCTACTCTCTTTCCAAAACAGATTCTAAGTGGTAAGGTATGTTGTACAGGCTCCGCAGTTTTTTCACCTCCACTCAGTTGCTGTCTCTGTACAGGGAACTCCTCTGTTCCTGTATGGAGTACGCTTCTCATGTGTGGGGTGGCTGAACCCACACAGTCGTACTTGACCGGGTTGAATCAAAGGCTCTTCATCTCATCAATTCTCTGCCTCTTACTGACTGTCTTTAATCCCTCTCTCTTCGCCGTAATGTTGCCTCACTCTCTCTTTACCATCGCTATTATAACGAACACTGCTCTTCTGAACTCACAAACTGCATGCCTCCTCCTTTAAGGAGAGCAAGCAGTACCAGACTTTCTACACATTTTCATTCCTTTTCTGTCCAACTCTCTAATGCAAGAGTTAATCGGTATTTTCCGTCTTTCATTTATTCTACCGGTGAACTCTGAAACAATCTTCCTCAATCTATATTTCCCCCTGTCTATGACCTCCAATCTTTCAAACGCAGTGTCCAAGTATCTCGAAAACGCTGGACCTTGATTTTGGTTCTCTTCTTCTATTGCGGGGCGTTTTCGTGGGCATTCGTTGGCCCCTCCTTCCTGCATAAAAAAAATCTTAAACACATAAAGCAAAATTGTTATGTTGATGATTTACCGTGTTCAGTGGCTAAACAAGTTTTCACGGAAGCTAGAGCTACAATGAGGCTGGTACGGAGCTTAGAAAGTGGCAGACCATTCTCAGTTGCAACAGTTTATGATAAAGTTTATGATGAAGCATAAAGTGTTGAGGATTCTGGTACCAAGGAACTGTAGGCAATAGACACAAAGGTGTTAGACATTGTTTGGCAGCAAGAAGAGGATTTATTTATCTTCAGTGCGAAGTCTTTGGTGGAGCTGGTTGAGAATGAGACAAGGTGGACAAAACGTACAGCTCTTAGTTTGGCTTCGTTGGTGTTTGATCCTCTTGGATTTCTGGCTCCATTTGTTATAAATTCGAAAATTTAGTTTCAGAGTCTCTGGGAAGTTGGATTTAGTTGGGACCAAGAGTTATCCAATCATATGGAGGTAAAGTGGAAAGATTGGTTCGAAGAATTAGCACATCTGAAAAACATTGAAATCCTAAGATGGTACTTTGGAGAGTTGAACACCAGTCCAGATAACTTAGTGCTGCCTGTCTTTTGTGATGCAAGTCAGGAAGCCTATGGAGCTTGTATTTATATAAGAGGTACATTTGAAAAGAAAGTAAGTTATTGGTTGGTTGCTGCAAAGTGCAGAGTAGCACCTTTGAAAAGACTTTATATTCCCAGTGTTGGTTTTCGTCGTCGTCGTTGGGCCTAGGCAAGCTACGGCTTGGGACCGTAGCGCATCTATCCGGTATAGGTTAACCTGGATGATGTAGCCATAGCACTGCCGCTGGTTAAGTGCCAACCAGTGATTATCTCACTAGCCGTATTGAGTCCGTTAGGCGAAACTGCGACAGTACCAAAGATGGAAAATATAACCCTTGGATTTCTATTATTTATTTGCAAAATGGACATGGTATTAGATTAAAATAATTATTTGAATATAAATAATTAACTGACAATTGTGATATATAATTAATTATGTTTACATACAATAAAATAATACAGTATACATAAAATTAGTATTAATGTGGTTTACAATTGAATTATGATGGGTAACTAATTTAAAATGAATTTATAGCTATTCCGAAATTCAAGACGGTAAAATTAACATTTATCTTGAAGCTAAAATAAGAGTATTCACTACACACTCCCCCACCAGAGAGGAAGTTCAAAGAGTTCCGAACGACACAGATTTCCCCTGAACCTTTTTGGTAGCTACATGTACCTCGCTTAAGGTTGATTCCAAAAACGCAGGCTTAAGACGATCGATAGAAACCTTGTCGACCTTGGAACCGCGCTGGATGAGAAATGATTTGCGCGTACGTCGGAGAACTTCATAGGGCCCGTCATATGGACATTGGAGAGGCCGTTTTGGGACAGGTACACGAACGAAAACGTGGGTGCAAGACTGGATGGCTGGGGAAACAAAGATGTTCTGTTGGCTAGTCAATCGAGGGGGAACAGGCTGAAGGGACTGCATGTGAGAGGAAAGTGTTTGAGCGAATTCCGTAGGATCACATGACTTATCCCCTGCAGTGAAGTAGCCACCTGGTAGCCGCAGTGTTGTTCCATAGACTAGTTCAGCCGCTGTAGTCTTCAGATCACTCTTAAATGCAGAGCGAATACCAAGCAACACGAGTGGAAGCTTATCCATCCAATGGGAGTCTTCGTGACACATAAGGGATGACTTCAGCTGGCGATGGAAGCGTTCGACGAGGCCGTTAGCTTGCGGATGATACGCACAGGTATGCGCATGTACTGTACCCAACAAGCTGGTAAACTTCTTCCAAAGCGAAGACTCAAATTGGCGACCTTGGTCAGTGATGACTTTTGTCGGCAATCCAAATCTTGATACCCATCCATGAAGAAAGGCTCTTGCAACAGTGTCCGCTTGGATATCAGGAAGTGGGATGGCTTCAGGCCATCTGGAAAAGCGGTCGAGACAGGTGAGCAGATAACGTTGGCCTTGAATCACTGGAAGAGGGCCAACAATGTCTACATGAATTACCTCAAATCGCTGGGATGGGGGCGGAAATGCGTCAAAGGGGGACCTGGTGTGCCTTTGGACTTTGGCACGCTGGCAGGCAAGGCACGTTTTGGTCCAATGTTTGACATCCTTCCGCATCGAGGGCCAAACAAAGCGGGAGGTAACCAGGTGTTGCGAAGCACGGATACCAGGATGGGAGGGCTTATGAAGATCCGTGAAGACTGCTTGTCTGTGACATGGAGGGACATAAGGGCGAATAGCAGCTGTTGATACGTCGCAATAGAGGGGCACAGACAATCCTGGCATACTCATTTTCTTTAGGGAAAGTGAGTGAGTGGAGTCTTCTCTGAGCAGGTCTTGTAGTTCCGTATCCTTATCTTGATCCTGTGCAATAGCATTCCACAGTGTAGAGCTGAGGGTAACAGAAGTAATCTCTATTCTTGAAAGTGCATCCGCTGGAGTGTTCAAGACACCTTTGATGTGGCGGATATCTGTGGTAAATTGCGAGATATAATCGAGTTGCCTGATGACTCTGGGAGAGTGGTTACAGCTGTTTTTATTGAAGACAGTGACCAAAGGTTTGTGGTCGGTAAAAACACAAAACTCTCGGCCTTCAAGGAAATGTTGAAAATGCTTCACGTTTAAGTAAATAGCAAGAAGTTCACGTCCGAAAGCACTATAACGCGTTTGGGCTGGCTGCAGCTTTTTCGAGTAAAACGCGATGGGTGCTTGTTGACCGTTAATGGTTTGTTCCAACACCCCACCGATCGCAACATCTGATGCATCGACCGTCAGAGTTAGGGGGGCATCACTGATAGGAAATGACAGAGACAATGCACTATTGATAGCATTTTTGGCATTGTCGAACGCCTGTAAACTATCGCTACACCATACCAATTTCGTTACCTTGCGTTTGTGTGTGATCATAGCGTGTAGAGGAGCAAGAACACTGGCACAGTTTTTAATGAACTTGTGGTAATAATTTACCAAACCTAGAAACCGACGTAACTCACGCTGATTATTTGGCATAGGGTAATTTTTTATCACTTCACACTTGTCCTGAAGGGGGGTAATTCCGTGCTGCGAAATCGTGTGACCAAGAAATTCCAAGGTTGGCTGTGCAAACACACACTTAGATGCATTAATAGTAACACCGTATTGTTCTAAGCGTTGAAAGAGGAGTGAAAGATGTTCCTTATGTTCCTCTTCCGTTGAGCTGGCCACAAGCAAATCATCGATGTAGGCATAAACAAAGTCTAAGCCTCTGGTGACCTCATCTATAAACCTCTGAAAGGTTTGCGCAGCATTCCGTAGCCCGAACGGCATCTTCACAAATTCGAATAACCCAAATGGTGTACAAACTGCAGTCTTGGGAATATCCGAAGGCTCTACGGGAATGTGGTGGAAAGCCTTAACGAGGTCTATTTTACTGAAGATAGATTTGCCGTGGAGAAGAGAAGTAAAGTCTTGGACATTTGGTACCGGATATCGGTCCGGGATGGTTGTCGAATTCAAAAACCGGTAATCCCCACATGGTCTCCAGTCTCCTGACTTCTTCTGGACCAGGTGTAGGGGAGAGGACCAACTGCTTTTGGAAGGTCTTATTATCCCAAGATCTATCATAAGCTGGAATTCCGATTTGGCAGCTTTCAGTTTGTCCGGGGCAAGACGTCTGGGTTTTGCAAACACAGGGGGACCTTTTGTTGTAATGTGATGGGTAATGGTGTGCTTAATGGTATCACCCATCTGCATCGGTTGAAGAATTCCTGGATATCGCTGGAAAAGGCACTGGTACATGGAATTAGGGGGAACGAGGGAAAGTGCAGAGTTCGAGGCGTCCGGAAGGGCAACCTGTTTGGCAAGAACAGAAAGCAGTGTGGCCTGGTCGCATAAGCGTCGCTTGTCAAGATCCACCAGGAGTTTGAAATGCTGGAGGAAGTCAGCGCCGATTATGGGATGCTGCACTTGAGCACAGATGAAAATCCACTTGAAGGATCGGTGAAGGCCCAAGTTTAGTTCACGCGACTGAGTACCGTACGTGGGTATGCGTGAACCGTTAGCAGCGTATAGAGGCGGAGATTCCGAGTGCGTATGACCAGATTTTTGAGGGAATACACTGACTGACGCTCCGGTATCGACCAAGAAATTGACACCAGAGTTCCTGTCCTTTATGAATAACAGGTTGGCAGTGCGAGTACTAGACGCCATTAGGACTCGCTGCTGGGGTTTTCCGACGAAAAATTGCAAGGGGAGATGCACTTCCTAGCCTTCTTTCCAAATTTATAGTGGTAGAAGCAGATCTTCCCGGAACTCGAACGATGCCTCTTCGTAAATCTTGACCGAGAATGGCTTCTTTGCCGTTGATTTTGTAGCAGAGAACAAACGTGGTTGAGTTGTTGACTTAACTCTTCCACTTTCAACTCCAGTTCCGATTGTGTGTTCACGTTGTTGACCGGAGCTGTGTCAATCTCCACTACTTTGTCGGCAGTTTCTGCTAGTTTATCAACTGGAGTAGCAGGATCCATAGTGGCCAAGACACGCTGAGCTGATGGAGGAAGTTTCTGCAAGAACAACTGTCTAAAGATGTCCTTATCGAAGGTTTGTGCGCGTTCGCCTAGAGCGCACTGCATAGCCCTCAGCATTTGAGTGGGCTTACGGTCTCCAAGTTCTTCTTTTGAGATTAACTGATGTAGTTTCTCACGCTCGGAGACAGTGGTGCGGCACAGGATGGCAGACTTCAGATCGTTGTATGGGTCCTCACTCGTGGAAGTAGACACGATGACGTCACGGATTTCAGAGATGATGCTCGCTGGTAGAGAGGACAAAACATGATCGTATTTTGTCCTGCTAGCGGTGATCCTTCCCAAGTTGAATTGTGATTCCACTTGGTGGAACCAAATAAATGGATCACCCGGCCAGAAGACGGGGAGCTTTACGCTCAAGTGGGAGATGGCACCAGCGTCGTCAGGCATCTTCTCCTATGCTTGCTGACGTACAAGCAAGACGACAAGTTACCAACGAAGGAGTGGAGGTTGAGACGAGCGCAGGCACAGAGCGCACGGGCAGGGGTGAGGGGCAGAGGGCACGAGCGACGTTACAGTCTGGTCCTAGTCGCTCGGGTGAAGGGGGTGATGGGCACGAACGACGTTACAATCTAGTCCTAGTCGTTCGGGTAAAAGGGGGGAATCCAACTCCGGGGTCACCAATTGTTGGTTTTCGTCGTCGTCGTTGGACCTAGGCAAGCTACGGCTTGGGACCGTAGCGCATCTATCCGGTATAGGTTAACCTGGATGATGTAGCCATAGCACTGCCGCTGGTTAAGTGCCAACCAGTGATTATCTCACTAGCCGTATTGAGTCCGTTAGGTGAAACTGCGACAGTACCAAAGATGGAAAATATAACCCTTGGATTTCTATTATTTATTTGCAAAATGGACATGGTATTAGATTAAAATAATTATTTGAATATAAATAATTAACTGACAATTGTGATATATAATTAATTATGTTTACATACAATAAAATAATACAGTATACATAAAATTAGTATTAATGTGGTTTACAATTGAATTATGATGGGTAACTAATTTAAAATGAATTTATAGCTATTCCGAAATTCAAGACGGTAAAATTAACATTTATCTTGAAGCTAAAATAAGAGTATTCACTACACCAGGTTGGAATTGATGGGTGCAGTCTTTGCCAGTCTACTTGCAGTTACTGTGCAAGACTATTTCGGTCCTTGTGAAATTCCAAGCTATTATTGGACAGGCTCCACTATAGTTTGACACTGATCAAAAAGTCAGGCAAGGAAATGGAAACCAATTATTGCCAATAGGGTGGAGGAAATTTAAACACACAGATCCAAAGCAACGGAATCGTTGTCTAGGCACCCAAAACCCAGCTGATTTACCAACACGAGAAGTTTCAGTGAAAGATCTTGCACGTTCAAGTTTATGGTGGAATGAGCCAGAGTGGCTAAAACTTGGAAATGAAAATTGGCCTCACTTGTCAGTTTACCGTCGAGAGAGCACCGTGGTCGGGAAGATTTTGGGAAATGCCAGTGAGAAGTGTAAAGAGTTCGTTAAAGAAATCTTTGGCTAATGTTCATTTGAGGAAAGAATTCTGCACTGTTTTGTGTGAAATAAAAGCAATGGTGAATAGCAAGCACATCACCTTTGTTTATAACAGTATGCAGGATCTAGAACCATTGACGCCAAATCATTTTCTTTGTGGTAAACGATTAACATCAAGCCCCAGTTTTCCAGTAGATTTACAGCCTACCTAAACCAGTCAAGAAGAGTTAATCAGAAGGTTGAAATACCTTGAAGAGCTACAAGATCAGTAATGGAAAAGGTGACAGATAGAATACTTGCCAGAATTCAATTATTACCCACCAGACAATGTAAAGTAGGCAAGCGGCCAACTCTGATAACAGGCCATATTTTTTGAGTTTAATACCCCCCTCGTACAGAAATGTACATGTCCTAAAATGATCTGCACCATCTGGACATATAAGTTTGGCATGTTGACCTCCATTCTGAGTGTGCTAAGATAATAAAATCAGCCATTAACTTCAGCTATGTACAGGTCCTCGTGTATTCATGTTTTCAATTCACGCATTACAACTGAAATCTTTGAAGACAATGAACAGTGAAGACAAAGTTTATTTCCTATGAAGTTATACATTTTCTGAAAACTCTAGTGCTACACTATATCAATTTATCTATAAAAACATTCTTTTACATGATATATTTTATTTTTTGCCTAAAAACGCTATTGTTAGATCCAAAAAATATCACCTAAAATACAGGTGTTTCACAAAACTGATTAATATGAGTTACATAAAACTAATTTCGAGTACAATAATTCAGGTATTTTGATACTCCAAGCATTAATACACTATGTTGAACAAAATGAATGCTATATTAAAATGTTGAATCACCATACAAAGTACTGTGCCTACATGGGTTAATAATGGAGACCTCTGTTCGTATGCCAGCTGAAAGATTTATCGTTCACTTATGAAAAACAGTCATATGTTGGCATGATTACAATACGTATATCGATGTACATAACACAGAATCAACCAAGTCAATTAAACCAACTAAATTTTAACAATTATCTTTATGAAGCAAACTACTAAATAACTTTAAAGCAGAAATCATTACTTAAAATTGGAATCTTTCCACTAAGAGTCTCAACTTGTTTTTCATTTACAAAACTGCGTGTAAGTCAGTGCATACTGTATTCAGTGACTCTCGCAATATTAATTCAATGCGTTATTAGCAGTCTACCCCATACTGAGGAATAACTCACGTTGTAACAGCATATACGAAACACACCAATAAATTATTAATGCACAGTGCTATAATATGGCTATTCATCTAGCTCATCCAGCGGTGGTTTGTGATGGGTTTGTTCATTCATGCAGTCCTCAGTATTCTTGCAGACGCATTCCTCTGTGCATGCCATATCATTCGTTGCACAACTGCAGTTCTTACTACATTGTCTGCGTCCACGGCATGAACACAGAAGTTCACCTAATACGTCTGCAGTTGTTGGTCCATCAAATAACTTCAACTTTAATTCATCACCCTCTCTTTGCCACCCATTTCCCTCTGGTTTAGCAACGTAAGCCAACATCCAAATGCGGGTCTGAAATGACGCTCTCTTAAAGTGTTGAAGAAAGGTAGGTTCTGATGGGGGTAGTATGTGTAATGGTACATTCTTGTCAGCAAGGCGGACTCTCAGAAGATTCAAGTCATTATGTTCTTCTTTATATATATCCTTTGGATCGTATAGAGCAGCAACAAACTGTCGGGCTGCATGTTCGGCCTCAACTGTGTTGTCAGTACCCAAACTACCAAGGAGTGGAATCGAACCTTTCTTCTCCAATGACTCCATGGTTTTTCACATTTTATTTTTTCCTATGCCACAGAATGATGAGACGCTATCACATCCTGTCAAAACATGCATGGTGGGAAGTAGACGAGGAACCACAGGACTTAATTCATTGCATATGCTGTGAACAGGAATATGACGATGGAGATATGACTTTGTTGGTCGGCATCACACCACTTCACAAATTTTGTCAAGAACAGCTGCATTAGTACCTCATACGAAAGGGTTAGACCACGGACAGATCTCTGAAACTGCTTCCTAACAAGCATCATGTTAGCTGCGTTTGGGGCATAAGTCCCACTATCCACTAGCGGATCCCTCAGTCAACCACTTCCCCATAGCTTTCCAATGGCAGCAATGAAGCAGCATGCACTATGGAATCCACCAAGGCGAATTACATGATTGCAAAAGTCGTCTGGTTTGCTCCATTTCACCTGTTGGGCCACTGCATAGAGTTGTTGGTCCATAGTTTGGAATGTACTGAGTTGTCCCATTGCTTTTGTCATTTCTTGACTTCTGATCATTGTTGTGTAGACAGTTGATGGATCGGCATCGACAGGCTTTGCAGCTATAACTGGAGCATAAGTGGCAACTGTGCGAGTGAGTTGCATTTTTGTCATCGATGCATTGTATCCAGTTCAGAAGGGAACTTTTTCAGTTGTACTGTAATCAATACATAGAGGAAGAACCACGCAGAATCGCTCTCAGAAACATTCAAGCAAGATCCGCTACCTGCATGTCTGATCCAGCAATATGTAGCGATTTCACCTTGATCTTCGCATCATCACGGCGAGGTGGCTCTGGTCGTTTCCTGGGCTTTTCATAATGCAGTACATTCTTCAATGCCTTCGCATCATTACAGTCGAGAGACAATGATTTTTCTTGGCCAATCTTCACTCTGTCGACCAGGCCAGTCCCAACTGTATCAACAACCTGTTCCTGAAATACAACACGGGCCATGGAATGAAATGTTCCCTTCCCATCAATAGTTGCACAGTTGATATCAATATTGTCGTCACCTTCTTGAATCAGCTTTCCTCCATGTTGTCGTGAGACAAAGCCATGTGGTATGTATATGCGATCTTGCATTCGTTTAAGCTCATCTTTTCCTTGGGCAGTTCAAAAACGTCGAAGATGATCATAGCTTATGGTGAAACGAACATGGAGAGTGTCTATTATATCTCGCTTTCCATGAGCATGATGGAGTTGCGCTGCAAGTCCTAGATGAAGGGGGGGGGGTTATAATATTGCTGTCACTGCTATGAATAACACTTTCTGCAAGAGCTAAGACTCTACGTTGTAATTTTTCTGCTTGCTGGTAATTTGAATCACACGATTCAAATACCTCTTTACTCAGAAATCAGAGAAACGCCTTCTATAAAAGTGCTGGAACAAATTCTTCAGATGTTTTCAGGCCGATTTCAGCAGCTGTGTAGTACTCTGTACTCAGTTGGTTTTTCAATTTGTGCTATTTCTTGTCTAAGCATACCAATAGCAGAATGATGTAAGCTTTCTGAATTTACTGGAACATTTGATTGTTCTTCAACAACACCAAGTGTCATCTCATTAGAGTTGAAATCTTCCTTCAGTTGAGCAAAGGCTCTGACAACATCTCCTAAGCTGACACTGCGACTGACAACAATGCTTGACTTGGACTGTCCTCGCTGGGCATGAATGTTATCACCATAATGCTTCATGGGACGGCGCTGAAGTTTTTCTGCACGGTATGCTTGGGTATCACTGTGGTCAGGTAACAGCTGTTAGAGTTTGTCTAGCAGGATTTCCAACTTATAAGCTTTTCCTTGTTGTAGATTAACATCTATTTCTCCTACTAGTGCTATAAATGCCTCCTCGTATATGTTCTCTCCTTCTTCAATTTTCCTTGAAGCATTGATGTTATGCTTGTTTGTATAGCCTGCCATGCAGGATTTGTGGTAAACAGCATCAGCTGTAATGAGGTCTTCTCCTTCAATTTTGGCAAGCATAGAAATGTCCTTCTGAGTTTGTGCTGCTTGATAGAGATTACTCTGTCACGTAATTGTTTGTACCTTATGTATGCTGTCCCTCTTTCGCGCGTTGCATATTAAACACATTGAAAAATTTGTAAGCTTGGATGTTTGAGTTCGTGTGTGAATACTTTGTTCTTCAGTACTATGTGATGCAGAATCATACGTGCTACATTTTGTACTAACATGAGAAATTTTTCTTACTTGTAAATGATTGATAACAGCTACGATTATATGTAACAGACATACTATGTAATTTTGTAAGGTCATCAAACTCAGATTCAAGTCTTTGTGAAAGGTCATCCTGTCGTAACAATGATGTTGACAATAATGTTTCAATACCCACTTTTGTGGGTACAACCAGTTTTTCTTTGCAACTCTGCTGACATATAACGCATTTCTCCCAATTTGTTGACAGCCTCTGTTTCTTCGCCTGTACAAATTTTAATGGACTTGAGTCAGGTTCTGCCATGCTTGATATAGATGATCGTCTGAAATAAAAATAACAATAATTAAACTGTGGTTTTCAACAAAACCACACATTTGCACAATATTTGTCACACCACACATTTGTCTTATTCGAATATTGTGATAATAAAAGGAGGAAGTAAATTTAAAATTGGGCCTAACCTATAACAATACATGATTGTATTACGTTTTACTATAATGTGATAATTCATTTGTGTATCTAGAATGTAGATAGTAAACACTTATAATAAACAGTATAGGTTGATTAGTTAACAGTATTTCAGTTCGAAACTAAAACAAATTATTATCTGGATTAAGTTTCAGGTATTTTCTAGGTGTTTGTTTATATTGGCGTTTCCATGGCAACCGCACATCAAAAACTGAGGACAATACTTAAAAATGTGTTCACTGAACACTGAAGACTAAAAAAAATATTACAACTTTCTGTACAAGGGGGGAATTAAAATTGTTTAAATCGAGGTCTGGCCGCTCGCCTGAAGGGTTCCAATCCAAAATGAGTCAAGGTGGGAGCAGTGGTAATGATTGGGAATGAAAGACAAAGGCAATGCTGAAAGCTTGTTCATAATTCAAGAGTTGTTTGTTGGCAAAAACACTTTAGTTAGGTCTGTATTGGTAAAGGCTTCAGGAGGAAAATTAAAGAGACCTATACAAAGAGTGTTAGAGAATCTAGAAGAGGAAGAGCCATTGTTATCCCAAAGCGATACGATCACTAGGATAATTAATGCAGCATTGCTTGTATATATTAGATTAAGGTATATATATATATATATATATATATATATATATATATATATATATATACACCTTACCTTACCTTACAAAGGTTCCGCGCGATGACTTCTCATTTCGCGAAGGTCAAGCTTGTCGCCCCTCCTCTCGAGTTGGCCTGGTGAAGTAGTGAGTTGGATTCTTGCACTCTCCACCTCACATAGCCAGGTACGCCCGGCTCATCGGGGATTGTTCTGAGCCAGGCGTCGTCTTCTTTTGAAGATTTCCACTGCAACTCCCTTCGTGTTTCTTAGGTCTTTGGGCAACTGATTAAACAGTTTTGGTCCTCTCACTACAAAACTATTTTCTTTCAGGGTTAAGGATGTTCCCTGTCTCGCCTTCAATTTGGGAATACGACACAGTCTACCGCTTCTACTTTCCACCGTTGTTTGGGGAGTTATGGGATTCATAGTAAGATTAGGGACTAGTTTCTCCATTATTTTCCAAGTGTAAATAATGGTGCATCTCTCTCTTTTCCTTTCCAGTGAATATAGGTCTAGTTCTCGTAACCTTTCCCAGTAATTTAGTTCTTTGCACCCTTTGATCTTGGCTGTGAAGCTTCTTTGGATCCCCTCCAGCTGTCTAATGTCTTCTTTTTTATATGGGGATGTTAGGACCGAGCAGTATTCCAATTTGGGTATTATCAGGGTTTTCAGTAGAGGAATCATTACATTCCTATCCCTTCGTTTAAAGGTTCTCAATATCTGACCCGTTATTCTCTTTGCTCTGTTTACTGCTATCTTATTTTGTGTTTCAAATTTCGCATCATCTGTCATTACAACCCCTAAATGTTTTGTTCTAGAATTTCTCTGAATTTCCTGTCCATTTGGGGTATAATATTCCTTGGACTTTAAGTCTTCTCTTTTTCCGTACCGTAATAGCTGAAATTTCTCGGTGTTAAACTTCATATTGTTGTCTTCAGTCCACTTATAGATTTTGTTTATGTCGATTTGTAGAGATCCTATGTCTTCTGGGTTTCTTATTTTTCTACTGATCTTTGTGTCATCCGCAAAGGATGTTACTGTGCTGTCTCTGGTAACGTCCTCATCTATGTCAGTTAGCATGATTATGAAGAGTAGTGGAGCTAATACTGTTCCTTGTGGTACTGAGCTGAGGACTTCTGATTCTGATGAAGATACTCCTTGTACTGTAACGACTTGCCTCCACTCACTAAGGAAATTATATATCCATTTCCCTACTTTTCCTGTTATTCCCATATATTTCAGTTTATGTATTATGATTCCGTGGTCACACTTGTCGAACGCTTTAGCAAAGTCTGTGTATAGTACATCATAGTTTTCATTACTTTCAAGTGAATCAATAATGTTGTTGTAGTGTTCCATTAGTTGTGATAGGCATGATCTGCCTGATCGAAACCCGTGTTGGTTATCATTGAATTTTTTCTGAGTTTCCAAAAAGTCATAGATTTTTTGTCTAACTATTCTTTCAAATATTTTAGTGAGATGAGATGTAAGCGACACTGGCCTATAGTTTTTGACCTCGGATCGATCTCCTCCTTTATATATTGGGACTATGTTCGCGCTCTTCAGGATGCCCGGTATTTCTCCCGTGTCTAATGATCGTCTCCATATCCGGTATAGGGGCTCAGCGATTGCATTCTTGCAGTTTTTGATCAGTGTGGCATTCCATTTATCGGTCCTGCCGCTGAGTGTTTTTTAGTTTCCCTATGGCTTGTGTAATATCATCCGTCGTAAAGTCGAAATCCGTTATACTTTCCCCTTGTGGTTCTTCTTCAAAGAACGCGTTTCTATCGCATATCAATTTGTCAGTTTTTGGGATACTGAAAGATGATTCATACTGAGCTTTTAATATTTCAGATACTTCTGTTAGATCATCAGATAAATCCCTGTTCTCATTTTTTAAAGGTCCGATAGTCGCCTGGTTTTTCGACTTTCTTTTTGCGAAATTATAGAAGTACTTTGAGTTAGCCTTTATCGCTTCTATAGCGTCATCTTCTTTTTCTGTATGCTTCTCGATTTGTTCCTGTATGACGACATCGATACTTTGTAGTTTATCATTTAATATTTTTCTGATGTTGTTATCTTTACAATTACTTAATTTTGCAGTCATTCTTTTTCTCTTTCGGAACAATGCCCTCTTTTGTCTTTCGAACCTGCTTCTCTTTCCTCTTTGTTGTATCTTTGGGACATGTTTTTCCACAATTTCTAGCGTCTTCTCCTCTAACGTCATTAGCATCTCTTCCGTTGTCTTGGCCTCGAAAATGGTTTTCCAATCTATTACTTCCATGCTGGATGTCACATCTTCCCAGTTTATAGCTTTGGAGTGAAAATTAAAAATTTCGAATTTGCTTCTTTCTGTTGTGCGTGTTCTTTCCTTTCCTGTTGCCTTTATATTAGTTGGTATTTTGTAGCTGGTTCCTTCTTGGTGCTACTTGTATTTGCCGGGAAGAATGAAGGATACGAGAGGCAGGCTATCTCTTTTAGGGGCCTCTCGTGTCCTCTTCTCTCCCTGTCGTTTGGAAGGTTAGCATCTTGAAGTAAAAGCCGGTCGTTTACAGTTTATTGAGTTCTTGGTTGGCTGGGGTTATTTTACAGAAGATTTTGTTATTTTATATACAGCTGAATTAATTAAATATATATATATAAATTTATGTACAATACTTATTTATAAAGATTATATATGATTCTTAAAATTACACAATGATAAAATATATACAATTTGGTACGCGCAAAATTGGTTTGTCGGTAACTAATATAAAAATAATATAAATGCGGAAAATTAACTGCGCGGCCCCACACTACTGCCCACCCGAGAAGCGGAGCACGTATATCAAAAGTAGAAATATTCGGGTCTTGATTTGAATCGGATCCTTCGTCCAGCTCGCGTTGATCCTCGGTCGGCCTCGTTTCCGGTTGTTGCGTTGTCCTGCGCGCCCGTCCTGAGGTCTGTATTTGCTACCTCCGAGGTGCGTCCTCCATCGTCCTTTTTCCTTGCGTGCTTTTTCTCCGATCCGATGTCGTCCGATTGTGTGCCCGGTACCTGTGTGGGACCTGAAACTATATACGCCGGTTTTAAACGATTAATTGAAATGGCTTCTGATGATCCGTTGGTTTTTTCTATTACGAAGTACTTATCGTGGCGTTCGAGAACACGGAAAGGTCCTTGATATGGTGCCTCGAATGGTTTTCGAACGCGGTCGATGCGTACCCATACGTGGCTTGGTTTGTGGAGTTCCGATGGAATGAATGATTTGGGGGCTGAGTGAATGTTTCCTTGAGAGAGTTGGGCGAAATCGATTTGCGTCATTTTCTTGGCTAATTCGGAGATGAATTTTGAATTGGATTTTGACGACGAATTGGCGATCATTGGCCTCGGGCATAATAGGGTGGTTCCGGTGACGGTGGTGAACGGTGAATAACCCGATTCGTTGGGGAGACTGCGTAAACCAAGGAGAACTATGGGTAAAGCGGGGAGCCAATCTTGTTTTCGAGCGATGACTGCTGTCTTGATGGTGCGATGAGATCTTTCAATTATTCCGTTGGTCTGAGGGCGATACGACAAAGTTCTTAGTCGGTGAAATCCGATGAGAGCTGAGAGTTCCCTAAAGAGTTCGGATTCGAATTGGGATCCGCGGTCCGTTATGACTTGCAGTGGTACACCAAATCTTGAAATCCATACATCGAGAAATGCGTGTGCTATTGATGTGGCTGTAGTATCAATCAGAGGATATGCTTCTATCCATCTTGTGGCACGATCGATGCAGGTTAGGAGATATCTATATGGGGAAGGATATGTTTGACCGGGCAAAGTGGTTGGCGGTAAGGGACCGACGATGTCGATATGTACCGTTTCAAATCTTGAACTTGGTAAATCGAAGGGGGTTATTTCTGATTTTGTATGGCGAGAAATTTTTGAGGATTGACATGATTCACAATTTCGGGACCAAGTTCGAATATCCTTATTCATTGAGGGCCAAAAGTATCTTGATTTAATGATACGAAGTGATTGCTTCATGCCTGGATGAGAAATATTATGAAATTGATTGAAGATGGAAGATCGATGCTGCTTGGGAACAAAAGGACGGGGATATGGCGTGGATGTATCGCAATATAAAGTTGTATTTTCTGGAAACGGGAACGGCTTGAGACGTGGAGAAATTCTTGCGTTTCTTGATCTTTTTGTTGAGATTCCGCGATTGCTGATAAATCGAAAGCGTCCATATGTACTGCGTTTACGTTGCGTGAAAGGCAGTCCGCTACGACGTTTTCGGATCCACAGATATGTATTACATCGCATACGTATTCCGTGATGGCAGACCAATGACGTTGTTGTCGGTCTGTCTTGGCTCGTAAGGGACTCCTGTAGGCAGAAACCATCGGTTTGTGATCCGTGAAGAGTATTACTTGACGACCTTCTAAAAATTGACGGAAATGCAGGACGGCTAGGTATGCTGCGAGTAATTCTCTATCGTATGCGGCGTACGCTTGCTGAGTTGTAGTTAATTTCTTGGAAAAGAAGGCGATGGGAACTGGTGTGCTGTCGATTATTTGATGAAGAACTGCTCCAGCTGCTATTTGTGAGCAGTCCGTAACTAAATGAAGGATTGAGCTTGATGGAAGAGGATGACAAAGCGTAACGGCGTTCCGTAGTGCATCCTTGACATCTTGAAAGGCTTGAATTGCTTCGTCGTTCCACTGTAGACTTTTGCTTTTGACTTGAGTTCTGACGATTTCACTTAAAGGTGAGACTAAATCGGCGTAACGGGGTATCATATGGCGATAGAATCCCGTCATTCCTAGGAATCTTCTGAGGCTTTGGTAATCTTGCGGTTGGGGAATATCTTGAATTTCGGAGACTTTGTTTACAGGAGGACGAATGCCTGCTGGGGAAACTTCATGACCCAGAAATTCAATTTTGGATTGCTGAAATATGCATTTTTCTAAGGAAATTCTTAAATTGTGTTCTTGAAGGATCTTGAATACGCGTTCTAAGTCTTTCAAATGGTCAACTGCGTTATTTGAATGGACTAAAATATCGTCGAGATACACAAATACGCAGTCAACTCCTCTGAAAATTGTATCCATGAAGCGTTGAAATGTTGCAGGGGCGTTTCTTAAACCAAATGGCATATATAAATACTGAAATAAACCAAATGGAGTTGTTATAGCCGTTTTCTCGATATCTTCTAGGTGGACTGGAATTTGGTGATATGCTCTGACTAGATCGATTTTGCTAAAGCATATTTTCCGTGCAAAGATGTTGACAGACTTCTTATATGAGGAAGTGGATATCTGTCCGGTTTCGTGACAGCGTTTAGGCTTCTATAATCACCACACGCCCGCCATTCGCCTGGTATCTTCTTCGGAACGAGGTGTAACGGTGAGGCCCATGGTGATTTTGAGGGTTCCATAATTCCATCTTGAAGTAAGTTGTTGAAAGTAGCCTTAGCTGAGGATAATTTATCGGGTGGAAGACGTCGAGGGCTTGCAAACACTGGTGGTGCGCTGCCAGTGTCGATGGTATGCTTGACAGTGTTGGTGGAAACTTTCTGCGGTTGAGCTGGTTTCAGTAGTGAGGAGTACTTGTCAAGCAGGTTCCTGATTTCTTGAGGTAATTTGTCGGTAGGGTTAATATTGATGAGGTGAAGGTCTTTGGATTGCACAGGTTTAGTAGTGGCTTGAAGAGTTGTTGCTCTATCCTTCAAAATGCCATGCTTGCAGTCCACAAGGATGTCATAATGGGATAGAAAATCGGCGTCGAGAAGTGGAATGGAGACTTGGGCGACGACGAATGGCCACCTGAATATTCTTCGTAATTTAGGAATTGATATGTCCAGTGTTACTTCTCCGAATATTTCGAGCGGCTGACCGTTTGCGGTGGAAATCTTTACTGCGGTTGGGTGGAGTTGACAATCATTGACACAAGTTGGTGGTAAAATTGAGATGCTCGCTCCTGTGTCAATGATAAAATTGACCTTCAGACTGGCGATGCGAGCTGCGACTGAGATCAGCGGCAGGCCGGACGTCGCGTTAATCACAGCCTGCTTATCTAGTTTTCCGACGTTTCTCTTGATGGTGAGGAAGATCTTGAATTTGGGCGTGACGAGGGGAGCAGCTTGGCGTCATCTTTATTTGGCCACTTGCACCATGGCCTGCAGGTCCTTGCTTGGGGGCCATAATAAAGGTGCGCGCGGCACACCACCGGCCGCTGATTCTCGCTGAAGGGTTTTAGGCCGATGGGGATATTCGTTCTTGGGCTTGTATTGGCTCGAGTTGACGTTGGCGCCGCGTAGCAGCTTTGTTGAGCGAACGGTATTAACTCATCGGCTAGTTTGCCGAGTTGAGTTAGCGTCAGCTCCTTTTGTGCTGCTACGACGGGCGCTATTGAGGATGGGAGCGCCTGGATGAATTTATGCTTCACCAAATCATCGCTGACGCCCACCTTCAGTGCCGTTTGGTGGATATCTTGAAGGAATTGGGAGGGCTTTCCAGTGAGAGGAGTGTTGGAGATGAGTCGTTCGAAGAGTTCTGGCTTCGTCTTTTCGTAATGACTCACGATTTCTTCTTTTAAATCGGTGTACGACTTGTTGGAGAGAGTTGCTGCTGAAATTCGTGAGACGACTTCGGGGGGTAACGAGGCTAGAACATGGAAAAATTTGGTCTCTTCGGATGTTATTCTGGAAATGTGGAATTGTGCCTCCATGATGGAGAACCATCCTGCGGCCGACGCTTCAGAGAACGTGGGTGGCTTGATGGTGACATGGTGCACTCCTGATTCAACAGATTCCATCTTGCGGGAATGTAATTCGGGTCTGCTGCTGCTTTGGTTCCGACCGGCTACTACGGGTGGGCGGCGAAGAGGCGTGGCTTCGGTTTGTTCCGCCCGGCGACTGAAGGATGCTGCTTCCGCTGGCTGCTTCGGGTCACTCCGGGGTCACCAATTGTAGCTGGTTCCTTCTTGGTGCTACTTGTAGTTGCCGGGAAGAATGAAGGATACGAGAGGCAGGCTATCTCTTTTAGGGGCCTCTCGTGTCCTCTTCTCTCCCTGTCGTTTGGGGTTGGCGTCTTGAAGGAAAAGCCGGTCGTTTTCAGAGTTTATTGAGTTCTTGGTTGGCTGAGGTTATTTTACAGAAGATTTTGTTATTTTATATACAGCTGAATTAATTAAATATATATATATAAATTTATGTACAATACTTATTTATAAAGATTATATATGATTCTTAAAATTACACAATGATAAAATATATACAATTTGGTACGCGCAAAATTGGTTTGTCGGTAACTAATATAAAAATAATATAAATGCGGAAAATTAACTGCGCGGCCCCACAATTTCAATGATATTGTGGTCTGATATCATAGTTGGGGATATTTCTACATTATTAATTAGATTACTGTTGTTTGTGAATACCAAATCTAGGCAGTTGTTTTTTCTTGTTTTCTGTTATTTCTTGCGTTAACATAAATTCATCAGCTAAAGCTAGTAGCATTTTTACCTGCTCCTGGTCTTCTCGTGTGCCCCCATTGTCCTGGTGTATACATATATTTTTTCCTATCCTTTTATATTTCATGAATGGGAAATTAAAATCACCACAGAGAAAAATATTTGGGGTTGGAGAGTGTAGATCTTTTACTAAGTTTCTTACCTCTGTAATAGAATCTGAAAATTTGAGGTTGGTGTGTTTGGGGGTCTGTCCATTACAATTTGTACCATATTTAATTTTTCAATTTTTGCTGCTACACATTCTACGTAGTTGTTTGAGGTACTTATAGCCATTTCTGCTATGTGCCTTTCGCGTGTGTAAATAGCACATCCTCCTTTACGTCTCACTGTTCTGTCGGCTCGGAGGATGTTATAGTTGTCAATTTGTACTTCTTTTTTGTCAATACAGGACTCACAATTTTCACAATTCGCCTGGCAGTCCTTTAGATGAGTTTCCGTGAGGCATGCAAAGTCTGCTCCGGCTTCTTGCACGAGTCCTTTCAGGTATGCAACTTTGTTCGTGGACTCGTTTGATTTAAGGCCCTGTATGTTGGCTAGGATTATTTTTATTTTTTCTCTTTCTTTTTCGCATACAGGTGGTTCCGTTTTGTTTTCCAATGGGGGTGCCGGTTTCGTTGCCTTGTGGTCCTCCGAGAATTTACCTCTTTTTAGCTTTGTCGGTACCTGTTGTCCCGATAACGCATGAAGTGTCTTTGTTCGTACCTTCTGTCGGCTCTCGATTTCTATATTTGTTTGTCAGCTGGTTTTGTAATTGCTGGAGAGTATTTAGCAGCTGAAATGTGTTTGGCTGCGTCTAAAAAATTTCCACTCTTCTTTGATGTTCGTTTTTTCTGTTCCCTCGTTGCGTTCCTTTGAGGGTGTGGTATCGGCATTTTTTTTCGTATTTGCAACTCCCATATCTTTCATAAGTGTTGCAGACCGTAAGATGGTGGAACATGCATTTCTTATCAAACTTGCAGTATCCACTTTGTAATGCATTTTGCATAATGTGGGATGTGCATATATGCATTGCCCATCCCGATATCTGCAGTTTCCTTTCGCGTAGTATTTGCATACGATATTTTCTACGCTTCTGCTTTCTTTCTTATTATTTTCCAAGTTCTTAGTTTTGGCATTATCATTATTTTTCTTTGGTTGTTTATTTGGTACGTTTTTAGTTATTATCTTTTTATCATTTCGCTCGTTTGGACCGTTTGTCTACTTCGCCACTTTTACTTATTCTTTCCTTTCATCTATGTCTTCTTCCGTATTATATTGTTTATATCGTTATTTGTTATTAAATTGTTGTTCGTTATTATGCTGTTAATCGTTATTTCGTCTTCTCTCTCATCCACCCTGTTTTTCGTTGGGACCATTTCGGACACATGCGTCCCCATTATTTCATTCTTTTTTGTAACTTTCGAGTCTGCTATCTCCATTTCTTTAAAGACCGCGAAAGAATTTACGGTTTGTGTACATGCGCCACATAGAAATTTGATCCCCACGACTTGTTTCGCGTTCGAGACAAGAGTTATTTCCCGATCATTCCAATTCATGCAGTTAAAGTCGTTTAATCGTTGGCAGAAATCATATCTAATCGCTAGGCTTTCCGTTGTTACTAAATTGCACAAATTACAGATTAAGTGAGAATTTGAACCCATATCCATGCTATTCCTTAATTAGCGTAAGAAGAAATACCCACACAAATTCTTTATTTATTTTTATTTTTATTTTTATTTTTATTCCTGTTTCTTTCCTTTCGATGGTCGAGGGTATTTCGAGGGTTTTCTGACCTTTGTGTTTTATGACCTTTTTCCTGCTTTGTTTCAAACTTTCTCGAATGCCAACTGTATTTCGTTTTGAATATATACGTTAAAATTGGTGATAAATTATGTAAACTATATTGCACTTTCTTAATTTTAATGAAATTCACTTTGTAATTTATATGCACGGATTCACTTATACTTTATACACGTTCGGGTGCAAACAGAATAAACCGCCGAGTAGATTATTTCCTTCTAATTTCCTTCTAATTCTAATATATATATATATATTATATATATATATATATATATATATATATATATATATATATATAGGGTGTCCCATAAGTCTGGAACCATAGGGTAAAATAAGTAATTCATGTTTTTCCGTTTATGCAAGTGCCCATGATGTCTGAGTAAGGAAGAACGCATCCAGGTAATTCTGCTCGTAGGAAATCGGAGTCAGAGGGAGGTCGCTGAGGAATTTAACAGATTGCATCCGGGTCACTTGAAAGCATTGCTCTACGTGGAGAAAATTCAGAGTGTTGCACATTTGCGGAAGCGCATCATCGACGCATGTAACACCATCACTCCTGATACCATTCGCTGTTTGGTGACTGGATATCTCGTCTGCATTCGTGTATAAATAATAATGGTGGACACATTGAACACGTTCTGCGAATAAAAGCCGTTTTTATTGCCGTTTTTATCATTTTGTCCTATGGTTCCAGACTTATGGGACACCCTATGTGTGTGTGTGTGTGTGTGTGTGTGTATATATATATATATATATATATATATATATATATATATACGAGGGTAATTCAATAAGTATCCGCACTTTTTATTTTCACAATTTTATTTTCACAAGTGATAGATTAAAAACACATCACTTCTTAACATAGTTTCCCTGTTTCTCAATACACTTAGTCCAGCGATCTACAAGCTTCCTAATGCCATCACAAAATAATGTTTTTGGATGTGTGCGTAATCAGTCATGCACCATCTCCTTCAGGTCGTCATCGCCTTGGAATCTCTGACCTCTCAAAGCGTCTTTTAGTGGTCCAAACAGGTAAAAATCCGAAAGTGCCAGGTTTGGACTGTAGGCTGGATGGTCGAGAACTTCAAATTTAAGTTCTTGAGGGCATTTTCTAGTCTGTGCAGCGGTATGAGGGCGCGCACTGTCGTGTAACAGAATAACACCGACAATCTCCCTCTCCGTTTTGTGCGAATTGCTTGCTTTAACTCATTCCGAAGTATGTCAGAATACGATGCACTTGTTACTGTAGTTCCACGCTCTAGATAATGTTCAAGGATAGTGCCTCGTGTATCCCAAAACAGTGTTAGCATAACTTTACCTGCTGACAGCTGCGCTTTGAACTTCCTTGCAACGGGAGATGTTGGATGCTTCCATTGCATGCTCTGTCGTTTGCTTTCTGGTTCATAATGATGGATCCAGGTTTCATCTCCAGTGATAATGCACTCCAAAAAGTTTTCACCTTCATTATGATACCGCGCCAAAAGACGAGAGCAGACGTCCATACGATTACTCTTGTGCTCTTATCAACTTTTGGGCACCCATCTTGCACAAACCTCGTGAAAGTCAAGAATGTCATGAACTATCGAATAGGCTGACCCTTGACTGATGTCTAATGAAGATGCAATTTCTTTATTGTTAATCTTCTGTCATCGAAAATCATGGCTCTGGCTTCTTCCTGCTTGTCACCACTGGTTGATGTTGGCGGTCGTCCTGAGCGCTGAGCATCTATCACACATGTCCGACCTTCCTTGAACATTTGAATCCACTCGTACACACTTCGCCGTGGTATCGCATTATTCCCATACTGAGCATATAAACGTGTGTGAATTTCAGCTCCTTTAACACCTTCTGCCCACAAAAACGAACTACGGATCTTTGTTCTTCCAGAGTGCAAATTGAAAGCGGCACAGCCATGCTCACTACTCGTACGATATGTGACAGCTACGAGTAGCCTAAATAAGCCTATACTGTTGCTAGCCTAAATAAGCCTATACTGTTGTGAGCCTAAATAAGCCTATACTCTTGCTAGCCTAAATAAGCCTATACTGTTGTGAGCCTAAATAAGCCTATACTGTTGCTACCCTAAATAAGCCTATACTGTTGTGAGCCTAAATAAGCCTATACTGTTGCTACCCTAAATAAGCCTATAGATCTCAGTTTGGCTCGTTATTACGAGTATATATTATATATACTATATGTGGAAAAGGGTTTCCACAGGAAAATAAATTTATGTTAAAATTTAAAGATATCATTCTGTTTGTATAAATTAAAATATTAATCCTTTAAAAGATATTATTCTGTTCATATAAATTAAAATATGATTCCGTTAAATTTTTAATATTGTATAAAGTGTCTCAATGCCAGTGGAAAGCTTGGCATCCTTTTTCTCTAACCCTGACGAAAACAGTGTTGTCACGTCTATAATCTTAAACAGAGATTCCTAAATTCTAAATGTTCTTTTCGGCTAAAATAAATCACATAAAGAAGTTAAGTGTAAAACTACGATTATATATATTCTCTTGCTAATATCGAATTATATAAATTCTTTTGCTAATATCACTATTTGAGTAGGATTTTGCAAGTTTAATAATCTTTTTTGTAAAACGTGGCACCATGGGAAATTCTCCAGGGAAGAGTGGAAACGGAGTCCCGCCTCGGCCTTCGGGCAGGGAGGCAAGCGAGTGTTTCGCCCTTGGGCCGGCCGGTTCGGCTGGGCCTCTTAGCTTTCTGATGTAAACATTTGTTCGTTAATAACTCTCTAAACAAGTGTAGTGAAAAGGATTTGATTTTTCTAATTACTCTGTATTGTAAAAGAAATTCATTAATAGTTTAAAAGTGATTTTCCCCCTTGTGAAAATAAAGGACTGATAAAAGGAAAACTCGTAATTTATATCCTTCCGAGAAAGGCACTCTATTCTCTCAACGGACTGAGGGACAGGACGCAATTGGGCAAAGGGTATAAAGTGTTGTCCCGGAACCTCGCAGTCAGATTAATTAAACGGTATAAACTTCCTTGTTGGTGCGAGGAAGCGACATACTGAGAATATTTTAAACGTCGGAGATGGTGTAACGAAGCACAACAACACCATCTCTCCCACCCGACATATATTATCACTAAAATAAAAGTGCGGATACTTATTGAAGTACCTTCGTGTATAAATATATACATATATACACCATAATTTTAAGGTTAGTGAAAAATTGTAATTTATTTTAAAGCCATTGAATTCTTGTGGTGTGGCATAATTTTTTTGATGCTGGCAGCGTCCTTCCTACTCGTTTGTTGAATGCGGCACTGATACGGCGTGTTCTTATAGAGGGCTCTCTTGCAATTCAGTTTGGTTGTTTAGCTACAGGATTGTTGGACCGTGCAATGGTGCAGGTTGTGTTGTTGCAAGGTTTAGAAAGACCATAAATAGTGCCCCCCTTTTTTTTTTATGCTACTTAAGCCTAAAGTATTTTCCACGTCAAGTCGACAACCCCTGAGGTTGGACCAAAGAGGAGGAATTCCAAGTACATAAAATTTGTTTTAATCTACTTAACTTAGGTTATAAGTTGAAGTAACCCTTCAGAGCTTGGCCGTTCAAAGCTCAGCTGGGATTCCGAATCCAATCAACGAAAAATAATAACTGTACTGTAACTACTGTATGATACAAAAAAAAGAAGAAAAAAAAAATATATATATATATATATATATATATGTAAAGAGCGACGCTTTGTATAGGAGAATTACCCGCGCAAGATGAGAGCGAAAGAACAAAACAAATGAAAAAATGAGGTACCCACCCGGGAATCGAACCCGGGATCTTCCGATTGCCGGTCAGATATGATAACCACTACACCACAGGCCTCACCCAAACAAATGCCGTAATTCCTCTACATACGCGCAGAAACCAATGCCCCAAAGGGGCACCTCCCGCATGCCGTAACATTTATACATTATAACTGCAAACACGCAGTATAATTAACGTAAAGAACGACGCTTTGTATAGGAGAATTATCCGCGCAAGATGAGAGCGAAAGAACGAAACAAATGAAAAAATGAGGTACCCACCCGGGAATCGAACCCGGGATCTTCCGATTGCCGGTCAGATATGATAACCACTACACCACACAGGCCTCACCCAAACAAATGCCTTAATTCCTCTACATACGCGCAATCTGACCGACAATCGGAAGATCCCGGGTTCGATTCCCGGGTGGGTACCTCATTTTTTCATTTGTTTCGTTCTTTCGCTCTCATCTTGCGCGGATAATTCTCCTATACAAAGCGTCGTTCTTTACGTTAATTATACTGCGTGTTTGCAGTTATATATATATATATATTATATATATATATATATATATATATATATATATATATATAGTATTATGTATGTATATCAATACATATGCATAATACGTAATTTCACTTTGGTTAACACTAAACTTTTTATTTTATTAACTGTAAAGTCTAGAAAATTTCGTCTACTTAAAATTCCAAACTGTTTCAATACGGTCAGCATTCTGCATTTAGGAGTGGGTGAGGGGGCGATCACCCCCAAAACCATGAGGCCTGTAAACTTTAAAGGTAAAGAAAGTGAAAGAAAGAAGGAGATCGGAAACATAAAGAAGAGACAATACAAAATTAGAGTGAAACATCTTATAAAAATAATCGCTGTTACTTTCCTTTGGACAGTTTTTTTAGTAAGTTTAATATATAAAAGAACGGTCTCTCTGAACGTGCACACTGTGTGTAGAATGGTGTACTCGATTTGTTGATACTGCTCGCCATCACACTGGTGCAGCTCGGAAAAAACTGGCCAAGGTTTAGGCGTGAAAAATAAACAAACCAGAATTTTGATGTTACGTTTGATACTTTAATAAAGTTGTTGGTGTACCCCTTTCGTGGTTACTTTTCAAACAATGTGCAATTGTTTCAGAGGTATTTGTCAGCCTCCAAGAAGGGATGCATGCACTGAGGTGTGCTGGTATACTGGGCAAAAGAGTACTTAGTATACTAAAAGTACAGTATACTAAGAGGATAGTATAGTATACTAAGCAGTGATGTAGGTCTCGAGATCGGTCTCGGTCTCGAGACCGATCTCGAGACCCAATTTGCAGATCTCGATCTCGGTCTCCGCTGTTTAGATCTCGGTCTCGATCTCGGTCTCGACAGACGCGGTCTCGGTTTTTCTCCCCGAGACCTTTCGAAACCTCTCGAGACCGTAATGGAAAATACATGTTATTGTCATACTCATGATGGTGGCTTGGTTGAACAGACACAATTCAGAATGTTTATGAAAGTTTGTAAAAGTAAGGGACTCTAGGTATTCACTAATCAGTCACCCTGTTTTGAGTTGCCACGTTTGTCTTGTGTGGGGGGGGGGGGGGGGGGGTCTGGATTTTTTTTTAGGTTAGCGCTACAAAAAAATATAGATATGGAGTGCCATGTGTCTGCTTCATTGTAAGAGAAAGAACTTACTGCAATTTGCATCGAACAATTTGGTTTGTGTATGAAATCAATGGGATGTCTTGTATTATAGTTTTGATCGGTCTGATGCTGGGTAATTGCCCTGCCAGTGAGCAAAGTAATAATGATATACTCTTATATTCTTAATGAGGTTATTAGTCTAAGAAACGGCACTTCATTTGAAAGATAAGCTTAACCTGATGATTTTCAGGAAAAAATAATAAAAACGAGAAGTTGATGAATCGTGCTGAAACATTTTCTCTAAGAGTTTCTACAGAAGAAATTGTCTTCTACCTAACTATATAATAATTTTTGCTCGTTATTCCCTAAACTGTTTTAAAGTACCTGTACAGAAAGTCCTTTTATTAAAATTTCCAATTTCCATATATTATGATAAGTGCATAGGAATTAAATGTGTGAGGTAAATATTTGTAAAAAATACCAACTGTAGTTAACTGAAACCAACTAAATGGAATACACACCTAAGAAACAATGCAAATTTTAAAATTAAGTTTGGCAATGTGTCTGAAAAAAGATGGAAAAACTTAAGATCCGAGGTCCAAAACTTTTCACAAACTTATCCAGTCAAGATTAATAAATATCTTCCTATGCTGAAAGAAGTTGCACCGTCTGAAAATTATCGAGGACAGGATGAGAGTAGGAATTCGTAACTTCTCGTCAAATTCGACCTATCATATTAATTAATGATGGTGAGCTGCCGACCCATTCTAAAAACTATTTTGAGAAACTTCAAAGGTAGTTAAAGACAGGTAGGTCTCATTACATTTGATTGAAAACATACTGTACGAAAAGGGAAAAGGGCTATTTAAATGAAAGGTCTATACAGAGAAAAATTTATTATGACAGTAATTTTATTAGGAGCTAGTACACTCAAACAATAAAATCTATTAATAGCCTGCCAAACGAACAAAACACATGAAAATTTCAAGCAAGAAGGCCATAAACATTTTCAAAATTCTCTTCTTCGTAATTAACAAAATTCCAAGTGGGTATCGAACTATTGTTGGTGAAAGAAGAAGGTTTTTGGTTGGAGAAAACTGGGAAAACCATTTCTCCATTCGCCAGAAACGCGGAGAAGAACCCGAAAGTTCCAACAGTTAGAATGAAATATTTACACGATGCTAGTAATGCAATATCTTCTCCTTCTGTTCCTCTATCTGCAAAGAAGGTGGTCACTATTACTTGGAATAATTACAAGTACAGGAATTAATACTGGAGAAAATTAATTTCCTCCAACAAATAAACATTAATTATCATAGAATAACATCTCGGTGGTTAATTTTATCTACACCGAAGTATTTATAAAGTGTTAGTGCAACCGTTAAAATAATTTTCAAGTGAATATGCAGTACAGTGTACACAAATAAAAATATTACAATTCAAAAATAAATTCACCGAAATAAAGGCCTCTGAGTGCAGCTCTAAACGTAAACCAGGAAAAATGTCATAAACCAAAGTAGTCTCTGATTGCAAAAAGAAAAAGTGACAATTTGCCGAAAACAGACGAAAATAGTAAAAAAAGGAAGAAATATGTGGCTAAAACTAAGAATAAGTAGACGAAATGTGAAAAATGTTGTAAAATCAGCAAAATGAATAAGAATAAGGTACGCCTAAAGCCAAAGGAATGTTCCGCACATACCGCTAGGATAGAGGAACGAAAGATGAAAACTACGAGTCACGACAACAATCCCTGAAACTTAACTCTTTGGAAAAAAGACGTGAGCGATACACAATAATATACACATATGGAAAATACTCGAGGGAAAAGTGTGAAACTTTAGAAATGAAATAAGACATACCAGGATGAGAGAACGGGTTAATTCTGCACTATCCCATCTGCGGTAACAGATTATGAAAACAAAGCTGGAAAAATGCTGTCAGAATACAACCTCAGGAACTCTTTAATTAGTGTGTTGCCAAAAGAGATGGAGAACTTCAAGCACACCAACCTGAATAATTTCAAGAATCATTTCGACAGGTTCCTGCGTAAAGTCCCTAGTAGTATGGACGCAAAATGGACGAGTGCAGAACAATTGCATTGTCGATCAAATGAGTGCCAGTGCCATTCACCCCACCCCTCTTGTTGCAAGGTACCAACCCCCTTACCCCAGTGCCAGCCCCAGGGTGCCAAAAAAGGGGAGATCCCCCAGCAATCTGGGAGGTGTCCACCTAACGTCTTTGGGGGAGAAGCGGGACGGCCTAACCTCCCCAAAGGGGAATACCTAACCTAAGAGAGAGAGAGAGAGAGAGAGAGAGAGAGAGTTACAAGGAGTTAGAAGGAAAAGTAGTACCTCAAAAGGCCTTGCGGCCCATACCGAGGAGGTACCAATGGCAACGGGTGCCACGGAAAAATTCTGTCACCCTCAAATAGTGTGCAAGATTCGGTCTAACCTTTTCTTGAACAGATCCACAAAAGAATTGTTCACAACTTCTAAAGATAGCCTGTTCCACGTGCCACAGATCTTTAGGTAAAGTAATTCCCACACACACACTAGTCCTAAACCGTTTCAAATCCAACTTCCAACCATTGTTGCGAGTTGGGTTATCATTTAAACTAAACATGCTTCTAAAATCGACATCGTTGAACCCACGTAAGAGCTTGAAAACCTCGATGAGTTGACCGCGCAGCCTCCGAGTTTCCAGCGAAAACAAGTTCAGGGCGCGTAAGCGTCGATTGTAGCCCATATGCCTAACAGAAGGGATTAACTTTGTGGCCCTTGCCTGGACTCGCTCCAGCCTCTCAATATCTTCCCTGAGGGTGGGCGACTAGAACTGCACAGCATACTCCAGGTGCGGCCGAACCTGGGAATTGTACAGAGAGAGCACAATCTCCTTGTTCCGAAACTGAAATTGTCTACTGATATAACCCAACAGTTTCTGGGCTTTCTTTTCCACCTCTACGCACTGTTTCGTAAATTTAAGGTCGCTGCTAATTAGCACACCCAAGTCCTTTTCCAAATCAGTCACCTCGATATTACTCCCCAACATCGAGTAGTCCGACTTGGGATTGTCGTAGCCAATGTGCATCACCTTGCATTTACCCAAGTTAAACGGCATTTGCCATTTTTCGGACCACTCTCCTATCCTACCTAGGTCCGCACGCAGTTGCTCGATCGCTTCGGGCGTCCCAACATTGGCCCCAAGCTTGGTGTCATCAGCGAATTTGGCGATCCGATTGACGATGCCACCGTCGATATCATTTATGTGAGTGCAAAACAACAGTGGCCCCAAAACGGAACCCTGAGGAACCCCACTAGTGACTGAGGCCCAACCCGAGCTAGCCCCTTTAATTACAACCCTCTGCCGCCTATTCTTCAGCCATTTTTCAGTCCACCGACCTACTTCCCCACCGATACCCAGCGCGCGCACTTTCGCCATTAGCCGGCGGTGAGGTACCTTATCAAAGGCTTTCTGAAAGTCGAGATAAAGTATATCAATCGCCCTATTCTTATCATACTCACTCAACATGACGTGGAAAAACTCGAGCAAGTTCGTGAGACACGACCTATGCCGTCTAAACCCATGTTGGGAGTCCCCAAGCAGCTTGTAGGAATCCAAATCGTCAACGATCCTATCCGCTATTATCCCCTCTAATAATTTACCTGCAACCGAAGTGAGACTAATGGGACGATAGTTCCCTGGACTTTCGTAATCCCCTTTCTTAAAGATAGGGGTCACGTTGGCTTCCTTCCAGTAACCAGGCACATGGCCCGTCTCCAACGATTTGTTGAAGACTGTAGCCAGGTGGGGAGCCAACTGGTCGCGCACCTCCGGCAACACTCTGTGGAGGAACTGGTCTGGCCCAGTAGCCTTAAACGCGCTCAGTTTGTCTATTGTATCGGCAACGACTGTCGCGGTACACCGAACAGTATCCAGGCCAGCACCTTCGTGCCTGACTCCTGGCTCGGGGATGACGCGGGTGTCCTCCCTGGTGAACACTCCCGCAAAATACTCATTAAGCACATTAGCGATGTCCGCAGAACGCCGCTGGGGTCCTTTAACGGACCTATCATGCTTCTAGAGAGAGAGAGAGTTACAAGGAGTTACAAGGAAAAGAAGTACCTCAAAAGGCCTTGCGGCCCATACCGAGGAGGTACCAATGGCAACGGGTGCCACGGAAAATTTTCTACACCCTCAAATAGTGTGCAAGATTTGGTCTAACCTTTTCTTGAACTGATCCACAGACGAACTGTTCACAACTTCTGAAGGTAACCTGTTCCACGTGTCACAGATCTTATAGGTAAAGTAATTCCCACACACACTAGTCCTAAACCGTTTCAAATCCAACTTCCAACCATTGTTGCGAGTTGGGTTATCATTTAAACTAAACATGCTTCTAAAATCGACATCGTTGAACCCGCGTAAGAGCTTGAAAACCTCGATGAGTTGACCGCGCAGTCTCCGAGTTTCCAGCGAAAACGAGTTCAGGGCGCGTCAGCGTCGATTGTAGCCCATATGCCTAACGGAAGGGATTAACTTTGTGGCCCTCGCCTGCACTCGCTCCAGCCTCTCAATATCTTTCCTGAGGGTGGGCGACCAGAACTGCACAGCATACTCCAGGTGCGGCCGAACCAGGGATTTGTACAAACAGAGCACAATCTCCTTGTTCCGAAACCGAAATTGCCTCCTGATATAACCCAACAGCTTCTGGGCTTTCTTTCCAACTACTACGCACTGTTTGGTAAACTTAAGGTCGCTGCTAATTAGCACACCCAAGTCCTTTTCCAAATCAGCCACCTCGATATTACTCCCCAACATCGAGTAGTCCGACTTGGGATTCGCGTAGCCACTGTGCATCACTTTGCATTTACCCAAGTTAAACGGCATTTGCCATTTTTCGGACCACTCTCCTATCCTACCTAGGTCCGCACGCAGTTGCTCGATCGCTTCGGGCGTCCCAACATTGGCCCTAAGCTTGGTGTCATCAGCGAGTTTGGCGATCTGACTGACGATGCCACCGTCTATATTATTTATGTAAATGATAAACAACAGTGACCCCAAAACGGAACCCTGAGGAACCTCACTAGTGACCGAGGCCCAACCCGAACTAACCCCTTTAATTACCACCCTCTGCCGCCTATTCTTCAGCCAGTTTTCAATCCACCTACCTACTTCCCCACCGATACACAGCGCGCGCACTTTCGCCATGAGCCGGCGGTGAGGTACCTTATCAAAGGCTTTCTGAAAGTCAAGAGAGAGAGAGAGAGAGAGAGAGAGAGAGAGAGAGAGAGAGAGAGAGAGAGAGAGCATCCTACACCTGGAAGATCCAGGTGCATAATGGGAGCTCAGGGTAGCATCACTTGGCTCAGAACCCGAAATCCACCAGTTGGTTTAATCAGCCAGTTGACAGTTGGCTTAGAAGTCTTAGAAGGCATAAATGACATATATATTAATAACCTTCGAACAAATTAAAAGCGCACACAAACGCACATACACTCCCCGACTATACGCCCATAGATCCCCTATTATCACCCCCCACCCCCACCAACCCACTCACACACACACACACACACACACATACATATATATATATATAATATATATATATATATTAAGGTAGGTTGATTTTCCGCATTTTTTAGATATCGACTTTGGACTAGTCGAGATAGTCAGGGCTTAATATGATAATAACTGACAAAAAATTTGAGATCCGTAGCTTTAACCGTTTTTTGAGGAAACCGTTTCAAAAATCATCAAAAAATCGTACCAAAAAATATCGCATTTTCGCAATTTTCGGCCGAAAAAATCATCCTGAAAAAAGTTACAATTTTATTGAAAAAAAGTAAATAAAACATGTAGAGTCAAATAGACACATTTAGATCTCAAGATCATCATAATTTTCACTGTAAGAGCCCTTAGAAGCAAAGGAAGGCCTCATCTGGCGGCTTAGGGCTTTGGCCAGAATGTGTTTGTGCCTTGATTCGAGTCCATAAACAGTATGGGAAGCTTCAGATGTCAGCTTCACGGCCCTTTCAACACTCTGAGAATGTGAAAGCAGATCAGGCAGCTCCAGCTTGGTGCCATTCAGCAATGCTTCTTGAAGCTCCTGGTCAGAAAAGTCTTCTGTGAGAGCAGGTTCACAGATGCCACTTTGAGAAAGGTTGATTAGTTCTGACCAGTGGGTAGCTTCAATGTTGATGGCTGTGATCTTCTTCAGCCTCTTCTTGGCTGGCTTCCCACTTTTGAAAGAATAATAATTAATTTATTTTTTATTCCAGTTTAAGATTTAATCCCTATTAGTCTCAGAATTGCTGATTTAATTTAACTTAAATTAAAAAAAAACCCGAGTTCTATAAATCCCCATAATCGAATTTTTTTTCAGAAAGAAGGTAAGATTATTTCCATTATCAGAGGGGAGGTGGGGAATTGGGATAAGAAAATGTGAAAAAAAATTCGATTATGGGGATTTATAGAACTCGGGCCTTTTTTTTATTAAATAAATCCCCATAATCAAATTTTTTTTTTCACATTTTTTAAAATTAATAAATGCTTACCTGATGGACAGAATTTTCTTGAGAGCGGCTTCTCTCACTTCCAAGTCATCAGACTTCATCATGGAGTACAGCACATTCTCGGGCAGCAAGGCAAAAGCATTGTACTTCAGGTTCTTGAAAGCAACACCCTGGATTTCTTCAGACTGCTGCTTGATCCTCTGGATCATGTTGAAGATGTACAGCTGCTGATTGTGGAACTTGCTGTCCCTTTTGATCTCAAACCAACTGACTGCATACACTTCCACAATGAACTTGATGGCCTGGTAAAGCTTATCCTGTAGTTCTGGAGGGTAAGCACCTCTGGTCCACAGACACATCAATCTAATTGCCAAAGTCAACCATCTTGCATGGTTTAATGGTCCAATTTTCCAGGCAGCAAATCTTGGGTTGACTTTGCCCCTGGAAATTCCAAGCACATACTCCAAAAGAAGCCTCTGGTCGCTACTGAGATCATTCAGTGTCTCCTCAGCAAATTCCATGTCATCCAGGGGGCCACTGAGTTTGGTGAATTCCACTTGTGGCAGATCTTGGTAGTCAATTTCACAGAGTTTTCCCAGCGGACCAGTGAAAGCAGTGGGACTTTTGGTACTGCCATCAAGATGCTTGAAAACAGCTCTGAAAGGAAGCTCATTCTGAAGGAATGAACAGCCAATGGTGTGCAATTTCCGCTCAATTTTATTTTCCAGAGCTGTTACAAGGCCTCCCTCCCAGCCAGTGTTTGTATTTGTGTTGTCAAGGAGGACAGCTTTCAGGGTATGAACACTGTTAAACTCCTCCAAGACACTAGCAACTTCTTCACCAAGAAGAACTCCAGTCGCACCTTTAATTGGGATGACTCTGTGAGTAAGATATGTTCCACTTTCAGTTCCCGGCTCCTTTGTGAAAGTCAAATGGTGCTCTTGTCCCTTTCCTTTCTTCAGCTTAGTCTCCCCATTTTCATCCTTAACTTCTCTGTACAGCAAAGTGTCCTTGTCAACTTTCCCATCAACCCCAATACAGACTAACTTTTCCAGACCCTCATTGTGCTTTTCATCACTTTTCACTTTCATTCTAGCTTTTTCCCTGTCCATTTTCGATTTATCAACTATTATCTGTTTCACATCAAGGCCAGGCTTAAGCAGGTCCATAGCTTGTAAGTCCAGGAGGAAGGCATTAGCAAGACTTGCCCCAAGACTGGAAGAAACATCACCCCTGATCAGTTCCATGGCATATCTGGGGGTTTTCAAAAAGTGTAACCTCTACTTGGGTGCCTCCTTGGCTTGAACTCTTCAGCTTCACCACCAGATGGCTGAAATGAAAATAAAAAATAAATTACTAAAGCGAAAATGGGGGAAAATAGGGGAAAAAGTAGGGAAAATATGGGTAAAAATCGACGAAAATGGGCGGAAATAAGAATAAATTACTTAAAGGAAAATGGGGGGAAAAAGTGGGAAAATAGGGGAAAAAAATGGGGAAAAATTCAGGTAAAAAGTCGGCGAAAATGGGCGAAAAAAAGAATAAATTACTAAAGCGAAAATGGGGGGAAAAAGGGGGGAAATAGGGACAAAAAGTAGGGATAAATTTGGGTAAAAATGGGATAAGATATAAGAAAAAAAATATATTACCTCTCCTGATTCTTCTGAGCTGGATTCAAAAGAAATATCTTGTGAAGGTGTGGAGGCAAAAGTGGCCAAATCCACTTCCTGCTGCTGTTGAATCTGGCTCTGTAATCTTTCTGCTTCAGCTGCAGCCCTCTGGTCTCTCTTCACAGCAGCTTTATCCACAGATCCCAGCTGGAAAGAGCCCTTGGGTCCTATTTTGACCCTCTGATCTCTCAAGTATTCCCTCTCCTCTACTGGAACCTGAAATATTAAAGTATATTAAATAGCGGATCGAAAATAAGAGATAAAATCCTGAAAAAAAATTGATTATTAATTTCTATTACCAGGAGGGGGGGAAAGGAAGATTACAGGAGGAAAATGCGGATATTTTTCAATTACAAGCATTGAATTTCCTTCCATTTAAAAGGCACCTAATCGCACTAAGTTAGTCCAGTTAAAAGTTAAAAAAATAATAGCAGTACCTTCTTACTGGGAGGACAAGTGCAGATTATGTGCTGTGTTTGACAATTTTCTTTCTTGCACTTCACAGCATTGTCATCACAGGGACGAACAGGTAGCTTACAGGTGCAAGCAGAAATGTCAAAAAGTTTATCCAGCTTTTCCTCCAGATTCTGCTCCTGGACTGTAGAAAGAAATTTCCTGTTTATCTCCTTTGCTTTCTTGAAGCACACTTTATCCACCAATTTCACTACATAATATTCCTCATACAGGGGAATCGCGGGTTCACTGCCTGCCAGATCTCAATCACATCCTTTGCTATCATTTTAGCAATATCATAGTCTTTCAAGTCCGGGTGGCTGTTTTGGAGGAAATAACTGTACTGAATAACTTGGCGGAGGGTAGGAGGCTCTGTTTTATCCAAAGGGGAAGGCTGGCCACTGAATTTTTTGGCACTATCACTTCGAGTTAACACTGCAGACTTCCGTTTTTTACCCATTTTTATGAAATATCTGAAAATAAACACAATTAAATGAACGCATCATAAAATAACTTAATTTAATACACATTTTATAGGTAAATATCATTAAAAAATACAAAATAATACACTAATAAACATCTACAATGCATTTACAATAAGTTTCAAGCATCGTTTTGTTAAAAAAGCCGAATTTTAATTGATTATTTTGATGAAATAAGGTCCGATATTTTGTTTGTTTACATTGCGCGAATGCCGCGCGCGCGATTTTACGTGTAAAATTTGGCAATTTTACAACTTAAAAATAATTAACGATCCTCAAAAAATACAATCATTTTCACAAATATGAGTTGGTGCAACGTTTTTCATACATTAATACCTTTCTATCTAGACTAGTCCAAGATCACAGTTCCAAAATCAACCTACCTTAATATATATATATATATATATATATATATATATATCCCCGCAAGGGGGTTCTAAACTCGTGCTCTTTGTACGTGCTTTTTCCTGGAGGCTTCACGTGCGCCCTCCCGGCCCTAGCACCCAAGGATGATGGGGCTCGACCCTGCAGTCCTTGTCATCCTTGGTCTTTTTCCACTTCGACTGTCCCCTCCACCCTTTCTTTTTCCTCTGTCTTTCCTCTCACTGTTTCTTTGTTTTTCTGCCGAGATATGCCCTTTTAAATAGAGGCGAATCGGTTCTTCCCGGAATTTAAAAAAAAAAAAATAATATATATATATATATACACATTTCAACTGCAAACAGATGCATGTAAAGCCCCGATAACAAAATAACGGGTGTGCCATAAAAAAGGGTACATATTAAAAAGAGTATAAAATCAACATTTGTCATTTAATTTTAATAAAACTTCTACACAATAAAACATATGTATTCATCTATATTCAAACAAGTTTTCAAACTAAAATATCAAATAATTCAAATTCTATCAACATTTAACGAAAGAGTATGATTTTTCTACTTAACATGCAAAAATTATTAACCTTTAATATTTTTTTATAAAAATAATTTTTAACGTAAAATTTACCTGAAATTATTAAAAAAATTGTTCGAAATGCTTTCCTTCCATTTCAGTAACTTTTTTATTCTTGGCCGGAATATGGGAGAACTTAGCAGAGCGAGTCTACAGGGCTAGGATAAAAGATGTCGCTCATTTACGCGAGATGATCATTCAAAAATGGGAAGAGCTTCCACAGGAACAAGTAAATCGCGCCATAGATGAATTCCGGCCAAGAATAAAAAAAGTTATTGAAATGGAAGAAAAGCATTTCGAACAATTTTTTTAATAATTTCAGGTAAATTTTTCGTTAAAAATTATTTTTATAAAAAATATTAAAAAGGGTTAATCATGAAGATGCTCTGGTTACAGAGCCTGTCAGTAAGAATCAAGGGAATGTAGTCGAGACCAGTAGTCTTCACTTTCAGTTTCCTCTATCTTAGACGTAAAAGCCCTTTGTATAGCTTCACTGTTCGCAATGTTTCGTTTTCTGTATGGGTTTGTGAGTACTGAGCAATACTCAATTATTGGTAGGACTAGACTCTTCCATAATTTGAGCATGATGTTTGCTTTTCTGTTGCGGAAGCTCCTCCAGATGATTCCCATTATTTTTCTAGTCGTTGTAATTTTGATGTTATAGTAGTTCCTTGTTGTTACCATATCTTGGAAGTTGGAATTTTCTTCATTGAACATCATATTGTTTTCTTCTACCCACTGGAATAATGTTTCAATGTCGTTTTGTAATTTTCTTATGTCGCCTTCGTTCAGTATTTCCTTTCATATCTTTGTGTCATCTGCGAAGCATGATACAATACTGTCCTTAATATCTGCATCATTATCTGCGATCATTATTATGAACAGCAAGAGAGCTAATACTGTCCCTTGTGGGACAGAGCTCACGACTTTCGATTTAACTCCGTTTACCACCACTCTTTGTGTTCTTTGCGTCAAGAAATTAAATATACACCCTCCTAGCTATCCAGTAATTCCTGTATTCTTAAGCTTGTGTGCTATGATTCCATGGTCACATTTATCGAAGGCTTTAGCAAATCCGTATATATTACAGCTATGTTTTATCCTCGACACAATATTTTCTCCTGGTGGTCTAGTAACTGTGATAGACATGATCTTCCAGCCCTGAAGCCATGCTGATTTGGGTTGTATAAGTCTTTTTCTTGTAGGAAGTAGGTAGTTTCCCCTCTAATTATACGTTAAAAACACTTTATAAGGTGTCAGGTGGGAGTCACTGGCCGATAATTCTTGGGCATTGGCTCTGTTACCACCTTTAAATAGAGGGGGTAATGTTCGCGTTCTTTAAGGGGAGTGGAATTTGTCATGTGTAGAGTGATTTTCTCCATAGTAAGTATAGCAGTTTGGCGATACTATCTTTACGTTTCTGCAGGACAGTACTGTACAAAGTACAGTACTGGCCTCACTCGTGTTCATTATCATGCTAAGAGACAAAGCCAGAGGTGTAAACAGCGTTAATATACCAGCATCGTATGCAGACGATACAAAGTTCGGAAGAAGAATCCGCGATGCGAATGTGATGGAGTCCTTGCAGAGGGTCACAAACAAAATATACAAATAGTCAGAAAACAACATTACATTTAATATTAAAAAATTTCACTTCTTGAGATATGGTAGAAATGAGGAAATTTGTCAACATCCATCAACTGAAACGTTGAAAGCGATGTTTTAAACATCGAGTATAGCAATTTAACTTGAAGTAGTATTATTATTAAATATTTAAATTAAACATCTGATTCTTTCGCAATAAAAATTAGGCGGCAACCTACATTTTAACACATAACTATCATATCTACTGCTAATTACGAAAAGGTACATTTGTAGCCCATATACAGGGTGTTTCAGGAGGAAAGGTCAATACTTCGGGAGGTGATGGTATCGGTCATTGTGAGAAAAAAAGTTCATATGAACATGTGTCTAATTCTGAATGGTTACGGAGATAGAGCTGTTTGAATCTGATGCGCGCGCAGCTCTTCCTCCCCCTTCCCTCCCCTATAACCTTGAACCATGGAAGCTGTAATGTAAGCATGTAACATAAGCCAATCGACAGCTGACTGTTGTGAGTGACATTGTTTGGTGTTTGAAGCAGTGTTAAGAATGCCACACACCTTCACACATGCCGAATATGCAGATATGGTGTATGTCTAGGGTGTTTGCGATGGAAGTGCAACAGCTGCTGTTGCAGAATACCGTCGACGGTTTCCGAACCGCAGAATTCCGGATCGAAGAGTGTTTACCAGGGTTTTCAACACATTGCGTGAGCAGTGGCGGACTGGCTAGGCTGTCAGTCTGCCATATGGCAGATGGGCTCCCCTAGAAAAAAGGGAAGTTGGCCCCCTAGACCTGAGGTAAAAAAAATTGGCAGCCAATGTATTATACTCGTATATAAAGTTTAAATAAACATAAGTCAGTTGGGCCTGATGAGATATATCCTAGAATCTTAATTGAGGGTGTTGACAGTATTTCTATTACATGAAATAGATATGATTTATTTAAATTTTTGTAATTAATTGTTTGCATTTTTTATTTTTTATTTATTAATATTGTAATTTTTTTATTTTTTTATTTATTAATAGTATATAAAAAGGCAAATGTATTAATAACTTCTTTAATTTGTTAAAATTATTGCAGGTTTTAAACTTTTAGAAAGTAGCAAAAATTAATAAATTTACGTGCCTAAAATACAGTTTTGCCAACCTGCCTGTCACTGCGACATTTTCAACTTCATTAGTTTATTTAATAGTTGCCTACATGCTTCATTAAAATCAATTCCAATTTATCAAAGTAAGTCTCTTATTTTTGTTATTGCTGTTATATATGTATAATTATATTTTACCCATTTCTATGTCCATATATAAAAGATATATAGAGTTATGTATATATTTTATATAAAGCTACTATATATAAAGATAGATATAAAAATAAATAAGAAAATATATGTAATAGTATTGAGAAAAGATTACAATACATTACATTAAAATTACATTACAATACAGTTACAGAATACATACAGTATATTCAGTCATTATAGTATAATTCAAGCATTGTTATTTGTTTTGAAATTTGTTGATCTTTATTATATTAAGTGCAATTAGTAAATCAGATTACTTTATTAATTTTTTTTAATTTTTTTATTTCAGGTAAGGAAATGGAAAACATGAAACGGAAATCTGGAGCACAGAAACGGAAAGATAAATGACAAGCAGAAAGAAATGATTCAGCAAAAAAGTGCAGGCCTATAACAGCATTTATGATATCAACACCTATATCTACATGTCAGAAAGAGGAAAGCGACTTACAGAGAAATTCAACTACAACTGTTCATGCTGATACTGTAGATCTAGGACATAAAGATGAAGGCATGCCTAACGTTTTTGAGACTGTAGATGCTGATTTTTATGATTCTGAATTAGCTGGTGGAATAACAGCAACTGAACCTGGGCCTGTCCATGTACATAATCAAAAAGATCTAGTAGCTGATTTAAATAATGATGAGAATCAACCAACATTTAGACAGGATAAGCTCTTTCAATATACTGCACGAACAGATTTGAAATCTTTTTTCAAAGATCATCCAATTCAGCCACATGATCATGATCTGCCATTTAATGTAAAGTTATATAAGCGAAAAATTATGGGTGACTGTCTCACGACACTGGTTAACATATAATAAAAAGAATAGGTCAATATTTGTTCATTTTGCTTGGCATTTGAGTCACCAACCTCTTCTAACCCATCTGCTTTTGTGCGAGGATTTAATGATTACAGACGCATTAGCCAGTGCTTATCAGAGCATGAATCAACTGGTATACATAGCAAGCATGCTCAGGAATATATCAGTGTAGTAAATGATGGTGGTTTAGCTCGTTTTTTCGCTGCATCATTGCAGAAGCGAAAAGATGAAGTACTAAAGCAGAGAAATATTGTTGCCAGAGTTGTAGATATAATAAAGATGTTAGGTAAACAAGCTCTTCTTTTTCGTGGACACAGAAATGAGTCAGCATATTCTCTTCTTGATGAAACAGAAAATCATGGAAATTTCTTGGCTACTGTGCAGTTGATGGCAAAATATTATCCTATTATGGTTTCCCATGTTTCCATGGTGAAGGAAAAGTCTGAGCAACGATGTGAAAGATTAGAAAAACAAAGAAAGGCACAAAGTAAAGGTCGTGGTAGTCTTGTCACATTCTTGAGTAAAACAACCATCTCTTCTCTGACCCAAATTATGAAGAATATGATACATGAAAAAATTACTCAAGAAGTTGCTGAGGCCAAGTATTATTCCATACAAGTAGATTCAACCTAGGATATTTCATCAATTGATCAATTTAGTATTGTTATTCGATATGTACTAAATGGTACTATCCATGAACGACTACTTGCAATTGTTCCAAGCAATGATGGTACAGGGCAGGGACTTTTTGACCTATTAAATGAAACATTACAACGTCTTGAAATAGATCCGAAAAACTGCTTATCAGATAGCATAGATGGCGCTGCAAGCTACCATGGACAATATAATGGCTTACAGAGTAAAATTGCTGATGTAGCTGATCAGCATGTTCATGTATGGTGCTATGCCCATGTACTCAATTTAGTAGTTACTGAAACCACGAAGTGTTGTGTACCAGCAGTTTCCTTCTTCAATTTACTCCAGAATTTAGCAAAATTTGTGAAGGTATCATATAAGCGAATGGCCATCTGGATTGAAGTTGTTAGACATCATCTGGGGAAAGAAAAGATGAAACGATTAAACTAATTGGTGAAACCAGGTGGTCAGGGAAGTCCAATGCAGCAACTACTATATTTGGAAATTTTGACGAGATATGTATAAGTAATTTTGTGGATCTTCTGACATGTTTATCCATTATTCAAAGCTCTAACAATTTTGATGCAAAAACAAAACAGGAGGCAAATGTTTTACTGTCTAGCCTTCTGGAATTTCAAACAATATTGACAGCATTCACATACTTATATATCTTTCAAATTATAGCCCCTTTGTCAAGCTATCTACAGACAAGTGGCTTAAATATGTTTACTGCATGGAATATGGTAGAAAAATCCATTACAGATTTGAAGAAAAGATCAAGAGAATTTGATAAAGTATATAATCAGGCTTTGAAATTTGCCAACAAATCCAATGAGCACATTGCACAATTCAATAATGATGAAAATCAAACAGTGAAAATTGATTTTGTAAAAACTGGGTTACCAATCAAGAGGAAACATAAAACAGAGAGAATGGCAGATGAACTAGCTGCTGATGAAAAAACCACATCTGATTCTTTGTCAGACTATCGTGTACATGTGTTCAACTTGATAATGGATCGTGTTGTACAATCACTGGAATCCCATTTCATTGACCATAGACAACTCTATAAGGATATGTCATGCCTCGATCCATCAAATTATGAATATATTACTAAAAATGGTCTTGAAGAAGAAGCATTGGAAAGTATTCTTGAGCTTGTTCCACATGTTCCAGGGATAAATAGAAGTGAAGTAAAATTAGAATTGCAGTCTTTTGCATCAAACTTTGAAATATTTAAGCTTTTGCTGAATGATGATAATGCAGAGAGCAGCAGTAAAATGAATTCATGCTCTAAATATTGTGGCAATTGTCCATCATGTGTTCTGTATATTCTTGCATCAAACAGACTTAATGACAAGGCATATGATAATCTTTACTAAATGTACAAAGCTATCTGTACACTGTCTGTGACTCAAGTTCAGTGTGAACGGGCATTTTCTAAGCTTAAAATAATAAAAACAAGATTACGAAATTCTTTGTCGGAGGAGAATCTGCAAGCATACACGTTGATATCTATAGAAAAGGTCATGTTGGATGAGTTAGACATGGAAACTATAATAGACCGATTTGCAAACTCGAGTAATGAACTTAAAAAACTACTCTTAGTATAGCATGTATGTATGTATGTATATATATGCAGGCAGTACTTGTAAATATTTGTACTTATTGGTAAAATAAATTTATAAAACATATTAACTCTTTTTTATTTAAACAAAGTTAACTCATAAATAGGCCTATTAGGATAGGACTGGAATTGAATTATGTAATGGGGTTATGGGCCCCCTGACCCCTTTGGCAGACAAAATTTTATGAGCCAGTCCGCCACTGTGCGTGAGGTTGGTACACTTCCCAGCGCTCATGTTTCATCTGAACGTGAAGGTCAACAAGATGTGGATGAAGTAGAAAACATTCTTCAGTTGGTAGAGCGTAGTCCTACTACTAGCTCACGAAGAATTTCTACACGTCTCGGTGTACCACACACAAGAGTATGGCGAACATTACGTGAGGAAGGTTTGCATCCATATCATGTACAGCGTATACAACACCTTCAACCAGGAGACGCTGCCATGCGACTGGAATTTTGTCATTGGGTAAATGCTAATCGCCGATTGCTTCGATTAATACTGTTCACAGATGAAGCTACTTTCACCCGTGACGGTATCAACAACACTCGTAACTCTCATCGGTGATCAGACGAAAATCCAAATGCCACTGTGGAAACAAATTTTCATCAGCGCTTCTCTGCCAATGTGTGGTGCAGTATCATCGATGATCAGCTGATTGGCCCTGTTACTTTAGAGAATCGTCTTACAGGACAAAGTTACCTAGAATTTCTGCAAAATGAATTGCCAGGACTATTGAAGGATGTTCCTTTGGCTACACGCGCTGGTATGTACTTTCAGCATGACGGAGCTCCTCCACATTCTACCCGTCTGGTGATGCAATACCTAAATCAAACTCTCCCTGGTCGATGGATCGGCCGCGGTGGTCTCATTCAATGGCCACCAAGGTCTCCAGACCTCTCTCCGTTAGATTATTGTTTGTGGGGGTGGATGAAAAGTCAAGTTTACAAAAGAAAGGTGGATACACGAGACGAATTGCTCGCGCGCATTTTGGATGCTGCTGCCCGCATAAAGGAACGTTAAGATCAATTCAGACGAACAACACGCGATCTTCGCACACGAGTTGCAAAGTGCAGTGAGGTTGACGGTGGGATTTTCGAAAACGTATTGTAAACTGTAACAAATTTGTCATTTCTGTATCTGATACCATTCAAAATGCCAATGTTTAAACATTAAATGTTAGAAACAGTAATTGGTTTCTCTTTCTTGATTACCATTAACAATGTTTTTGTATTTGTGGATTCAAACAGCTCTATCTCCGTAACCATTCAGAATTAGACACATGTTCATATGAACTTTATTTCTCACAATGACCGATACTATCACCTCCCGAAGTATTGACCTTTCCTCCTGAAACACCCTATATATATATATAATATATATACACACACCCTAGAGCATATCGTATATACTAAGTTAATTGGAATTACCTGTTTGATAACTTACGCGATCTAATGACTGTGCAATAACTACATGTGGAGAATCTGCAACAATTTTTCCAAACGCACTTCATCAATGCCATATTACTCAGTCAGATTAATTTAAAGAAGTGCTAACACCAAATCAAACATACAGCCATATTCTAAATCAGCGTATTGTCAAACACAACTAAACGTTAGGGTGTACCATTTTTGGGTCATTTTCAAAAAGTCAAGGTCCAGGAGTCTAATGTTGTGCCAAATGATGTCCTAAACACGAATTTAACAAGCATTTTCTAATCCAACAAATTTTGAATCCCCCCACCCCCCTTGAAATTTTGCCCATCCCCTTTTCCTAAAAACCCCATATATCTAAAAACTATCCACTTTATCGAAAAATGTTATAGAATAAAAATGATTTAGAATCAAACGTTCTATTAGAAAAGTTCATTAAGATAGAAATTTACGTAATTTTGAAAATTTTCATTTTCTTTTGTCCAAGAGCACCTTATTGTATTAATATAAAATAAGGTGCTTAAGTTACATTGTTTATGAGTATATTGTGAGTATAATCCAAATTTAAAAATCTTTTTACATTGAATTTTAATAAACAAGCATTGTTTTTACTCTTATTGTTTCTTTTCAGACTGCTTTATTTGAAAAATAAATAAAAAATGAGTCAAACAGCTACAAAACAGCATGACTTTATTCTTGGTCGCTTGCAGGCTGATATTATGAGTTCATCTAAAATTGTTTTACCATCCAATAAAGATGTTCTAAGCCATTTTATTTATTTACGGAGAATGCAGTATAAGGGTCCAAAAGTTACAAAAGATTCTACTGTTAATGAAGTTCTACAGAAGCTACTAATAATATGGCAAAAAGCATGCATTCCTACTATAGATATTAGTAAAAACCCTAAAGGCAGGAAGATGCTGTTAAATCTAGAAGAAATGCATAATAATTTAATCAAGCACAAAAAAAGAGCAAGCTTTGAAAATGAATTCTCTAATTTCATGAAAATTATGGATTCCCTTTTTGACATCTCTTCTCAAAATGCCGTTGAATTAATCCAAAAGACCGCATGAGAACTGAGCCTCAGAAAGCATATGATATTTCATTCTTAGAAGCTCAAAGAACAAAACGAGAAACATGTTTAGGTTTGCTAGATGCAGATTATGCATCAAAAGTACAGCGCAAGTACATTAGATTAGAGAAAGAGAAGAAACGCAAAGAGAAACATAAATCAGTGAAGCAAGTGAGTGCTACAGCCAGAACATCAGAGACCCTTCTTTCTAGCACGACCAGTTCTGAGACAGACAGCTATGAAGAGTTTCCGACAGAACCTACAGCAGGACCTTCAAATGCTTCCAGCCCCAAAAATATTCTTGCCTCGCCATTGGTTTCCTCCACTGCAGACAGACTTAATCTCTCTATTGGACAACGGACTGTTTTTGCTGCTGCAGTAGCCATTAGGTGTGGCAAGGATATTGAAAAACTGTCTCTCTCCAGGACCACATCTGCAAGAGCCGCTCGAAAGACAAGAAAACGAAAATATGAAACTTGCATCAAGGATTTTACTCCTCCTGATCACTGCCTAGTACATTGGGATAGCAAGCTGCTTACTAAATCATGTTCAGAACAAGAAGACCGCCTTGCAATACTTGTTACTGGATACCCAAATGTAGAAAAACTTTTAGCAGTTTCTATAATAGATGATTCCACTGGATTGTCTCAAGCCACTTCTGTATTTCAAAGTATTGAAAAATGGAACTTGAAGCAAAATGTCTTTGGAGTATCATTTGATACCACTGCATCCAATTCAGGATGGATGAAAGGTTCCTGTAAGTTACTTGAGGAACTTTTGCAAAAGAAATTGATTTGGTTAGCATGCCGCCATCATGTGGCTGAAAGAGTTGTGTGTGTGCTGTGTATGAAACCATTTTTGGCCCAAGTAAATCTCCTGAGTTTGAGTTATTCAAAGAATTTCGCGAGTCTAAATGGAAGAAAATTAATACGAAATCTACATACAATGTTCTTGATGTTAAATCAAGGTATCAAAGAGGCCTAAAGGAAGAATGTGTAGAATTTATGACCCAATGTTTAAGAAAATCTGACTGCTTTCCACGTGATGACTATAAGGAAGTTGCTGAAACAACTTTAATGCTTTTAGGAGAGGTTTCCAGAGAAAACAGTCATTGGCGGAAACCTGGTGCAATGCACCGTGCCAGATGGATGGCAATGATTTTGTATACAAATAAAATGTATGCTTTTGCCCACCAAGCATCATATGATGAATCATTGATTAAGAAATTAAAGAGAATGTGTCTATTTAATGCATTAATTTATGGAAAATACTGGCTTTTATGTTCTAATTCACTAGATAGTCCAGCTAATGATCTGAAGTTTTATCATGATTTGGTGAATTACAAGAAGGAAGATAGGGAAGTTGCAAATGCTGCTTTGAAATCTTTTGCCAATCATTACTGGTATTTGACGGAGGAAGTGGTCCCTTTGAGTTTCTTTGGATCGCTAAGTAATGATGAAAAAGATAAGATCGCAAAATCCTTAAACAAATATCCAGTTCCAGAAAATTATGTATGTGGGCAACCTGTTTTCCCATTTTAAAGGAAGACACAAAGCTTCATCAGCTAGTAGGTCCAATTTCATGGCATTTATTTCAATGCTGTGGGTCAAAACCAGACTCATGGATAAAGAAACCAGCATCAACATGGGAAGAGGTCGATGACTACAACAAACTAAAAAACATTCTTTCATCTATTAGAGTAGTCAATGATACCGCTGAAAGAGGAATCAAGCTGGTTCAAGACTTTCATGACAAATGTCAAAATGAAGAAGAATTTCAAGGTCTTTTGCAAATTGTGGAAGAGAATAGAAGACTAATTCCTGATCCTAGTAAAGAGACTCTTAAAAGAATGAAACTCAGTAAAGAATAGTTCATTAACAGATAGATTAGGTATTTTTATTTGCAGAGATTGTTTTAATTTAGAAGAGGCTGATTTTTTTTTGTTATTAAATATACCATAAATTGTTTTCTTATTTTTATGTTTAAAAAGCTCTTATATCAATGATTTCTAATTAGGAAACTTGTTTCTTTTTATTTTTTTGAGGAAAGTGTTGAATAAAGGAAAAAAAAAAACGATGGGACCTCACAACTATAGATAAAGTGTTAATTTTTAGCTTTATTTTATATATATAGTTTTGAGGTTGTCCTCACTTTGTATAGGCTAGTTATAATAAAAACTAATATGATTTGCATTATAACTAGCAAATACAAAGCCCATCGCCGCGAAGCTGCATTGGGGTGATGCTTCAAAGGTGGCGGTAACACCTTATTTAAGAAGAAGGCACTGCAAGCAAAAAAAAATTTTAATTTAAATTTTTTTAAAATAAATGAAAATTTTCAAAATTAAGTACATTTCTATTTTGATGAACTTTTCTAATAGAACTTTTGATTCTAAATCATTTTTATTCTATAACATTTTTCGATAAAGTTGATAGGTATTTAGATATATGGGGTTATTAGGAAAAGGGGATGGGCAAAATTTCAAGGGGGGTGGGGGGGATTCAAAATTTGTTGGATTAGAAAATGCTTGTTAAATTCGTGTTTAGGACATCATTTGGCACAACATTAGACTCCTGGACCTTGACTTTTTGAAAATGACCCAAAAATGGTACACCCTACTAAACGTAGAAGATTGGAGGCAACCATAATGCAATTTAGCAGACCAGAAGCTGCTGAACAACTCAAAGCTAACTGTGAAGGGATAAAGCCCACCCAAAATAGGGTCGTAGGCAATAAAGGGTTAAAATAATAATAATAATAATACACTCAAATATCTCTCTCTCTCATTCTCTCTCTCTCTCTCTCTCCCCATCTGTTTGTCCTTCGCAGATTCGACTATTGTATTGCTCAGTACTCATCTGGCCAGGGTGTTGTTCAAAGTCCCTGTCTAGAGAGCAACTTTTTCTTACATCAAATTACCAGAATGAGGCTGGGTGCTGCAGAGGGGTCAAAAGTAGGACGGTCTCCAACAGTTCATAAATCACTTAACCTGTTATGCAGGCAACCTGGTCCAGATTTGATGAGGGCATACGACACTACTGTCAACAAATCCAATTTAGTGTTTATTATACCTCTTCCTAATAATGCTCTAGCTTGTCAGTATACAGTACCAACTGAGGCATCTTATCACTGTGACAACGCATTTTTCCCTTATGCCCAAAAAATGTAGCCAAAAGTATCATGAATGAAATAGTATATTATTTAAGACCATTAAGGAACTGTAATATCTTCAATTCCTTAAGGGGGGGGAAGCCTGCCTGGCCATTTCAGTGTGCAGAGCACCAGCATCACGACATACCTGTCCTCTCCCAGGGTCTACGGCCACTGCCACTGTACTTGTTTGGCGATGGTATATAACGGCTGGTCCATGCCGATCACCGGAATTTGTCCAGGATTGAGGAAAGCGATGGCACCTTTGATAAGATTCATGGAGTGCTTGATCATTAATGGAGATGCTGCTTTGTCAGGAAAAAGAGGAAGCACACCGATCTCCGCACGAGGTCTGATATCAGCATCTTGCTGGAGACTGGAATTGAACCCGGGCCATATATGACCCATATATGGGGTATTGACAAATGGGCGCGCTTCGTCTGCCCTTGCCGACCACCATGTGAAGAGGACTCGCTATGCCCATCAGGTGAGCCTTCTCGCCTTCTATATCCTGAAGGAAGAGGCTTACAATGAGTACGTATCAAGTGGAGGCGGTGTGATGGTGTCTGCGAGCCCATTGAGAAGTGGAGTGAGCAACAGCGGCAGCAATCCTACCAATTCGGTTACTGATCTCAAACTATGGATCTCCAGCTGCTGAACTGTAGGTTTGTCCGTTCACTGAGAGAAGGTGACTTCATCCTGTACGTGCAGGTTCTGGACGAGCTCTGCTCCTGGTTCTTTGTCTTCGAGCACACTCATTACTCACGTTGGCTGCCAATCCATGTGAGGGATATGGTCGATCTGGAGCGACAACACCCTGCAGTCTACCGGGAATTCCTCCAAGGCAACTTCGTGGTGCAGCGCAGCGAGGCGAAATTCAGCCTAATGGCGAAGGACCAGTCCCATGAACAAACAATCAAGTATCTGAAGAGTGAAAGTGGTGTGAAGTATCTCTACGATGATCCTGAGGTCCTTGAGAAGGAGATCATCGCTGTACCAGAAAAGATGCGCGTGATTAATGAGTTTGAGCGAGCTTCCACATTCTCCACAAACATCGACGTCAATCCCCATCACGAAGAAAACCACAGCCTTCAGCTCCAGTTCGCTAAGGATATCAGAGCCCTAGCCTAGGTTTTCAGAGAAAAAGGAAATCCGTTCTTGGCACCAAACGCGTTATAGAAGCTGAGGTAGGACTGTCATTACATGGGACTCGAGTCACAGGCATAAAATTACATGCCATTTGCATCAAAACTCGAATGAAGAATGCATCAGCAGCAGTGACCGATACCATTTCACGTACTGGGCTGTCCACATTCCGCCATGTTCCATCCCACAAAGAGAATGACAAGCTTGGCATGCTCAAACATGATGCTGGTCTCATTACACAGCTGTTTCTGTCGCTGCCGTCGCGCCCAGGTGCCAACCTGGATGACTTCTTCCAGTTTGAAAATCATCAGGATCCCCCTGCTTTAGCTGATGGAGGTCAGCTTCGGGCTGGAAAAAAGTCGGACATTCTTCAGTGCATGGATATCCATCCTTCTTCAGCGCCAGGAACAGCAACAGTGAAGGTGTTAGATGGTGCAGCAGTGGTGCACATGGTTAAATCCGTCAAAGCCAGAAACTTTGGTCAATATGTATCAATCCATTTTGTGCCTTTTATCAAAGCGATGCTAGCTGATCCTGTCGAGCGTGTTGACGTTGTCTGGGACATATATCCAGACATGAACATCAAATCTCAGGCGCAACATCGTTGTGGAAGTTCCGGGTCGCGGGTCAAGGTGGCAGGTCCCACGCCAGTGCCAAATTACTGGAAGAAGTTCCTAAGCAACAGTGAGAACAAAACCAATCTTTTCACATTTCTCGGCGAATCTCTGGCTACTCTCGACATTGGCCAATCAGTTTATTCTACGAAAAATGAATCAGTTCTCTCCAACAAGGCCTGTACCAATCTCACTGCTCTTCAGCCATACAACCATCAGGAGGCGGATAGCAAGATTTTTCTGTACCTTGCTCACACTAAAGACCGGGGCCATGAGCGTGCGTATGTGCACACGACAGAGAGCGACGTAGTCGTCATTGCTACAAGCCTGTTTTCAAAGCTGCAGCTATCAGAGCTCTGGATTGGATTTGGGAGCGGTAAACACTTCAGAGAGATCCCCATTCATACCCTTGCTGCCCAACTTGCCTCCGAAAAGTGCCTGGCCCTCCCACTTTTCCACTCATTCAGCGGGTGCGAGACGACATCCCAGTGTTTTGGCTGTGGCAGTAAAACAGCGTGGTCTGCATGGAAGGCCTATCCAGAACTGACTGAGACTCTTGTGGCACTCTCTGAGGATCCTGAGCTGCTCACAATCGAGTCCATCCACATGGCGCGCCTGGAGCGCTTCACCGTGCTCATGTACAGCAAGAGCTCCACAGTAAGTTCGGTGAATGAGGCGAGGAAACAGCTCTCACTCACGGTGCTCGGCGTCTAGACTCCATCCCTCCCACACAAACAGCACTCTTCCAGCATGCTCGACGATCTCTTCTCCAAACCGGCTTCATCTGGAAACAGTCTCTGGAGCGTCAGCAGGAGGTTCCCAGTCCAGCTGAGTGGGGATGGAAGCTAGATGAGAAGAAGAAGACATGGGTGCCGTTTTTGACCGTTCTCGCTGATGTTAGTGCTGCATGTGCTCATCCACTGTGGCTGCCAGAAAGCATGCCGAGGAAACTGTAAATGTGCTAGGGCAGGCTTGCACTGTACTTCACTCTGTCGCTGTCACGGAGGCTGCATCACAAACGATACGCAGTAAACAGTACTGACTCAAAAGTGCCTACCACTGCTATATCTAACATTGCTGCTATGTAATGTCATTTTCACACACATGTATGTGAATTTGCTGCTATATAATGTTGCTACTCATTTGATGTTTTTTGCTACTCCCATGCTGCATCTAATATTAACGTTTCATTCATATATGCCGCTTCATTATGCTATCCTTTTCCAATCTCATTCGCTGATCTTACGGTTCCTATTTTCGTGGGTTTGTAGATATTCTACAGAGGCCAGATTAGATTTTTAACGATAAGGATGCATCTAATGAGCATGAAAATGCTTTTAATGGATTTCTCATACCCGAAAACCTATACCTAGACAGCAAGATCATCTTCCTGTGTCATTTTATTCCAAAGTTATGACTGTCACTCTGAGTCACTGAGGTGGACATCTTGGATTTCCCTGAAATGGCCGCCAGAGTGCAGTTTCAAGTTGCTTCCAGCAACGCTTCAGTTGATGGATGTTGACAACGTTCCTAATTTCTACCATATCTCAAGAAGTGAAATTTTTTAATGTTAAATGTAATGTTGTCTTCTGACCATTTGTATATTTTGTTTGTGACTCTCTGCAAGGACTCCACCACATTTGCATCGCGGATTTTTCTTCCGAACTTTGTATCGTCTCCGTCTGCATACGATGCTGGTATACTAATGCTGTTTACACCTCTGCCTTTGTCTCTTAGCATGATAATGAACACGAGTGAGGCCAGTACTGTACTTTGTGGTACTGCCAGACACATGGAATGCCACGTTTCTGAAGAAATGGAAAGCGAGTATTGCCAAACCGCTATACTTACTGTGGAGAAAATCACTCAACACGACAAATTCCACTCCCCTTAAAAAAAGCGAACATTACCCCCTCTATTTAAAGGTGGTAACAGAGCCAATGCCCAAGAATTATCGGCCAGTGACTCTCACCTCACACCTTATAAAGTGTTTTGAACGTATAATTAGAGGGGAATCTACCTACTACCTACAAGAAAAAGACTTATACAACCCAAATCAGCATGGCTTCAGGGCTGGAAGATCATGTCTATCACAGTTACTAGACCACCAGGAGAAAATATTGTGTCGAGGATAAAACATAGCTGTAATATATACGGATTTGCTAAAGCCTTCGATAAATGTGACCATGGAATCATAGCACACAAGCTTAAGAATACAGGAATTACTGGATAGCTAGGAGGGTGTATATTTAATTTCTTGACGCAAAGAACACAAAGAGTGGTGATAAACGGAGTTAAATCGAAAGTCGTGAGCTGTCCCACAAGGGACAGTATTAGCTCTCTTGCTGTTCATAATAATGATCGCAGATACTGATGCAGATATTAAGGACAGTATTGTATCATGCTTCGCAGATGACACAAAGATATGTAAGGAAATATTGAACGAAGGCGACATAAGAAAATTACAAAACGACATTGAAACGTTATTCCAGTGAGTAGAAGACAACAATATGACGTACAACGAAGAAAATTTCAACTTCTAAGATATGGTAATAACAAGGAGCTACAGAAAAAAGGGTACAAAACTCTGCAAGCCAAACAAATAATGCTAAATCCATAAGTCAGGGGTCTTGGAGTAATAATGTCGTCAGATGCAGAATTCAAAGAGCACTATAACATCAAAATTACGACTAGAAAAATAATGGGAATCATCTGAAGGAGCTTCCGCAACAGAAAAGCAAACATATTGCTCAAATTATGGAAGAGTCTAGTCCTACCAATAATTGAGTATTGCTCATTACTCACAAACCCATACAGAAAACGAGACATTGCGAACATTGAAGCTATATAAAGGGCTTTTACGTCTAAGATAGAGGAAATTGAAGGTGAAGACTACTGGTCTCGACTACATTCCCTTGGTTCTTACTGACAGGCTTTCTAACCAGAGCATCTTTTAATTATTATTTTTACCAGCAAAGATACAAACAAATTTTCTTGTCTTACTTGTATCCATCGAACAGACATAAATAATTGGGAATGATTAGACATCCTACTTTTTGTACCATTTGCAAATTTTAGATGTTTTACTTGACAGTCCTTGATCTAAATCATCGAGCTGCAAAAATAAAAATATTGGACCTCTCACTATATAAAACATATCCCGGTGAGACGGTGAAGAAGTTGTCTGAGAGCTGAGATAAACTTACTGTATATAATGTATAAATGATTTGGCAAGCAACCATGAAGATGAGAAGTTTAAGTTAAATAGAAATTGAGAAGAAATTAAGTATTGGTGCAGAGAACTGGATGAAAATTTTATAAAATAGATAAAATTAGGTTAGGTCTCCTGCATTCTCTCTTCTCTCTCTTAGGTCAGGTGGATTCCCCCAACCTGTAGATAGATAGAGGGCAAGAGATGAGACAAACCCGTGTAATATGTAAAAGCAGAAATTTGAATGCCCTTTAAGAGAAAAACACCGAATAATCTAATGGCCAGTTCTGGAACATTCTTCCTCATTCCATCTTTCCCTGTCTATGACTAATGATGTTATATTTAAATAAGGCCAACTTGCACAAAATTACAAGAAGCCAAGAAGGATGTCGCTGTATTGCTTCATAGAAGGCGTGAGTAGCCAACTTTAATTTGTGTGACGATATTAAAATGGGCGTGAAACATTTTTCAGTTTTTACTATGGTGACATAAAACCCAACTTCACCCTAAAGGTCTCACCCCTCGGCCCTCACCCCCATTAAAAATTCGAACACCCCCTCTAATTTCAATTCCTGGGGAAAACACTGTTTTAACCCCTCCCTCTGCTAACATTGTTGCTAATATAGTCTTTGGTAGCGCAGAGAGACACTGACTGAGGCGCATTGCGGTGGGCTGGCGGGAGGCGAGTAGTATAGCCGCAAAAGGGGAGAGTGCAGGAATGTTGCAGGTTATTATGTAATGTTGCAAAGGGGGTGGGGGTTGTTGCAAATGGGGGAAGGGTTTGTTGCAAAGGGGGATTGTTGCAAAGGGGGTTGTTGCAAAGGGGGTTGTTGCAAAGGGGGTGGGGGGAAAACTTGGAGGCGGCGTTATCCCCCAAGAGAAAGGAGGAGGAGGAGAGAAAGGAGGAGAGGTGTTCACCTGGCAGGAGCCAAGTGCACATTAAGACTTCCAGCCGGGCTGGCGTTGTTTTATAGGCTCCTAATCAGCCAGTTGGCGTAAATGGCTTGAGTTGCCAGATACCGCGATACCATTGTATACATTATTATAGACTCCTAATCAGCCAGTTGGCTGGTTGTCAGATACCTCTTTTTATTATTGCATACATTATTATTATTATATACGCCTAATCAGCCAGTTGGCTGAGTTGCCAGATAGCGCCATGTATTCCATTGTATACACTATTATAGACTCCTAATCAGCCAGTTGGCTGGTTGTCAGATACCTCTTTTTATTATTGCATACATTATTATTATATACGCCTAATCAGCCAGTTGGCTGAGTTGCCAGATAGCGCCATGTATTCCATTGTATACACTATTATAGACTCCTAATCAGCCAGTTGGCTTAGAAGGCTTAAATATTGTCAGATACCTCTTTTATTATTGCATACATTATTATTATTATATACGCCTAATCAGCCAGTTGGCTGAGTTGCCAGATAGCGCCATGTATTCCATTGTATACACTATTATAGACTCCTAATCAGCCAGTTGGCTGGTTGTCAGATACCTCTTTTTAGCAGTATTATTGCATACATTATTATTATATACGCCTAATCAGCCAGTTGGCTGAGTTGCCAGATAGCTCCATGTATTCCGAAGACAGAGTTGCCAGATACCATTGTATACACTATTATAGACTCCTAATCAGCCAGTTGGCTTAGAAGGCTTAAATATTGCCAGATACCTGTTGTATACAGAATACCGGTAGTAGAAGGCATAACAATAAACAACATTGCATCATTCTTTTTATTATAAATATATAGAAAATAAATATACATTTGAGGAATATGCGTATAACAGAAATATATACACATAATTATATAAAATAAATATACATTTCATATACATTTCATATACATTTCAATATGTACATAACAGAAATATACACACACACACACACACACAAATATGGTGATATATAAATAAAATATACATTTCATATACACTTCAATATGTACATAACAGTACAGGAGAAATATCAAGCAAAATATATATATATATATATATAAACACAAATCAATAGAAATATGCGTATAATCAAAATATATATATACAATTCACTTTTTTTTCAAAATACTAAAATCGGTCTTAATCGAGTTTACAATTACATCATTATTGCTCTGCATTACGCATTCTATGCGGCTTAATAATATTTCACCGCTTAAAGTATAGGGAAACCTGTATTCGATATGAATGGCTTTCATATCGTTCAGTACTATTTTTGTCCCCACTTTACAACCGGTTGGCAAGTCATCTTTAAATACGTCTAGAATACAATCAAAAGCACGCACAAAGAGTTCATCGTTAGCTACATTATTAAACGCAAGTTTATAAGAATGCTTTTCCAATCGAGGGTTTATTTCTACCGACTCGAGCTTTTCAATCGTGAACTCTTCACTCAACATAACGGCAATTGAAATAATCTTCTAAATCGTTACGGCAACTGCGCGTTATATAAAGAAATAGTTCTTCAGGGTGAACGGTGTAGGTGAGCTCAGCCTTGTACCGATCAATTGCTTTGTACCAAAGTTCATGGTATTTCAAAGAGTCTAAACTTTTTAAATAAACATCCAGCACTAGACCATTCTCACCAGTCCTACACTCGGTAAACCCATCGAGCAGAGCAGTGTATGCGTATTCAAGAACTGTATCAAAATAAAGCATATCCGTAACACGCGCGTCTAATATAGGTTTCAGTTTACGGAATCCGACGATTTCAAACATTCTGTCGAGGATGAAACGGTTTCGCGTAGGAATAAGAGCGTTATTATCAGAAGCATTCTTCCACATCAGCCTTATATCAATGCACGGCCGATCGTTATTTATACACAACGTACATACAACGGCGTATGAGGGCGCGTCACTAATCTGCTCTCTTCTTGTACCTACGTTAGAAGGTATTTTATAACGATCTTCACACCACTTATCAACTATCACAAAGATTCTATTCATCTCCTCGATACTTAAATAAACCCGTTTGTTTGTCGGTCTACATTCCGTTTCCAGTACATAGCTAATGGTACCGGAATTACGCCTGAACACGCGCAACGATTTCGTCGCGGACACATCGTACGAGGCGTTGAGAATGCTGCTCAAAGGAAGTTCCATCGTATTCGAGGAGCGCACGTCTACTCGGTTCAAGCTCTGAGATAACTATGAGCCGTGTGAGGCACAGGCAGGAACGGTTCGACGGGCGGCTGACTCGATGGCACGTTCGTACGATCGAATTGTTGCACATATTTGTTTTTCCGTTTCGTCACTACCAGCCTACGCACTTTGGATAAGAACTAGGCGCTAATCATCTCCACACTCCGGCGCACTATTTGAGAGGAACATATGCTCATATTTTTCCTTTCTGCCCATCAAACGATACTCGTCTCTAAAATCTGTTAAAAACTCACGCATGGCACTAGCCACAACCTCACTATGAACCTCATCATGATATACGTTAATATAGTGATAAAAACACCTAAGATTGTCCATGATCACGAGATTCACATTTTCAGACGTAGGGTATGAGTAATCGACATGGTGTAGCATGACGTAATACCGCTTGTCACACCACCCATCCACAAGGCTCATTATCCATACCTGCTGCTTCTCTTCTGCACGCGTTGTTTCTTTTACTTCACGGTGTATGTGAGACTTTATAAAGTTTAGCCCTGCAGCATACTTCAGCACATCGTCTGTGCAACGAAAGCCTTCAACAGTCTCACCAGAACATCCGTAGAGTATTTGTACATCTTGGAACTTCGCACAATCCAATGTGGTTTTAAAAGAGGCATAGGAGGGGGAATAGGAAGTTTTTCGGTATCCACCACATCCTCACACTTTACTGAATACCATTTCATAAACGTTGTGCATGCAATATTAAAGGTAGCCATTTCAATATACGTCTGATCTGAATACACGTCTGATCTCTCGGGCTTACTGCGGTCGACTGACCACGCAGGGACTCCCAGATAGTAGCATGACTCACGCAGTGGGCGGAGCTTAGAACTTTCACCTACACACACACACACACACCACACACACACACACACAAAGGAGAAAGTGAAACGCTATTTGATTTATTGAGATATTCATATATTTACAAATACGATTCGAGATATTCAAGTTATATATATATATATACATATTTACAAATAGATACGATTATATACAAGACGTGTGAGTTAGAAGCATCATTGGTATCCAAAGGGTACGGTATCATAGGTGCCAGGTAACTGGTAACGTTTCCTATAGGTGTTACGGCACACCATCGTACCCCTAAGTTCCTTCACGCCTCCCAGCTTCTGCGCCCGAAAATTGTGGGTGCCTACAATTAGTTGGTGAGGTTCCAAACATACTAGATCCTTCAACGACTCAAAGTTAACAACCTCCCGATTCGCATGGTTGAGCGTAATACCCTTTGCCTTCACGATATATTTCATTTCATCCCCTACCCTGACCCGTACCCCATAAGTCTTAGGTCCTGTTGAGATAAAAGAGTCGGCGTATGCGTCGTCCCCATACTCATCCTTGATCTCATCAGTGAGCTCGCCGAGGAACTCCCCAATAGCGGGCATGTAATCACCCTCCCTCTCTGTGAATATCACGCTATCTGTATCGGCATACAATACTCTCCGCCCAAGAGAATGCAATAGACCCCAAAGTTTTATACGGGCGTAGGCTGTTGTGAAGCTCGCCACAGGTATGTTTGTAACCCTTGAGGTATCTGTGGCAAATTCAGTGTTGTTGTACTTTATTACGTAAGTATTACCTACATTCACGATCTCCATGACCTCTTTATCGGGGGCATTGGCATAATCCCAGACATCGCTATAACTTTGTGCCAAATGAATGTTCCCTCTGCCGGTATTCTGCGCAAATTTTCCCCATAGACTGTTTAGACACAATTTTGCACTAAAGCGCTTGCCAGGATTCTTTACAATTTGGACACGATCAAGTTGTATACCTTCGCGGTCGCGGTAACGTTGAATATAGGCAGACTTTTCATCTTCGGTATCAACTCCTCGCGGATACCCTGATGCTTCAACCTTATCCTTCAAAAAGGCGTGTATATATGGTGTGAAAAGGTTGGGGAGCTTCTGAAACCTCCACACCTCGTGTATCTTCAGTATTCTATAACCATGGCGTACGGCTAGGGCCAGCTCAGGACTTGTATATACGCCTCTGATCTTACGCTGGTGGGGTATATGGTTACATTCGCCGTTATCCTCTTCCGCGCACTTCACGCACAGGGGAAACATGAGCTTGTCGTCGATAACGACAGGTAAGATCGGCATCCATAAATTGCGTGGGGGGAGTACGTCTACGAAAGAGAGCCCAAAGTAATGATCATTCAAATTTTTTGAAAATTCATTGATGGATGGTAGGCTAGGCCCCACCAGTTTCTCAGGAGCGCCCACGGGGTACGGATGGCTCTCTTCATCACGTATGGGTATAAAGAACAGAAATCGTAGTAATGGAGCTTCACGCCCTCCGTATGTGGGAAGTATAGTCTGAAAGGATTTGTACGTCCTCCAAACAAGCTATCACCACATTTGAGAGGATCCAGCACCATTGAACGCTTGATCGTTTTTATTTCCTCACGGTATACATCGTCTGTCTCCATCCGTGCATCATATTCATGCTCCCACAAGACTTTGTGAGTGAACTGTGATCCTATAAGTTGATCGCGGGTGCGGGTCGATGCAAGACAGTCGGCAGGAGATCTACCGTTGATATCTCCGGTGACTCCGCACTCAGGACGGGGGCATCCATGCCACCAGCAACCGTTAAAGGAGTACACAGTCTTCACACAGTGACACGGTTTTCACTTAACCCATCAACCCAAAAAACACGTCCATTAATCTTAATGGGTACTTCACCCGTGTTGCGCGGGCGTGCTTTATGTATACACCTGTTTGTTGCTGTAGGTGTATGAGCCAGTAAATAGCCTTGTGTCCGTAACTGCGGGGGTTGTTTCGGTGAATAATGGCTAAGGTGTCTTTAGGCATGAAGTTATTCTTGAACACCGTAAAACATAATGATGCGATGGTGGTTGCGACTTGCAGTGGATCGCATTTGAAACGGGCTATGTACATACTTCTAAAGGCCTGGAAACATACTCTAAGCACGCGCACATCATTCACGCAATAACACTCACATTCATCAGCTATATTATAAGGGTTACTTTCATTAAAACTGTCGTAGTATCGATCAAAGTCTTCACGTTCATCCATGCAGTCAAAATAATGTTTGGGGGGTGGTGGGCCTACGTAGTTTAAAGTCTCGCTGGTGAGGAAAGTGTATGGGAAGTATCCTTTGGAAACTTCAGCTGCTACTCCCATCACCTTGGGTAGCTTTGCTAATTTACAAGGTGTGAATAATAAAGTATCTTTAAATTGTACATTGCCTCTTATCTGCATCTGTATTAATTTGTTGCCTCTTCAATGGATCACCTGTAAATATCTCAGAGGATTCGTGTTCAAGCAACTCCTTATAAAGGAACTGCGTGTCAAACTTTGCCCCGTTATGGGCGAGAATATACACAGTCATTTTTTTGAACTTGTCGGCTAACTTGACAATATAGGACACAAATAGTTTCACAGGACTATCGCTGACATTCGTTTTAAAAACGTTTGTCCGTTTACCGCATTTGGGGCACTCGTCACATTCGATACCCATACACTCATCACAGATGGTCTGGCTCACAAGTAAATGTGGAATTACCTCTTTGGTTTCAGCGTTCGTATATGTTTCTATATCGTAGTACACAGTAATACAAGGGTTATTTTTAGGCTTAGCATCTTTCATATAACACACATGCTTTACTCCATCCGCCTTATATTCCTCCTGGCATGTAGGACAGTGAATTACGTCGCACTTGTGCTTAAATTTTCCCCAATTATCCATTGTGTGAAACATACCACATTCACAGATTCTCATTTTCCTGCACGTACCAATTGATTTATGGAGATCAAAGCAGCTATTATTGAAAAATGTGCGTCTACACACATCACAGTCTCTCTTCTCAACTACACGGCTTTCACATTTGGTGCTTTTACACTGCTCACATACCATGTGACATTCTTTACAATGTCTCACTATATCATCCGCAAACTCGAGGCACCCCTTACACAAATCATGATGTCTCCCATATTTCGACTTTTGTCATAACTCGCGTAAAGCCCCCTTATATTACGGATGGGGAGATACGTTGTTCCTGACATCCTAAAATAAGTAGGGGCCTTGTACGATCTCTCACACAGCTTTTAAAAACATACACAGTCCGGCGGCGATCATCCAAACCAAATATAAACTATGCGCACATTCATTTCCTGTTCTACCTTTCTCAGCTCTTCAGGACCCATATTACAGTCAAATTCAAGTTCACAGTCTACTGCTAGTTTACGGGCACGCTCAACGATCGTAGGCAGCCAAATTTTTTGAGTCCGTGTATTTTGTACAGTAAACATACGTGCTAAGAGTACTGCTATAAAGCCGCAACCACGATCGACGTTTATATGCCTTCGGTAAATAGTTGGAGAATTGAAGTTAAGAGTGTACGGTATGGCACTATGACCCGCAACACGGAATACACGGTCAATATTTACCGTGAAGTTGTCCATATTGAAGGCTATACTACTTTGGACGGCTTGCATTATAGGCCCTAATATATAATCTACATCTTCAGCAGCCAAACGTCTGAACGGTACTATCACCCAATAATCGTCTACATCACCGTCATCTGACCCGAATCCAAAGGACAGACTCGTCCTGACCTCACGCTCGTCGCGATTCTGAAGAGCAAACTCTATAATACGCTGTACTAACCTGCGTATCCCGCGCTCAATTCCATTGCTATACATGACTCTATGGTCGACCCTGACTCTATACCGATTTCTAGTCAAGGTGGGGGTGGGGCTGCGGCGCGCACTAACTCGAACGTAATAACATCCTCAACAGAACGGGGGGCGGATGAATTAGTGGCTATATTAGGTGCTGCTGCTGATGGGGGCCCTGTTGCGTAGGAGGGTTGGGGATCTATTATTGTAGACTTAACAGAACGGGGGGCGGAATAAGGGGGTATATTAGGTGCTGCTGCTGGGGAGGTTGTTGCGTAAGAGGTTGAGGGTTGGGGATCTGCTGCAACAGGTACGTATTTCGGTCGCTTTATACCTGATGTGGGGTTCTCATACCTCCGCTTTGGACGTGCAACCTGTATCGCTGGTGAGGGTTCAGGGGAAGAGATCACAACTACACTGTCGTCGAGGTCATCCGTAATGATAGGGTGCTCTACCTCATCGTCGGTTCTGTGGGAGAAGAAATATAAGGATCAGCACTCAAAATTTGTAATATTTTGTAAATGACCCACTTAGGAGTGTGACGTGTTAGAAATGGACTCTGTAGAAAAATTCAGATTCACGAGCCCATCCACATGTATTATATCTGGACCTACAGGATGTGGTAAAACTGTGTTTATGCTTAAAATCATTAAAGAAAAGGGCGAGATGTTCTCGAAATTTGTGCATAAAGTTATATAGTGCTATTCGACGTATGAATCAGCGTTCAACGAGTACCAAGATGATATTTTGTTCCACAAAGGTGTATATGACGTTAATTCGCTAAAGGGAACTGAACATACAATCATTGTAATTGACGATCTCATGTTGGAGATGGATAAAACGTTTGCCGAGACATTTACAGTATACTCCCACCATCTTAACATAAGCGTGTTCTTCATCAATCAGAATCTATTTTTCAAAAATAGATACATGCGCGATGTGTCGTTAAATACGCAATATCTAGTCTTATTCGCGCAACGTAGAGATGTATCACAAATTGGGGTATTAGCTAATCAAATGTTCCCGAATCAGCGTAAGGAGTTTTTGGAAGTTTATAAAGAAGCTACAAGCATGCGTTACGGATATTTGCTTTGCGACCTTCATCCGCGAAACACGTTTAGAGTGCTTCTGCGAACGAATATATTTCCAAACGAGCCTGAAACGGTGTATATTCCAGAATGACAAAGAGACTAAAGAAATACCATGAATTAATAAAAATCTATCATCGACTGCCCCGGGCAATGCAGCAGATGTTTATTAAAAATATCGACGCCGACTTTTTAAAATGCATCTGTGAAATCTGTCTTAACGTTATAAATTGCAATGTATCAATGAAAACCCATCAGAAGGCTCGCCTACGCCGCTACAAGAACATAATACGTACACTCGCTCGTAAAAGTCAAACTGTAGCGAAGAAAAAACGAGTTATTGTGCAAACAGGAGGGTCATTTCTCCCCATCTTATTTTCAGTTTTGGGCCCTTTACTGACTAGATTAATATAATGAAGAAAGTGGTAGTGATTCCCCACGAGGTGTACGCTTCACTGCAAAGAGACACGGATCTAGATCCCCGTAAAAGCAGACTTAAAAGAATGGAAAGCGAATTGTTAGCCCTATTAAACAGTGAAAAAAACCTGATGAGAAAAGAATCTTATACCAAGAAGCTCTGCAGAAATTTCTTCACGAGTACGAAAATTATAAGAGCCCTACGGAGATTCCTGTGGTTATTTGGCACAGCACGGGGGACGATGGCGACATAGGACCTGTACCCGACGATACAGCTGATCAACCAAAAAGATTAGCCACACAAACATATCGAACATGTATTAAAAAAATACCCTCCCACTTACATTGAGGAGTAAAGGCTTAAGTCTTTATAATCTATTGAATGAGGATCCCGCCATACAATGGACCGATACAGGGGAGATCATTGTGGAAGGATCAAAGGTACGGGGATCGAATATCGTAGACATTGTCCATGATCTGGTGAGAAAGTGGGATAGGCCATCACCATCAGGATGGAAGCATATTAAAGCAAGACTACAACAAATAAATGTCCCTAAAACGTTGATAGGAAATCTGAACAGGTTAAAAGACTTGGAACATGCAACGCCTGTGACACAATTGAAGGCGCCGTCACCCCCTGCGGTAACACCTTTGAAGAGGAGCAAGAAGAGGTTAAACCAACCCTACCCACGTGCCTCTAAAATACGCAAATGGCTAACGTATTAACTAAACGTTATTATGACATTTCTACCCCATCCTCTTACGGCGGCGTAGATAGACTATACAGAAGTGTTTACGGAGTAGGAAAAAAAGATGTTGAAAGATTTTTGAGGGAGCAGGACGCTTATACGCTTCATAAGCCTGTGAGAAAAAGGTTTAAAACAGCCAAGACAACGGCTTCCTCGATTGATTCTATTTGGCAAGCAGATTTAACAGACATGCAAAGATATTCTGTGTATAACGATGGTTACCGCTACATTCTATTCATAATAGACGTATTCTCTAGATATCTGTGGCTAGTTCCTCTGAAAAATAAATCACCTGAAACAGTTGCTAAAGCCACCAAAACGCTAATGTTAAAAGAAAACAGGGTTCCTGGCTATTTTTGTACGGATATGGGGAAGGAGTTTATAGGCCGTGCTTTTCAGAATATGTTGACAGAGTTTAATATCAGCTATTACACAACCAATTCTATACATAAGGCTTCTTTAGCTGAAAGAGTTCAGCGCACCATAAAGGAACGCATGCACCGTTATTTTACACATAAAAACACATACAGATTTCTAGACATTCTGGAACCATTGGCATCATCCTACAACCGCTCACACCATCGCACGATTGGGGCAACACCTAACGAAGTTTTAGAAAGAGGTACGCTCCCGAGAAGAGATGGACCACCACCACCACCACCACCACACTCTGTGCGCTTCAAAATCAATGATTATGTAAGGCTGTCGCGTTCGGGGAATAAATTCGCAAAGGGTTTTGAGCAAGGATGGACACGCGAGATTTTTAAAGTTAGGGCTGTGAGACCTAAAGGTGTGATAATGATGTATTACATTGAAGATTTGAATGGGGAAGAAATCTCAGGAGGCTTTTACCGCGAGGAATTGCAGAAAGTTGCGTTTAATTTAGAAAAAAATGTGTTTAAAATTGAGAAAATTTTAGGAAGCAAAGGTTCAGGAAGGAGAAAAATGTACCTGGTGAAATGGCTAGGGTACCCAGAAAGCTTCAACACCTATATAAAAGCTGATGCAATAATGAAGCTTAAATAGTATGCAACATGGCTCCTAACCATTTCTACGTCACACTCCCGTCCTCCTCGTCCCTGTCTGTACACCCTAACAACACGCTAGCCAACTTTGTAACAGAACTCCATGGGCACATTGAATTGGGTCGTGATTCGTATGAGGTGGGGATATGCGAAATTCAGCTGGACACCGTCTTTTTAAATATTGAACATGAAGAAACCGTTTTTACGATTCTTAGAGACATTGACGAGTGTGAAAAAGCTGGGGTAGCTATGGATGAAACTATGCGCATCGCTTGGACTAAGATTGCACGGTATTACAGTACAGAAGTAAGACTAGGGCCGGGTCAATATGGTTCGGCCGAGGATGTTGTGAGAGGCTTAAACGTAAGTTTAAGAAACTCAAACCTTACGAATGATTTAGTATATGAAATCGTAAACAACCCTGCACATACACTAATCCTAAAATCAAAGACTAACAGATGTCTTAAAGAACATAGAAAGTTCAAAATTCTAACCAACGGCCGATATAGCGCAGCCTTCCAAAGAGACACATTTCACGAGACACAGTATAACTTGTCCAGATTAATGTATCAATTGAAGATGGAGAAATTGGCTGAAAGGTCCCCAGACATGTGCTATATTTACAGTAATATAGTGGAGCACCAGTTTGTTGGGGATACCCAGGCACGCCTGCTGCGCATTGCTCACATCCCCAACCATAGAGGAAGGAGTTTGAGTATTACATATGACAGACCCCATTATGTGAATGTCGCAACTAATTTAATAACCAATATCACAATATATATAAGAACGATTGAGGGCGAAAACTTCCCATTCGGTAACGGGAGCTTAACAGTGAAGCTACACTTTCGACGCACTGAGTTATAATGGATAGAAAGCCTTTCACCGTCTATCGAGGGATGCGATACCAGCGCGGTAGTGGACTTGGATCCATTTTTTCATCCATACTACGTACGGCTGTTCCTTTGCTGAAGAGGGGTGCCAGATACCTTGGAAGGAAAGCGCTACAATCAGGCCTTAACACTGCAGAAGACATATTGGCCGGGGCTAAACCTAAAGAAGCCCTAAAAAAACATTTAAAGCGTACACGGAACGAAATCATCAAAGATGCAAAGAGAAAAATGCGTGGTGGCGGGAAGAGGAGGGCCCCCGAAGAAGAAGAAGGGGTCACGTGGTATTAAACGTAAAAGGCTATCAAAAAAGAAATGCTGTAAGCGAATGAAACCTATGGTTGACCACTTTTTTGACTGATATAAGCTAAGGATATTGATCTCATGAATCATAGTTTGTTTACCACTTGTCGAGAGAGGAGTCACTATTTCGCCATGGCACGCTTCATCCACCCATGTAGTTCACAATGCTGTAAGTCGGAGCTGTCCTTTTTTGAGCTCCCGCCAACCCAAGTTTCTATTGAGCACAGTGACTTTATTACAATTAACCCTTTAAACACAATTAGTTCCCCGAGTGCACCTATAGAATTCGTGATACCCAGCTCAGGTCCTTACTTTTTTGATCCAAGCTGTGTGCACATGTACGCTAAGCTACGTATAGCCCATTCTGATGGAACGGCCTGCGATGACAAATATGCTGTATACCCTGAAACAAACTTTCTGCACGCCATATTCAACCAGTGTGACGTATATTTAAATCAGACCAACATATCGGCAGGCACGGGGTACTATCATCTACGAGCCTATTTGGAAAATGTCCTCAACTTTTCCAAAGAAGCGAAGGCTACCTTTTTAAGTGCGGAGGGATATTATCAAACTAAAGATGAAAATAGTATAAAGGACAAATTTAAAAATTCTAAAAAGAAAATATACGAGTGTTTTGGACGGTTGCACACAGATTTCACTTTCCAGGAGAAGTTGCTTGTGAACGGGGTGGATATGAAAATAAAGCTCACCCGCACGAGTCCTGAGATCTGCTTAAATCTGGATGCGAATCAAGAAGAGGGCGCAAAGTCCGTTGTGGTTCACATTATGGACACATACCTCCGCGTACGGCGAGTGAAATTAAGTTCACCAAAACAACTAGAAATTGAGAAAAATTTACTAAACGCTACAGTGAAATATCCTATTAACAGAGTGCAGATCAAACTATATACGGTTCCTGCAGGGTTGGCATCGAAGCAGATAGAAAACATTGCCCTGGGAAATCTTCCTAAAAGGATATTAATCGGCATGCAGGACCACGCTTCGGTGAATGGAAAATATAAAAAGAGTGCCTTTAAATTCGAGAATTTCGGACTTAAAAATATAACTCTATACGTTAATGGCACTGCTTTGGGTGGAACAATGGGTACGGACTATTCATCAGACGCTGTGTTACCTCTTTGTGCCAGAGCCTATAGTAATCTGACCCATATTGCAGGTGATTGTGATGAGCTTGGTAATGGGGTAACGCAGGAAGAATTCATTGATCAATTTAACCTTTATCCGTTTGACATTACACCTGACTTATCTGCTAGCGTAAATACCCATTTAACACCACAGCAGAGCGGTAACATCTCAGTGCGGCTGGAATTCGCCAAGCCTATAGACGCTCCTATTAGTGTACTAGTATATCTCGAATCGCAAGCCCTAATAGAAGTAGATAGATTTAGAAGCGTTATCACTGACTTTTAAAATGGATGCTAATACACTTCAGAAAGTAATGGAGCGAGTCACACGTTCCAAATTTATCGGCGTGTTTGCGAAGAATGAAACATTGAGTTTGCCAAGTACGCGAGAATGCGGTAGTCTTATTGTGAACACAGACATCATCGGTAATGAAGGGATTCACTGGATCGCGGTCTATTTTAAAAATAGACAGCGCCTGTACTATTTTGATTCACTCGGTACTCAACCCTGGAGTGACCCTATTATTGTAAAATTTCTCGCTCAGTTACATATTCCCGAAGTTGTATGGAACCCATTTCGTATGCAGGGATATTTTACTAATGTTTGCGGAATGTACTGTGTCTCATTTCTCATGCATATGTCAAATGATAAAGAATTTATAAATTTTTTAAATTTATTTGACCCGTGTCACACTCACCGAAACGATGAAATGGTATGCAGACAGATAAAAAACCGTTTTCCAATTGTACGTACTCGTTGTATATTATAATGTTTTTGTTCGTATATTTGTATATTCGTTTATTGTACTGATTTCTTTCATTTAATAAATTTATGAAAATATATTGCGTCTTCTTATCCCAAAAAGATCGAAAAACACTTACATTATTTGACATTGTTGACTGATTAGTATATCATCCGTATTCCCTTCAAAAGATTGTATAACTCGTGTCAAATCCTCATCGGACCTTAAAGGAAAACATATACAGAGTATACAGACAGACAGATCCCCATTATGTGAAGATATCTTTGGTTCGAGGAGTGAACGCCATAAAAATTTCGATTTTAGCATAATGGGGAAATAACATTGATTGACATTTTTGACTAGTATCTATTTGACGAAATACTACAACTCTCCATATATATAAAATCGAATTATGGACACTTACATTTCTATGGTAGTCCCTTGCGTCGGATTGTAAGGAGCGTCACTGCAAATATCTTCTACGGTTTGCGTCGAAAATAGTTCGCCACAATCAGCAGCATTGAAAAGACTAATTGTGGTTAATGCTGCAGTATCACGTTCTTCATACAAGTCTGGGGAGACGTACAGGTCCATGGTGGAGGATGTGTGACACTGCTGACTGATCAGTATATCATCCGTATTCCCTTCAAAAGATTGTATAACTCGTGTCAAATCCTCATCGGACCTTAAAGGAAAACATATACAGAGTATACAGACAGACAGATCTCCATTATGTGAAGATATCTTTGGTTCGATTACCAATTTCGATTTTAGCATGATGGGGAAATAACATTGATTGACATTTTTGACTAGTATCTATTTGACGAATACTACAACTCTCCATATATATATAAAATCGAATTATGGACACTTACATTTCTATGGTAGTCCCTTGCGTCGGATTGTAAGGAGCGTCACTGCAAATATCTTCTACGGTTTGCGTCGAAAATAGTTCGCCACAATCAGCGCATTGAAAAGACTAATTGTGGTTAATGCTGCAGTATCACGTTCTTCATACAAGTCTGGGGAGACGTACAGGTCCATGGTTGATTATTCACTGATGCGAAAATAGCTACTGTTACTCCCAACTGAAAATATCCCCTTTTATATGCACATTCGCCAAGCTCCGCCCAAAAGACCAGATGTCGTCGTGATTGGCTGCCGATGTAGCTGGGTGGAGCTATGACGTGTACCAATCCGCTATAACGAGACCGGACGAGTAACATATATATAAAATCGAATTATAGGCACTTACATTTCTATGGTAGTCCCTTATATTATATTTTTTACTTACAAATTATTAGTATTGTTTGTTAACATAATTGTTAACTTATTTTATAATAAAGAAATTATATCCTAATTATATTTTAAAAAGAACATTCGGTTTCAACGTTAAGCTGTGGTCTAAGGCGGCGTGGCATGAATAAATACTAAAATAAAATTAAATGTTAAAAATCTTTATTCATACGTTATTAAAAGTTAAAAATCTTTATTAATAAAACAGGATAGAAGCATATGAAAGTCAAGGTAAACTATAGTTGTAAAATTAGGTTATACGATGTTTTTCGGACATACTACTGCCTCGGGTTAAATGATCCTGTTATTTTAAATCACGTATTTGAAAGAGTTAATCATTATTGCTACATAGAAAAAATCGTGCATTACGATGTTTTTCGGATATACTACTGCCTCGGGTAAAATGGTCCTGTTATTTTAAATCACGTATTTGAAAGAGTTAATTATTATTGCTACATAGAAAAAATCGTGCATTACGATGTTTTTCGGATATACTACTGCCTCGGGTAAAATGGTCCTGTTATTTTAAATCACGTATTTGAAAGAGTTAATTATTATTATTGCTACATAGAAAATCGTGCAGTTTTTTTCGATTATTATTTATTGAACAAAACTCTCGCTCTCTTTCTATATATATATATATACTGTATATATATATGTATAGAAAGAGTGGTCTGGAAGGAAGTTTACCAATGATTAAATTCTCTTTGCGAGTGACCCGTTGCCCGCGTCGGGCTAACCTTTGGTTAGCTTCCGCCCGAATTGTTCATTCTGACGAAGGTCAAGCTTTTCACTCCACCTTAGACCTACAGTTTAACGTGGATTCCGAACCACGACCCATCAGCAGCCCAGCGTCTTGACCACTAGGCCTCCTAGGGTACCCATTTATCTACCAACCACTTTCTTTATTGTGTGGAAGGATGAACAGCTGGGCTTTGCTGCGCGCCGGCTGCCGTCGGGTCTCGAACCCTGGGCCGATGGATTCGTAGTCCGCGACGCTAACCACTACACCACCGAGGCGGTATTTGTCATTACTTACTCGGACTATAGTGGATTTAATTATCCCAGAAGAGTTCCATGCACGGTCTGTGTGTAGCATATATATATATATTGTGTGTACGTTTTTCCCTTGACCTTCGTCAGAATGAACAATTCGGGCTGAAGCTAACCAAAGGTTATCCAAAGGGTATATATATATATATATATATATATATATATATATATATATATATATTATATTATTATTTCTACAATGAAACGGGGTCGGGCCGAAGAACGGGTGAGAGATCTCCCCCCAATATATATATATATATATATATATATATCATTATATTTCTATATGACACCATACAAATTACGCGTAAATATTTTCATTGTAGAAGTAATAAGAATGATAAAATTAATATCTGAAGTCAGTGGTGATTTCTGCTCGAATAGCTTGTAGAAGGATAATCCCTCGGCCCGAAAAAGGTCCCTAGAGACCTTTTTCGTTCGAATCGTGTCCCTAGAGACACGATTCGACCCCGCTATAGTGGCTTGGGCAATGAATAATTTCTTTATTTTACGTCATTTTTCATTTTTTTCGTCGCAGGAATGAGGCTATATGCTTCATAAGTTTTCATCTCGTTTGGTGGAATTGTATCGTAAATTATCGTATTTCGAATTGTATCGTAAATGATCATTTCGTTTCGTTATTCGTGAGGGCTGAATTATGGATAACTATGTTATTTGTTTCGTTCATCTTCAAGTTTAATGAAGCTGTATTTAAATGAAGTTTCATAATTGGTTTTACTGTTATTTAGGAAAATTTATATTGGGAGCAAACGTTACAATAATAATAAGCTTATGTCGATATAGTTACCCATTGAATTGGAACTCTTTATTCACGTTTGCTATTATTTATTGAATGGTGGATAATTAGTTGGGTAACCCTTATAAAAATTCGTTTTCTGTCTAACGAAATAGGGTAACTTTACTAATTCTATTAACGCGTAATGAAAGAGGCGCTTGTGTTATTTTATACGGTTGAATCTTGTATAACCATATAAATATATATTGTGGTATTTTATATGATTCATTAGTTTATTATATATACAAGTACATTTGGAATAACAGCCGTTATATATGTGTTACACGATTAATGGGACACATGGCGCTATCTGGCAACTATGTTATTTGTTTCGTTCATCTTCAAGTTTAATGAAGCTGTATTTAAATGAAGTTTCATAATTAATTGGTTTTACTGTTATTTAGGAAAATTTATATTGGGAGCAAACGTTACAATAATAATAAGCTTATGTCGATATAGTTACCCATTGAATTGGAACTCTTTATTCACGTTTGCTATTATTTATTTATTGAATGGTGGATAATTAGTTGGGTAACCCTTATAAAAATTCGTTTTCTGTCTAACGAAATAGGGTAACTTTTAATTCTATTAAAGCGTAATGAAAGAGGCGCTTGTGTTATTTTATACGGTTGAATCTTGTATAACCATATAAATATATATTGTGGTATTTTATATGATTCATTAGTTTATTATATATACAAGTACATTTGGAATAACAGCCGTTATATATGTGTTACACGATTAATGGGACACATATTTATTGAATGGTGGATAATTAGTTGGGTAACCCTTATAAAAATTCGTTTTCTGTCTAACGAAATAGGGTAACTTTGTTAATTCTATTAAAGCGTATGAAAGAGGCGCTTGTGTTATTTTATACGGTTGAATCTTGTATAACCATATAAATATATATGTGGTATTTTATATGATTCATTAGTTTATTATATATACAAGTACATTTGGAATAACAGCCGTTATATATGTATTACACGATTAATGGGACACATGGCGCTATCTGGAATACCTTGCGCTATCTGGCAACTCAGCCAGAATAGAGGATTATAAAGATCGCGAGCTGTTGAAGAACCATTCCCCCTCGGCTCCGGCCGAGTAAGGAGCTCTGCTCCTTCTATTTCAGGCCCTTTGGTAAACCCCATAGTGGCCTCTTAGGTTAGGGAAACGAAAATAAATTGGGGGAGAACTCCACTCTGTCCTTCAGGAGTCTCTCTCCCTCCTTCAGCTCTCTCTCCTGCATGTATTCCTCCTTCAGATGTCTCTCTCTCCTGCATGTTTGCCTCCTGCATGTGTATGCATGTGTACATCCAGCATGTGTACTCCTGCATGTGTGCGTGTACCTCCAGCATGTGTACCTACTGCATGTGTACTCCTGCATGTATACGTGTACCTCCAGCATGTGTACTCCTGCATGTGTACCTATCCTCTCTCCTTCAGGCGTCTCTCCCTCCTACAGGCATCTCTCTCTTCTTCAGGCGTCTCTCCCTCCTACAGGCATCTCTCTCCTTCAGCTGTCTCTCTCTCTCCTTCAGGCGTCTCTCCCCCTTGGCTCAGCCAACTGGCTGATTCTGGCTGATTAGGAGCCTATAAAACAACGCCAGCCCGGCTGGAAGTCTTAGTGTGCACTTGGCTCCTGCCAGGTGAACACCTCTCCTCCTTTCTCTCCTCCTCCTCCTTTCTCTTGGGGGATAACGCCGCCTCCAAGTTTCCCCCCACCCCCCTTCCCCCCCACCCCCTTTGCAACAACCCCCTTTGCAACAACCCCCACCCCCCTTTGCAACAACCCCCTTTGCAACAACCCCCTTTGCAACAATCCCCCTTTGCAACAACCCCCACCCCCCTTTGCAACATTACATAATAACCTGCAACATTCCTGCACTCTCCCCTTTTGCGGCTATACTACTGAGGCGAACCGCGAATGTAAACACCGCCAAATCACGGTTAACTCCATGTCACAATCACGGATAAGTGCACAATGGTAACAATTAGTAAGTAATAGTTAATTCAATTGACGACAGTGAATCACGGAAAAAATGTGTGTGTGTATACTGTATACCTCGTTAACCTCGTTGCGGTTTCGTGCGTCGGTCTCTCTTCACACGAAGTTCATGGTATTGGGCCCCGCCTCTAGGCATGGCTTGGTGGAGGAGTGAGTTGCTCTCTTGCGCTCCCCACCGCACATAGCCAGGTGCACCCGGCTCATCTGGTATCGTCCCGAGCCAATTTTTAAAAGATGAGTTAAGCCTAATAAAATGGGCGTGAAACCTTTTTCAGTTTTTACTATGGTGCCATAAAGCCACATTCGCCCTCACGGCCTCACCCCTCGGCCCTCACTCCATTGAAAATTCGAAACACCCCCTGTAATTTCAATTCCTGGGAAAGCACTGTTGTAATAGGGTGTGTCAATTTGGGAGGTGAAAATTAATTTTTGCCAATTCATTCACTGAGGGGTTTTAAAAAATATGTTTTGGATGTGAAAGAATTCAATCTGCTATTATTTTTGTGATTGCTCAACACTTAGCTTGGTAAATCTACGTTTGATTAAAAAGCACATAAATTGCTCTCGGAAACAACATTTATTAATTTTAGCTTCTCAAAATGTCAGGTAGTGCTATAAAAATTTTAGTTTCTCTGCATAAAAACCATATCCTGGTAATCATAAAACATATCCTTGTAATCATAAAACAACATTAGAAAGTAATGACATCAGTAAAAAAAAAATATTTAAACAAGTTTCATCAAGTCTTGCTTTGATTCGTTCTTGGACATCAGCCGCGACTTGCTTGGCCTCTGATATAGCCCTCACGTTTCTCATGTGTATACACCCTGCCTGCTGCCTCTGTGACTTGTTTCACACACTCTCTATTGACTGAGCATGACAGGGCCACTGTGGAACTTGCATAGGCTTGTCAAAGAACTTCTTTACTTCCGCTGTAGTCAGTTTACATGTCAAAGGAGGTTCAAATACCCCGTCAGACCAGTCTGTCAGCTCCAACACGGAAGAAGCACTGGGGTTGATGGAAGGTGTCTTCCTGGACGTACAGAAAGATCTCCAAGTGTGTCATCATCCACCCCTCATGTCAACAATCTTTGGACACCAGCTCTCTCTCCTCACTGTCATCTGAGCACAAGAGTGTCTGGATTATCATTTCGCTGAGCGCTTGGGTTGGCAAAACAGCATCCACTACAGCCTTCTTTTGCAGCCTAACTAGCCGCAGCTGAAACAAGATGTGGCGTGGGCCTTCCACCCAAGTGTTTTACTTTGATGTTGAACCAACAGGGGTAGTACACACCAACAATGTATTCCACTATCAGTCTTAAGTTGTTGAGGGTTTTGCCTTTAAGGCCATGTTTTGAAACCCATATGCGACAAAGCCTGTTTGCTGTTGTCAACCACCTTGAATGGCTCACTGGACCAATTTCAAGAAGGGCCAGATCTGTGGAAGTTCTCCTGTCCTTATGGCCTGTGTGATCCTATACCCGTACGCTTGATCAGTAGAGAGATCCTTTACGACATTGTCACTCAGTGAAGAGGCTCTCCAATTGAGAGTTTGGTGAATGAAGGATCAATTTCAAGTTCAGTTGCAGTGTCTAGCATCTTGCCAATGTTACCTGTCCACTTGTTGTTAGACAAGGTCTTCCCATCCAGTGCTGTGATCAAGTGTCGCAGGGGTAACTCGTTAGTGTGGAGGGCACAAACCAACCAGATCAACTTACGGCAAAGCTTGACCTCTACCCAATGCATGGAACCCAGCCAGTGTTAACATTTGTAGAATCACCTCCAATGGCCTGCAGGCTTTTATCAATGCCCTTCTTCTTCATGAAATCTACAAGATTATCAGCAATAACTTCAGCAGGTTTTTTTCTCGTTGAGCCTTGGTAGAGATATCTTCCACCTGGCTCACTGCACACAGAATAATGCTCTTCTTTGATGATGCTGGGGAACTGACGATCTGAATTGTCTGCTTTCAGCATAACTTTAGTTGTATCTTGACGGCCGTCAAAGAAGATGCGGTCAATTTCACCCTTCTTACAAAGATCATCAAATTCCTGATCCAGGGATCTCATAACTTTTTCTTGGGCCCTCTTGACTTTATTGTGATCAACTACAAGTCTCTTGTCTTCTTCAGTGATCAAGCCAGCATCCATAAAGGCAGCAGTGGTGATAGCAGCTGTGGCACGCAGGCCAACACATATCTGATGCATGCATAGCAACATTAGGTATTTCTAATGTGTTGTACTCTGGCTTTTTATTGGAAGTTGAAGCCGTGCTTGGTATTTCTAATGTCACTTCATAAACTTCCATCCTTTCCATCTTGAGCATCAGCTATTTGTTCTTCATTTTCATCATCAGAGAAAAATTATTTCATTTGATGGCATTGAAACATCTGCTTACTTGTCTGCTTATATTCAGCAAGCCTTCTTCTTTCGTCTTCTTGCCGCTTCTGCTTTTTGACTTGTCTGTTGTGCTCAGGTTGATCTGGCAAGCCAATCTGATGTGGTCCAATAGAACCAGACTTGTCTCTCTGACCTTTAATGAAAGCAAGTTCCTTCACAGGGATCTTCATCTCCCTAGGGCATGTACAGTTAATGTGAGTTTCGTTTTTGCAACCAGCATCTGCAAGGCAGCCAAATTCAGAGCAGAGAACAATTTTACACTTGCAACTGAGGATGTCAAAAAGCTTGTCAAGTTTTGCAATGAAAGCCTCTTTGACATGTAGCTTTCCTCTCCCAAGAGATATGTTTTTGGCCTGCTCCCAGCTCTCTTGAATCTTGTTCAAGATTGTGACTCATGAATTACAACGGGGGCTACAAAAGAACTGTTTGCTCGTTCCCACTTTTCAAGCACTTTAGGGTAAATGTCCTTTGCAAGACTGGCTGCTGGTAGTTTCTCAATCCTCACCACTTTGTTCTCTTAGCAATAGCCCATATTTCAGAACGTCTCGCAGAGTTGGGAGTTCAGAGGGCAACAACTCTCTACCAGTTCCAATTAGGTTGCTCATATGTGTGAATGTCCCCAGTCTTGTCCTCCTTTTAGAAGCCATTGTAGGTCAATTCCCACTAGTAGGATGGGAGCACTGACGGACAAGTAATCTTCAGCACACTGATGAATATGCTTCAACCTGTGAAATAAGCAAAAACAGCAGTGCATTATATATACAGCATATATAATTATTAATATAATAATTATTATATAATTCCCAAAAGTCAAAAAAGTCACTATTTTATGTAGCTTCTTACCAAGCAAACCTAAATTATATTAAATTAACAAAAATATCTTTAGAATTCCTAAGTCATGCTGCAACTTTTTAGCACCCCTCATATTTGGTATTTGAAAGTTGAAAAATTCGACACACCCTATTGTTGTAACCCCCTCCCTCTGCTAACATTGTTGCTAATATTGTCTTTGGTAGCGCGGAGAGACACTGACTGAGGCGCATTGTGGTGGGATGGCGGGGGGCGAACCGCGAATGTAAACACCGCCAAATCACGGTTAACGCCATTAGAACCAATAACAGACAAACACATTGGCCGATATCAGTCAGAAAATGTTCACTATATTTCCTTTATTGTTGTAAGATTTCAATTTACGGATTAATCTTCTAAACGGTACAGCGGCTTTTAGTTGAAGCCTGAAATACACTACTATATATTTGAAGTTTATTTGTATGGCAAGCAAAGTTATTTCATATATTTAATTGGCCCCCTTCACATACACTAAGGAATAAAGGTTTAAGTCTTTATTTCTAAGTCAATTAAACTTCATTGGGTAACATCTCTCCAAATAATTAAATAGTAGCGTACTAGCAAAAGGTCGGCGCTACGCGCCGATTTTGCTCGATCTGCGGTGCTTCGGCTTGATTGTGGGCCTACGGCGTATTTTATTTTGAACATCAGTACCCCTTTATCTGGATATCATTCCTATTCCTCTCTCCTTGGGCCTCAGTAATTGGGGTGCCTGCGGCCTTCCAGTTACTGGCAAACCAATTATTCATTCAATAAAACTACAGAAAAGAACGCACCCATGAAAATCTAAAGCTTCACAAATCTTAATACAATGAGCTCGAATTTGAAGCTATATGCCCGGTTAGGTATTCAATGAACCTAACCGAGTATTCAATAATTTTACCATAGGTTTCGTAATGATCTTGATGATGTCATTTAATGTTTTAAAATTAATTATTTAATTTATTAACACCCACGTGCACAACCTCGGGACCTAATCAATATGTGTGTGAAGTTTCATGTTTGTAACTGCTTCCATTTTGGAGTTATGGCTGATGGCTGGAACACACACACACACATACACACACACACACACACGTGTCTTTTTATTATTATTATTATTATTATAGATAAACAATAGACTGGTACAAATTTATAACCGAAAGACTTCCGAAAATCAACAATTTTTGATAAAGAAAAGGGAAAAATTGGTTTTGTAGGCCTAGGGGGTCCGAAATTTTCATAAAATGGAAAATAATTGCTATTTTCTTACAGCGACAGGCATAATGATATTAGGATACCTAATAGAAATTTTGTAATATTTTAAAGTGGGGAAAATAAATAATTTTCTAAAAATGATCTTCAACTATAAAAGCGCATCTAATCAGATAACTTAATTAACGTATTTCTATGACAACTAAAAAATAGAATGATAAATCAATATCCTATCAAATTGTTTGTGTATACGTAAAATTATATATCTGTACAAAAGCCACAGTAATAAAACGCACAAAAGTCACGGTAAATAATTTCGAGTGTGGCTCGTTTAACTTTAAACTCCTGTTTATTTAAATTGCCCGTTTTAATTATGTAATTTTTTGTATTGAATCGATAAAGAAATCTTTTGTGATTTTTGGTATTGAATCGATAAAGAAATCTTTTGTGAATCGAAAAATGTCAAAATTATAACAAATATCAAAATATTTTGTATAAAAATCATTGAATTTTAAAAATGCATGTTTGTTTTTAGTTTTTTGCAAAAAGTTCTTTATGAATTTTAAAAATATATACTTTTTTAAATTGAATCAATAAATAAATCTTTTGTGAATCGAACGATATTAAATGTTTAGTAAATATTGACTTATTTTGTGCCAAAATTATGATTAAAAATGAAAAATTAAAAAAATGTGTGTACAGGCATGGGAAGAACTGTACCCCTAAAAGTGGGGAATGAATTATGTTAAGGAATTTTTTTTAGCATGGGCATTGCACAATAAAAAGACGCATCGAATGGTGAAAACCGCATTGTCCTATACCAATTGTAGCGACCTGTAGGTGTGCGCAAAAAAACTGTTACATATATATATATATGCATATAACTGCAATGACCGCGCAGTATATAAATGAATAGAAACGACATAAGTGTTAAGGAACGTTTCTGCACACGAGGAGGAGAGATAACGAATAATGAAAAATGAGGCGAACCGCCCGGGAATCGAACCCAGGGCCTTCCAATTGCCGGTTGGACGCTCTACCATTATGCTACGGACCTCACTCAATCACAAATCGAAATTCTCCCACATAGGGCAGAAACCAATGCCCTGAGAGGGCACCCTCGCAAATCGTGAATATGCGCATATAACTGCAATGACCGCGCAGTATATAAATGAATAGAAACGACATAAGTGTTAAGGAACGTTTCTGCACACGAGGAGGAGAGATAACGAATAATGAAAAATAAGGCGAACCGCCCGGGAATCGAACCCAGGGCCTTCCAATTGCCGGTTGGACGCTCTACCATTATGCTACGGACCTCACTCAATCACAAATCGAAATTCTCCCACATAGGGCAGAAACCAATGCCCTGAGAGGGCACCCTCGCAAATCGTGAATATGCGCATATAACTGCAATGACCGCGCAGTATATAAATGAATAGAAACGACATAAGTGTTAAGGAACGTTTCTGCACACGAGGAGGAGAGATAACGAATAATGAAAAATGAGGCGAACCGCCCGGGAATCGAACCCAGGGCCTTCCAATTGCCGGTTGGACGCTCTACCATTATGCTACGGGTGCCCTCTCAGGGCATTGGTTTCTGCCCTATGTGGGAGAATTTCGATTTGTGATTGAGTGAGGGTCGTAGCATAATGGTAGAGCGTCCAACCGGCAATTGGAAGGCCCTGGGTTCGATTCCCGGGCGGTTCGCCTCATTTTTCATTATTCGTTATCTCTCCTCCTCGTGTGCAGAAACGTTCCTTAACACTTATGTCGTTTCTATTCATATATATATATATATATATAAGGTTTCATTTCTGAAATAGTATATTAGCTGTATAAGAAAAGTCATAAACTTCACCCCTCTATATGATCAATCAAAGGTCACGTGTCTCCTGCTACTACCTGGTCATATCTGTACCCTGCGTGCTCAGTTGACCGCTGCAAGCCCTGGATCTCAGACGTATATTTGAAGATTTCTCACGTAGACGAAAAATAGTGATGGCTACCTTTGATAATGTGTGTTCAACGCTTATGAAGTGGTATTCGGTAAAGACGGAAGATGTGGCGAATACTGAAAGACGCCCTAGCCCTCCCTCGTTTGAGACTTTTAAGGCTACATTGAACCGTGCGAAGTTTGAGGAACAAGATGTTCAAATACTCTATGGATATTCTAGCGAGAGATACCCCGAAATACAATCTATTTTTAATATAAAGTTATATCAATATTTTTTTGTAATAAGGTTTAAAGATATATTGGTGTCAGACAAATTTGTATTGAAACAAAATAAATGGGCGAAAGACGAGAAATGAAATAGTTATCCCGAAACACAATAAACTTTTAAAGTTATATTAATATTTTGGTAATTTTTTACTATCAGTCCGGTCTCTGGAAACTGAAAATAAAGTTTACCATAAGACTCTTTACATTTTTTTAAACAACTTTTATTAAGTACAATATGAAGGCAAATGCGGATTAAAGTGATAAAATTAATGTTAAGAAAATATTTTTTTGAGCGATAAAATCGCGGATCATGTTTTTGAGAGTGATAAAATGGCTGATCCCCACAAAGGTTAGGAAGGTACCGCTAACAAAATTTGGGGGGGGGGGGGGGGGGTTGACCTGAACTCATAAGATTTTAGTGTCACGATGGCGTCGGTTTGCGATGGTTGTAATTATTCACTGTGTTTAACTTCATGCAAATTTTTTGATGATGAAGAGGCTGCATTTAATTTTTATGTAGAACACAGTGTATTGCTAAAAGATTTTATTTGCCCTAAGAAAATAAAGGAAGGTATTGTTTGTGGTAATAAGTGTGTGTTCGATAAAAACAGAAAAGCATTTCGTTGGCATAGGTAAGAGTAGTACCTAAAATTAGGTTAGGTTAGGTTAGGTAGGTTAGGTTAGGTTAGGTTAGTATAGTTTTACGGTATATATAATATATACAGTGAATATATAGAGTGTTCGTTTTACTACATATATATAAATGTGTATATATATATATATATATATATACCTTTTAGGTCACTCATGTTGGCTGTTTCTACAATTTCCATAATTTATATATCAATGGATTCATTTTTACATCGCGAATGCGCCCTAGATAGTCTCTACTGAAGGAATTACCCGCATTTTAGGTTATTTTTCACACTTATACCCCAAAACAAACTTCGTGTCCTAACTTAGTTTTGGGCCAGTTCCCTGACTTGAGACTATCCAAATCGCATTCCTGGTGTAATAACGAATCCATTGATCTATAAATTATGGGAATTGAAGAGACCGGACTGATAGTAAAAAATTACCAATATTTTTTGTAATAAGGTTTAAAGATATACTGGTGTCTTAAAGGCATATGTGTAAAGAAAAAAAAAATTGGCCAAAAGATGAAAAATTAAATAGTTCCCCTAATTTAATTTGGTGGTTTAAATGGTGGTTGTGGTGCTGTGGTCATTTTTTTTGTGGTGGTTATGCTCGTATATATTTGCTATTGGGGCTTTACATGCGTCTGTTTATATATATATATATATATATATATATATGTGTGTGTGTGTGTGTGTGTGTGTGTGTGTGTGATAATAGGGATCTATGGGCGTATAATCGGGGAGTGTATGTGCGTTTGTGTACGCTTTTAATTCGTTCGAAGGTTATTAATATATACAAGCCATTTATACCTTCTAAGTCTTCTAAGCCAACTGCCAACTGGCTGATTAAACCAACTGGCGGATTTAGGGTTCTAAGCCAGGTACCCTGAGCTCCCAATATGCACCTCGATCTTCCAGGTGTAGGATGCTCTCTCTCTCTCTCTCTCTCTCTCTCTCTCTCTCTCTCTCTCTCTCTCTCTCCCCCACCGGTGGCGGACGTACCTTCAATTGAAGGGTGTGTCCAGGTACAGGTGGGTGACCCTCCTTCCACGTTGGAAGGGGCTCAGGCGCTTGCGGAGCCTGAGAAGTTTGGAGTGTGGGAACCCTAAGGAGTTCTTCAGTTATGTTAATAGTAGAAAGCCCATTAGAAGCATAATAGGTCCATTAAAGGACCCCAGCGGCGTTCTGCGGACATCGCTAATGTGCTTAATGAGTATTTTGCGGGAGTGTTCATCAGGGAGAACACCCGCGTCATCCCCGAGCCAGGTGTCAGGCACGAAGGTGCTGGCCTGGATACTGTTCGGTGTACCGCGACAGTCGTTGCCGATACAATAGACAAACTGAGCGCGTTTAAGGATACTGAGCCAGACCAGTTCCTCCAGAGTGTTGCGGGAGGTGCGCGACCAGGTGGCTCCTCACCTGGCTACAGTCTTCAACAAATCGTTGGAGACGGGCCAGGTGTCTGGTGACTGGAGGGAAGCCAGTGTGACCACTATCTTTAAGAAAGGGGATCACGAAAGTCCAGGGAACTATCGTCCCATTAGTCTCACCTCAGTTGTAGGTAAATTATTAGAGGGGATAATAGCGGATAGGATCGTTGACGATTTGGATTCCTCCAAGCTGCTTGGGGACTCCCAACATGGGTTTAGACGGCATAGGTCGTGTTTCACCAACCTGCTTGAGTTTTTCCACGTCATGTTGAGCGAGTATGATAAGAGTAGGGCGATTGATATACTTTATCTCGACTTTGAGGAAGCCTTTGATAAGGTACCTCACCTGCGGCTAATGGCGAAAGTGCGCGCGCTGGGTATCGGTGGGGAAGTAGGTAGGTGGATTGAAAACTGGCTGAAGAATAGGCGGCAGAGGGTTGTAATTAAAGGGGCTAGCTCGGGTTGGGCCTCGGTCACTAGTGGGGTTCCTCAGGGTTCCGTTTTGAGGCCACTGTTGTTTATCATTTACATAAATGATATCGACGGTGGCATCGTCAGTAGGATCGCCAAATTCGCTGGTGACACCAAGCTTGCGGCCAATGTTGGGACGCCCGAAGCGATCGAGCAACTGCGTGCGGACCTAGGTAGGATAGGAAAGTGGTCCGAAAAATGGCAAATGCCGTTTAACTTGGGTAAATGCAAGGTGATGCACATTGGCTACGCGAATCCCAAGTCGGACTACTCGATGTTGGGGAGTAATGTCGAGGTGACTGATTTGGAAAAGGACTTGGGTGTGCTAATTAGCAGCGACCTTAAGTTTACGAAACAATGCGTAGAGGTGGAAAAGAAGGCCCAGAAGCTGTTGGGTTATATCAGGAGGCAATTTTAGTTTCGGAAGAAGGAGATTGTGCTCTCTCTGTACAATTCCCTGGTTCGGCCGCACCTGGAGTATGCTGTGCAGTTCTGGTCGCCCACCCTCAAGAAAGATATTGAGAGGCTGGAGCGAGTGCAGGCGAGGGCCACAAAGTTAATCCCTTCCGTTAGGCATATGGGCTATAATCGACGCTTACGCGCCCTGAACTCGTTTTCGCTGGAAACTCAGAGACTGCGCGGTCAACTCATCGAGGTTTTCAAGCTCTTACGCGGGTTCAACGATGTCGATTTTAGAAGCATGTTTAGTTTAAATGATAACCCAACTCGCAACAATGGTTGGAAGTTGGATTTGAAACGGTTTAGGACTAGTGTGTGTGGGAATTACTTTACCTATAAGATCTGTGATACGTGGAACGGGTTATCTTCAGAAGTTGTGAACAGTTCCTCTTGGGATCATTTCAAGAAAAGTTTAGACCAAATCTTGCACACTATTTGAGGGTGACAGAATTTTTCCGTGGCACCCGTTGCCATTGGTACCTCCTCGGTATGGGCCGCAAGGCCTTTTGAGGTACTACTTTTCCTTGTAACTCCTTGTAACTCTCACTCTCTTTCTCTCTCTCTCTCTTTTTCTCTCTCTATCTCTCATGTAGCTCGTAGCGTAAACTAACCCACTTTTTGTTATACTCGTCATACTTTTTTCTTTTCTTATCCTCTTTACTTGCATGTCTGTAGTTCGCATGGTAGAGTGTGTTTGAGTCAAGATTGTTTGCACGGTTTGTAAGCGCTCTTATTTTACTACTTCTAATCTTTCACCCATTTCCTATTCGCTTCGACTATTTTTCCGACTTGTCGGCAGTGGCCGACGGATGATGATGGTGAGTCTCTCTCTCTCTGTCTGTCTGTCTGTCTGTCTGTCTGTCTGTCTGTCTCTCTCGCTCTCTCTGTCTCTCTCAATCTCTCTCTCTCTCTGTCTGTCTCTCTCGCGTATAGGAGGGCGAAGGCCAATCGTTCCCATGAGAACACTGAAGCGTATGTCCGCCTGTGTAGGGAAGTGAAGGCGAAGGTTAGGCTAGCGAAACGTAACGAAGAACTACGGGTGGCAAGCCTCTGCAAGGGGAACCCTAAGGAGTTCTTCAGTTATGTTAATAGTAGAAAGCCCATTAGAAGCATGATAGAGGTTAAAGGACCGAAGCGGCGTTCTGCGGACCTCCGACGCGGACATCGCTAATGTACTTAATGAGTACTTTGCGTCATATACTGGTCAGAACGTTTTTGATAGGTTTCATTGCTAGAACGCTTTATCTTATTCAGTGTATTCAGAGTTCGAAAAAAAAAAAGTTATAATGACTGGACCGCAGAAACTGAAGGCTGAATGTGCGAGGTGTGGAGTAAAGCAGTGGGTGACGAACTTCAAAGAAACCTGCTTCGAGAAGATCAACTACTTCAGCATGTGCCGCTTTTGCCAACTCATGCAGTTTTACGAGAAGCTAAAGGAGGGGGTCCGGCGGCTCGAGTCGTCTAGATCGGCTGTTGGAGGTGCGGCGGTCACTGACGCGGCTGCGCCCTCCACCCCGGAGCTGATTGATAGGATAGCTGCCCTGGAAAGGCGGTCCAGCGATGGACTGAATAGAGCTCGGGACCGCGGAGAAAGGGTAGAGGTGCAACCGGGGGCCAGGGTACAAAATCAGTGTCAGGAATCGCCAGCAACCACAAAGTTAAACCCTTCCGTTAGGCATATGGGCTACAATCGACGGTTACGCGCCCTGAACTTGTTTTCGCTGGAAACTCGGAGGCTGCGCGGTCAACTCATCGAGGTTTTCAAGCTCTTACGCGGATTCAACGATGTCGATTTTAGAAGCATGTTTAGTTTAAATGAATAACCCAACTCGCAACAATGGTTGGAAGTTGGATTTGAAACAGGGTAGGTATACCCCTTTGGGGAGAGAGGCCGTCCAACCTTCTCCCACAAAGAGGTCAGGTGGACAACCCCCAGCTTGCTCTGGGATTCCCCTCTTCTTTGGTACCCTTGGGGGTGGGGGTTGGTACCTTGCAATAAGGGGGTGGGGTGGGGTGGGTGGCACCCCACTCACTTTATCAACATTGCAATTGCATATGCACTCGTCCATTTTGCGGCCACACTACTTCCCTGACCAACCACACTCTGATCGCTATGACGGTAGGATTAGAGGAGAAAGCAACTCTCCCCAACATCACCTCCCTTAAATGAGGCTGGATACAAACACAAGTTGACCCTGAACATTTGTTTGAATTTTTTCAAAGTAAATAATGAGAACAGAAATATTTGCAAGAAACTAACATCATTTCGAATTTTAATTAGATCTTACTTATATCATACGTTTTAGGATCAAGATATTTGGACACCATTCGTGATTCGGGATAAATATATTAGTTTGCAGCAGGATATTAGGAAATTAAACTAATTAAGCCCCTCCGATCACAATCTTATATCTGTTTTCTGTCCTAACCCTCCAATTCGGCCTTTGGATCCTCCGAAGAGGAGGCGCCCTTTGGCACTTCGGCGCCGCTGATTGGGAGGCCTTTAGGCAGCACTTCTGTGATTCCCCATGGAATGATTACTTTTTCCATGGCCGCACCACAGAGGTGATTCTCTCGGGCATGGAGGCGTACATTCCATATTCTGTTCCTGTTACTAATGCAAAAAAACCTTGGTTTAACTTTACTTCTTCTAATGCTATCCGCAACAGAGAGGATGCTTTCAGAAGGTACCGTCGCCATCCAACTCCTGACTCTCACTCAGCTTATATTTCTGCCCGGAATCGTGCAAAATCTGTTTTTCGACTCGCTAAAAATTTCTTCATCTGACAAAAATGTGAAAATCTATCCAATTCTAATTCTTCTCGCTCTTTCTGGCATCTAGCTAAGAACCTCTTCCATTCCGACGGCACAGTTGCTGTCTTTTCTCCTGACAAAGCTGAACTCTTCACTCAAACTTTCGCTTACAATTGAACCCTGGACGATTGCGGTGCTGTTTCCCCATCTCCTACCCCTTCTGACTTTATTATGTCTAAAATTAGAATCTCTTCTAAAGATATTTTTTCTGCCCCATCTGGGCTGAACTCTAGGAAGGCTTATGGTCCTGATAGTGTTCCTCCTATTGTTCTTATGAACTGTGCTTCTGTGCTGACACCCTGCCTAGGCAAACTCTTTCGTCTTTGTCTCTCATCTGGTACTTTTCCTTCCTGCTGGAAGTTCGCTTTCATTCAGCCTTTCCAAAAGAAGGGTGACCGCTCTCAACCCTCCAGCTATCGTCCATTTGCTTTGATTTCTTGCCTTTCCAAAATTTTTGAATCTATCCTTCTATGGTTCTCATGTGTGGAGTGGTTCAACCCACACAGCCGTACTTGATCGGGTGGAATGAAAGACTTTTCGTCCCATCAATTGCCCGCCTCTTACTGATTATCTTCAATCTCTCTCTCTTCGCCGCAATGTTGCCTCAGTCTCTTTACTATCGCTATCATAACGGACATTGCTCTTCTGAACTCTCTAACTGCATGCCTCCTCTTTTAAGGAGAGCACGCAGTACCAGACTTTCTACACTTTCTCATTCCTTTTCTGTCCAACTATCTAATACAAGGGTTAATCGATATTTTCAGTCTTTCATCTACTCAACCGGTCAACTCTAAAACAATCTTTCCTCCTGTCTATGACCGCCAATTTTTCAAACGCAGTGTCTAGGCATCTCGAAAACCTTGAGTTTGGCTCTCTTCTTCTTCTATGCGAGGGCGCTTTTGCGGGCATTTGCCCTTGGCCCATCCTTCTTGCATAAAAAAATTAGCATTTTAAATGTACTAGGGACACTCAATATATATTGCTTCATCCTATTTTCGTAATTAAATAATAGGCCATGGGGCTGAAATGTCTTTTGGGCCGTCAGTTTGAACTTTCTACACTTCACATAACCGGATTTTTCCAGTTTGAATCTCCCCCTCCTTGTATAAAACCGCTTTTAAACGCCCTTGTATAAAACCGATGGTTAACGCAGTTTCGAAAATGGCGTCTGACAGTGATGTGCGTCGTAAACAGAGAGCTGTTATTGAGTTCTTAACCACAGTTCACAAACGTCAAAACGTTTACGGAGATACTGTTGTTGATCGAAGCACAGTTGGACGCTGGTCTAAACGTGTGAGATCATCAGAGAGGGAGAGCCAGCCTCGATGATGAACCACGCAGCGGTCGCCCGGCATCGGCTGTGACATCTCACACTGTGCAACGTGCTAACAGCATCATTCGATAAAATCGGCGCGTCATATACGGGTGTCAGGAAATGATTGTCCCCCCCCCCCCTGTATAGCAAAAACTAGAAGAGATAGATAAAAACCGGCGAGACCACTTGAAAGAGCGTTAAAATCTGAATAAAAACCATTATATTCTATTCCTGTGATTTTAATTCTTACCATTTTTTTCCCCACAGAAACCATGGCATCATCTATTTTGAACGATTCAGAGAAAAGCGAGTTCTTGACCGCATTCGAGCTGTCACATTTCGTGAAGCAAAGGAAGCTGGTGCAACTTTCATAACTCGACACTGGGTGGCTGAGAGATTAAAAAGATCAGAAGACTGTCAAAAGGAATTGGAATAAGAATCCTGAAGATTGTGAAACAGAATTACGAGGAGGAAGACCGGAGAAATTATCTCAAGAATCGAAAGACATTGTGCTTGCTGCATCACGGCGCCGAAAGAAGAGCTGCTCTGAGGTAGCGAAAGAGATACTTATCCGTCGTGGTAAGATAGTCAATCGGCAACTTGTGCATCAATTTCGAGTTCGCCAAGGCTTGAGTGCTTGGCATGAAATAGCTAAGCCACGGAAGAGTGATCTTAATATTGAAGATCGGCTATGGTTTTGTGATTATCTTGAGGAATGGACGGAAGACGATTTCCTTCACTTGGTTGTCAGCGATGAATTCTTCGTTTATGTCTCCAGAAAACCAAATTTTCAGAATGATCGGGTTTGGGCAACAACTCCTGATGAAGTCCCAGACGACCAGAAGTATCGAGAAATAGTAAAAAATCCAGCATGTGTGGGTGTTTTCATTATGTTCTCTATTCGGAAGCTCATCTGGGTTATCAAACCAAGAGGAACCAGTTGGGATGGGCCTTATTTTCGAAATGTAATTTTAGCCCAACATGTAATTCCGTTTTTGAAAGACCCCGAGTGTGTTTTGGATGTTGAACAGACAACCTTTCTTCACGACAAAGCCCTCTGTATGAAAGCACTTGCGACTCAACAACTGCTTAAGGACAATAACATTGATTTTTTCGGAATAATGAATGGCCTGGCAATTCTCCCGATCTTAATGTCTGTGAACATGTCGGATCCATCATGAAGGATCGGGTGGAGTCCTTAATGCTGGAACAACCCATTCAGAATCGGTATTCAACAGAAATTATGACTGCAAAGATCAACGAAGTCCTTGAAGAAATGAGTCATGATACCGATCTCTTTGAGACACTTCTGGGATCATACCCCCGTCGATTAATGGCCGTCAGAGCTGCAAATGGGGGCAACACCCGATATTAAAACAAGTGTTTTTTATTCAAAATTAAACGCTCTTTCGCGTGGTTTTGTCTGTTTTTTTCTATTCCTTTCAGTTTCTTCTGTACAGGGGGGGGGGGGCAATCATTTCCTGACACCCTTTACAAAGGGCTATTACTGGAGCTAGGAATTAGTGAAGGAAGTGTGAATACGATAATTCAGCAATTGGGATACTCAAAAGTGTGTTCACGGTTTGTTCCTCGTGAACTATCTGAAGATCACAAAGCCCAAAGAAAAGAAATTGCTTCTGAGTCGTTGGTTCGATACGAGACAGAGGGGGATGACTTCCTTTCACGAATTGTGACTGGGGATGAGACTTGGGTACACCACTTTGAACCTAAAACAAAACGCCAATCCATGGAGTGGCATCACGCAGACTTCCCACGCGAGAAAGAGTTCAAAATGGCTCCCTCTGTAGGGAAGGTTTTGGCCACCATCTTCTGGGACATGAAAGGGGTGATTCTGGTGGACATTATGAAGAAAGGACAAACAATCAACTCAGAGGCTATATTGCTACCCTACAGAGACTCCAGAGACGTATAAAGCGAGTTCGACCGGAGAGAAAACTGAAGACGTCTTTCTTTTGCACGATAACGCAAGACTATACAACAGTTTGCGAACAAGAGAGGCCATCACAAAAATGCGCTTGATTGTGTTATCCCACCCTCCATACAGCCCGGATCTGGCACCTTCAGACTTCCATTTGTTTGGGCCAATGAAGAATGCTATTCGTGGAAGAAAGCTTCAGAGTGACGATGAGGTTATTGTTGAGGTTAAGAGGTGGCTCGAGCGGAACCCAGCGGGCTTTTACCAGCAAGGAATAAAGGCCCTTGTTTCGAGGTGGAGGAAAGCCGTAGAAAAGGATGGAGACTATGTGGAAAATAAAAACTGTAAAAAAGGTATGTAACTACTTGTGTACAAAATTTCTGGAACTTACAAGGAAACTTGGAAAGAAAAAAAAGGTTGGGCAAAATATATTGAGTGGCCCTCGTATGAACAGTATTTTATGATAAATACCCAGAGAAAAAAGGAAGTAAATCGATGAAAGATACTCTTCAGTAGAAAGTCGTAAGTTAACTACGTAAAGAGGAAAAAAAAACTTCAGTTAAGCTAACAGAAAGTGTGGCAATTGTAACACACCTTTAATTATAATATCCGAATGTTCTTGTAAGTCTTCTAATGTCCGAATAGCGTGGTCTTCATCATCTGTACAAACTATAAATGTCGGGCGAATTAGCTTCCTTCTATAGAAGTTCAAAGCTCTTTCGTAGTATGCTTTTTCTGGAAGATCATGATGGTAAAACAACTGCAAAGAATTAAAGAGTAACATCAGTGAGTTAATGGAAAGTGTTTGTTTCCCTTAACACATGACTACAAATATTACAGCTTTCACATTCTTTTCAAGAAAAAAATAACTGTTATATCTACATTGCGTGTTTCTTGTCTCAGTCTGGAAATCTGAATTAGCATTGCGGTCACCAAGTGGATTGGAAATGGAATGTTAATGCTTTATATATACGGACTCGTACAGTTAGTGTCAAAAGTGATGTGGAAAGAAATTTTTACTCGCGCCTTAAATTACATAGAATGTATCATAAGTCCGTTTTTATGGCTATTTTGCGTAATCAATATTTTTTTTTCTTTAGAGTTCAGATAAGTGAAGATATAGTTGACTATACAGATTAAGAGTAGGTGGAATTTGTTTTGCTACATGTTGCTGGTAGAAGCCAGAGGAAGGCATATCACTTATTACATGAACGACACCCTGATACGTCATTGCCAAATCAGCGAATCAGTGTGTCGTTCATAGAATGACATGCTTCCTTCTGGCTTCTACCAGCAAGATGTAACAAAACAATTTCTACCTTCTCTTGATCTGTATAGTAAGTAGTATGATGGCTTTTGGGGAGAGGAAATTGGATCAATTTGAAAATTTCTCCCTCCCCCTTCCTTCATGGAGATCCTTCACCGTCCTTCATGACTGCCCCCACCTTCCTTTATAAGGTGTCTTTCATGGTCTTTCATGAAAAAATCCTCCTTGCCTTCCTTCATGGTTTTTCATGTGACAAAAACAGACAAAAACAAACAAAAACAAACAAAAAAATTCCTCCTGGCTTCCTTCATGGGCTTTCGAAACAAACAAAGAAACAAACATTCCCTGGCGAGATGTTGAGTACGAAAAAAGGCTCTTTTTACACAGCGTTCCGGTGCGTTCCGCCGTGTCCGGCTTCGCGGTCCTCGTTAGATTAATTCTTGTAGCTGCATTCGTGCAGGAGGGGCAACATTCCCGTTCATCAGACCGATATTCTGTACATATACATATACTACTTTACAGGTAAAAATCAAATAGCAGTCACCGTTTGACTACAGAGTTTGACACTCAGTTTTGAACCTTATACCCTTAAACAATAGAGACTGAACGGAAGAAAACTTAAAATGAATATTTGAAGAAGGGTTTCATATACAGAAATAGACTTATACGAGAGGATGTATGGGTCGCAAAACATACAATAACCTGTATTGTGTTCTCGAAGCCATTTTTACCGTATAGCTAAGCGAATACATTCATTTAGGTCGATGGTCGATGTGACCAAGAAAGGAGATATGAAGAAGAGAAACTGGAACAGACGAAGTATCAATGTAATAAACATCATGACCAGCAAATATTATCATTATTATCGTAGCTAATTATATATATATATATATATATATATATATATATATATATATATATATATATATATATATACTGTGTGTGTATATATATATATATATATATATACATACTGTATATATATATATATATATATATATATATATATATATATATATATATATATATATATATATATATAAATATATATATATAAAGGGTGATCCAGAGAAATGGGACCCAAAAGAAACCCCTGTAACTCTTAAAGTATAAGTCCTTTTATAAAATCATACGCATCATTCGAAAGAGGATAGTTACAAGTTTGTACAGGATTGTATAGGTTTTGACAATACAAGACAAGATAAGATACAAAACAAAATAAAAGTGTTAGTTAAAACTAACCCTTCAAGATGACTGCATGGACTGTGGAACAGCTGCGTTTTATAACTGAGCAATATTATGAGCATGGAAGAAGTGTAGTTTCAGCTCAAAGATCTTTCAAGACAACTTTTCAGATGTCAAAATCACCTAAGAAAGTAATCCGTCGGTGTGTCAGAAATTTTTCCCTAACTGGCAGCATTGGAAAAAGAAAACCAACTGGAAGAGTGCGCACAGCAAGGATAGACGAGATCATTAACAGAACTCATGAAATTGTACAGGATAATCCTAACATAAGCATCAGACGTGCTTCTCAGCTGTTAGGAGTTGGATAATATGGAACAACACACCGTATATTCAAGCAAAATTTAATGCTCTTTCCATATAAAATTCAAACAGTGCAACAACTAAACGATGGAGATTTCGCACGAAGACGACAATTCTGTCAATGGACCCAACAGAAGGTAAATGACACCACCAATTTTCTAGCAACTTTGATTATGTCAGACGAAGCCCATTTTCACTTGAATGGAACTGTAAACAAACAAAATTGTCGTTTCTGGGCAACAGAAAATCCATTGAATACTGTATTACCGAAGTCCCGTTGCATAGTCAGCGTGTAACTGTTTGGTGTGGTCTTACTGCATCTCAGATCATAGGGCCGTACTTTTTCGAGGATTCCACCGGAAACACGGTCACTGTAAATGGTGATCGCTACGAAAAAATGTTGACCGATTTCCTTATTCCTAAATTAAGAGATCTTTGTCTAGAAAACCACTGGTTCCAACAAGACGGAGCTACCTGCCATACCACGAGGAACTGCATGGCAGTTTTACGTCAAACGTTTCCAGGCGAGTTAATCTCAAGATTTGGAGACGTTGAATGGCCCGCAAGGTCTCCGGATTTTTCTCCCTTAGATTATTATCTCTGGGGATATTTAAAGGTAGGGTCTACAGAAATAACCCAACGACCTTGCAAGAATTGAAGGCCGCCATCACAAATGAGATACAGGCCATACCACCGCACACTCTTGCAAAAGTGATGCAGAACTTACAAGCGAGAACACTGGAATGCTTGGCAACTAATGGAGCACATTTGAAAGGAGTCATTTTTAAAAAATAAATATTTCATAATAAACTTGTAACTCTACTCTTTCCAATGATATATAGTTTTTATGAAAGGAATTAAATATTAAGAATATTTGGCTTTTTTTATGGGTCCCATTTATCTGGATCACCCAATATATATTAATATATATATATATATATATATATAAAATAAAATAAAAAGCTAAAATTAATGCATGACAAATATATATATATATATATCAATAAATACATACATATATATATATATATTAATATATATACAGGGTGTCCCATAAGTCCGGCATCATAGGAAAAATAATAAAAAAAGGCAAAACAAAAGCTTTTATTTACAGAACGTGCTCAATATGTCCACCATTGTTTTCAATACACAAATTCAGACGTGATACCCAGTCAGCAAGCACACGGTGAATGATGTCAGGAGTAATGGTGTTACATGCCCCAATAATGCGCTGCCGCAAATGTTCAACACTCCTAATTTTTTCTGCGTATACCAGCGCTTTCAAGTGGCCCCAGAGATAAAAATTTAGTGGCGTGAGATCCGGGCTTCTAGCTGGCCATTCCACAGGCCCTCGACGTCCTATCCAATGACCAGGGAATTGTTGGTACAGGTATTCCCTTACTTCGGTGCTGTAATGTGCAGGAGCGCCGTCTTGCTGGAACCATGTTGGGAAATTTCCTTCTTCGTTCAAGACACTGGGAAATGCTTCTTCCTTGAGCATACGTAGGTAGGTGCCTCCAGTGACATGTTCATCGAAAAAGAGGGGGCCTATGATGCGATCCTTCCAAATGCCACACCACACCATCACCCGAGATGCACCTTGTTCCTTTGAAGAGGTATACCAGTGACGGTTGTTTTGAGACCAGTAGCGGGTGTTCTGTCGATTTACCTCACCATTTCCATAAAAAACAGCCTCGTCACTGAATAAAATGGTGGACAGGAAATTGGCATCCCGAGGATATTGTTCCGTAGCCCATTCACAAAATTCCATCCGCCGGTCGGGATCATCTTCACTTAATTTCTGTAGGATCTGAAGTTTATATGGATGCCATTTGTGAGCCTGAAGAATGCGATAGATGCTACTTTTCGACACTCCTGTTTCGGCGGACAATCGCCGACGAGACTTATCGGGATTCCTGTTAAAATGAGCCAGGATAGCAGTCGCTGTATCATCGTCAGTGGACCTCCTTGAAGGTCCACTGCGTGGTTTATCTTCTATGGATCCTGTTTCCTCAAACTTTGCAACAAGTCTGCTAACACAACTCTGTGTTATTGGCTCGCGGTCTGGATGCAGTCTGTTAAATTCAGCAGCGCCCTCTCTTTGACTCCGATTTCCTATGAGTAGAATTATCTGGATTCGTTCTTCCTTGCTCACAGACATTATGGCCTGTAGAAAAAGAAAAATATGAATTATGGTTTGTAGAAATAGAAAAATATGAATTTCTCCTATGATGCCGGACTTATGGGACACCAGTGATGTAGTCGAGACCGCCAAGTCCGAGACTGAGACCGAGACCGAGACCTGATCCTGTGAGACCAAGATCGAGATCGAGATCTACCTTCCGAGATCGAGACCCTTAAAATTCGAGACCAAGCTCATGCCCTTTCAATGATTAGGAAACAAAATAAATTCAGCTTATGAGGAGGTGTGGCGTGATAAAAGTTCCGCCGTGACATCATTGATGACGTCATTTTTTAACATTTACAATTGTGTGAAGCATTTTATTTTTTCAAATACATATTGGATGGGAGGATAATCGTTTTTATCACGCCACAGAGGTTGACACGCCGTTTAGCAACACTAAGTGGCCTAATAATATATACTTATCTATATAATATATATAATTCTTTATTTATTGTTACCATTTTCAATAAAATTAATCTGACGGGGCTCGGGAGGGGGGGGGGGGTCAAATTTTTTTGTAGCTCTAAACTAAAAAAAATCCAGACCCCACCCCCAAGACAAACGTGGCAACTCAAAACAGGGTGACTGATTAGTGAATACCTAGAGTCCCTTACTTTTACAAACTTTCATAAACATTCTGAATTGTGTCTGTTCAACCAAGCCACCATCATGAGTATGTCAATAACATGTATTTTTCATTACGGTCTCGAGAGGTCTCGAAAGGTCTCGGGGAGAAAAACCGAGACCGCGTCTGTCGAGACCGAGATCGAGACCGAGATCTAAATAGCGGAGACCGAGATCGAGATCGAGATCTGCAAATTGGGTCTCGAGATCGGTCTCGAGACCGAGACCGATCTCGAGACCTACATCACTGTGGGACACCCTGTATATATTAAT